>OZ007586.1:181028407-181493407 GCA_963931845.1 Maratus michaelseni | reverse complement strand
AGTAAATAAATAAATAAATAATCACTCACCAGCTTAGTATACTAAAGAGTAAGCCCATCAAATATTAGCAATAAAAATGTTTTTCTTGAGTTTCAGTTTCAGTTTTTTTCACTTCAATTCTCTCTTTTTTTTTTTTTTCAAACGTAGCAGCTACTTTTTCGGCAATTTATTTATGACTAGCTAACCTGGCCGGTGTTGCCCGGGCCGAGATAATAACCTTAAATATACCCAAAATCAGTGTGGAATGATTTTATATTTTTAATTTTATGTGATATGAGTGTTGAATGATTTTATATTTTTAATTTTGTGTGATATGAGTGTTGAATGATTTTATATTTTTAAGTTTGTGTGATATGAGTGTTGAATGATTTTATATTTTTAGATCTTTCCAAATGAACCTAATGTTAGGGGCCAGACTACCTGCGGCACGTAGATCCTCGAATTTCTATGATTTTATATTTTTAAACGAAAATCTATCCAAACAAACGTGGAGTAGGGGGTCCCACTGTCCTCGGCACGTACACTGGGCGTTCCCGCTTGTTTTTGAAACGAATCACGAATTTATAGTCAGCACAATTTCCTTAAAACGCGAAATGATATCTGAGAAGGCACTGGGAAAAACAAAGTCTGGTGAATTCGTAAAATGACTTTTCGATATTTTTTTTCTTTTGAAATAGTAAAATATTAATATTTTTTTAAAACCCTAAACATCGTTAGAACCGGAAGGGTTTCGCAAATAAATGTTTCATTTTTCCCGATCTGGAAAGCGGGTGAGGAATTTTGAATCTGCAGAAAAAACGAAAAACCTGAAATTGGCATTGAGAATTTTTTTTTTTTAACTGTAAATATTAATTTTTTTTTTTTAAACAAAAGATACCGTTGGAACAGGGAAAGTTCCCGATATAAATGGGAATTTATTTTATTTAATTAAATTTTCTGTATTTTCAACCGGAAAGCGGATGTGGAGTTGTAACTATACAGAAAAAACATAAAACAAGAAAACGGCCATTAGAAAAAAAAAACGATTTTTTTTTAAAACTGTAAATAATAATATTTTTTTTATAGTTACGATCGAGAACGCATTCGGAATAAGTGGTAGGGTTCTTTTTTTTTTTTTCTAAATTATCTGTTTGTTTATTTATTTATCTATTTTGCATTTCGATCTAGAAAAAGAACATTTTCCAACGTTTCCCTTCTTTCTGTTTCAAAACACAATTTCTCAGAACACCGCACACAGACTAGTGTTGATTTTGTTATGGAATATTAGGCGGAATGAAATGCTGAACTATTTATATTAGTTCAAGTGCAAGCGGAAAGCGGAAAAAAAAGAAAAAAAAAAGATTTTTTTTTAAACAGTAAATAATATTTTTTTTTGTAAATAATAATAAATAATAAATAATATGTAATAAATGTTCTATTATTCATAAATAATTTTAAACCAGATGAAAGCCCGTCAAAAATGACAAGTGAAAATACAATCAAGCTGCACGTGAGAGACAGATTTTTGAAAAATTCATGCTTGAAAATTACTTTAAAAACCATACAAATAAGTAAATTGATATTCAGTTTTTAAACAAATTGCATTTGAAAGTACATCCCCTCCCCTCTATTCGGTGATGTAAACATTTAAATTATGTGATGTTTTAAAGTAATTAATTTAAAAAAAAAGGCAAATGGATTGATTGCATAATCGTTTTTACCGGTGATATGACGTCAGCGTTACTCACGGGCATCTTTTTGCTTTATAACATAAGTAGATAAACAAATTTACAACCTTAATTCTTCATTTATTTTAATTACAAAATTTAAAAAAAAAACTATTTGCCAAGAACTAACACTCCTGAAAGTCATATGAATTTCATAAAATAGGTAATTGATTTGTAAATTGAAGTAAATAATGAAGGGATATTTTGTATTTTTGAAAAAATGCATATATTAATATTATTTTTATTTTATATTATTATTTTAAACCAGATGAAAGCCCGTCAAAAATGACGAGTGAGAATACAATTAAAGATTTAAAAAAAAAAAAAATCACATTATATTTATGGCACAAACAACATTATTTTAATAGAAATAATACAAAAATGCCTTTTTGTACGTTATTTTGGTGAAATTGGTCATTTAAATAATCGAAAGTTGTAAAAGTTACTGAAAAATATATGAAATACTAAAATATACGATACATGTATATATGTATAGACTGTCCACTAAAGTCCAGTCCAACCCCATTAACTCCAGAATGGCGACAGCTAGAGTCATAAACGTAATGTCTAGGTTCTTTGATAACTGAACTGGTTAACATTTCTGACACCTGATTTCAGGATTCTTTTTTAATGTTTTTCCAAAATCATTCATTTATCATTTGAAAGAAGAACTGCAACTGTAGCAATATAATTGTCTTTTAGAAACAGTACTGTATTTTATAAAGGTATTCCGATTCCGGTATATAAACATAATTAATGTTTGTTTAATTTTTCACAATATTCACAATCCGAATACTACATAAATCTTATTCAAAACCATTGTGTTTCATACATTCACATTTGAAAAAACTGGAGATAAACTGGATTTGTTTTACAATGGGTTTTTTTGTTCTACAATGTTTTTTTTTTTTTTTTTTTTTTTTGACAAATGTTTTACAATTTGTCAAAATATATTCTGGAAATTACACAAATAGACCTAAATTTGACTCGTTCTACTTTTTTTTTTAATTTATTTATTTATTTACTTTATTTTATTTATTTATATATTAGTTTCTTTGAAACAAGCTAGCAGTGTTCCAGTTAATAGTTTAATATTAGACAAAAATGTTAATGAGTTTGAACACCAGTTAAGTAGTAATAATTTTGAAGCAGCAAAGGATCGATTATGCAGGTGGGAAAACATACATCAAACATTGTTAATTGTAATTTGCATTTTAATTAATTTTACTACGTTTAATGATTTTCTTCTTTTATATAATATTTTGTATATTAAAAATAAATCTGCAAGTGGTGCTGATACAATATTACTGTAAGTTTATGGATAAATAACGTAATAAAAGATTGTAGCTGCAGATCTGCAGCAAGGTTTGCGTGGTTAGGCACCATCAAGAGCCAGGCAGGACCTGCGCATATATGGCACCACCAAATGTCGAACATTGTGAACTTTAATTTATATTTCAACGTGATTTTTTAAAAATTATATTGCGTTTATATAAAGATATTTTCTTTTACGTAATAATCCAAAATTCGAAAATAAGGCCTGGAATGAGCAACAGTGGAGTCCAGGTTTTCTTTCCTCCTTTTTAAAGATTTTGAAAATTGCGGTTACGATTTAATTATCATAAAAATGTATAAAAACCAAATCAATCAAAATAATAAATCAATCGAAATAAAATATTGTTCAGCTTCCAAAGCTTCTTTACACTTTGCAAGTGAAAAAAAAAAAAAAAAAAAAAAAAATGTTAACGCAACATTTTCAGCTTTCTCATAGATTATTATGTATATAAAGCACTTTAGGTACTAAAATTTTTTTAATGAATTTTCTTATTCCATGTATTATTATCAATATACATCTTACTACATATTTCCTAATAAGAATTTCGAATTTTGCAGTGTTCTCTGGGCATTTCTTAGGAAATGTGAACCCGTATAATATGCAACTGAAGTAATATTTACTGTTTATGTTGAAAATATTAGGAATGAAAATTAAGAATGTGCAATTATGTGGTATGGTTATAAGCTAATCTCAGTATGGAATATCGATAATATTTTTTCAATTCTAGTAGCAAGGGGAAAAGACTAGCAATTTCTATCTAATCATAGTAACGAAAGCATTTAAGTAGAATATAATGTAATCTTACATTATGTTTTACGTACAATGAAGTTTTACGTACAAAATTCAATACACGATGACAAAACAAAATAAATGATACGGTGGATATAAAATTGATGCTACCAATCATGCAACAACAATACATGAAAAATACCTTTAGTCAAGAAAAAAGTAAATAAATAAAAAAATAAAAAAAACAGAAAAGCAAATATCGGGCGGAAATCTCTGAATGACACTCATTCCATACTTTGTATCAAATTCACCTATTCACCAGTTATAGCAAAGCAAGTTCCATAAAAATTTCGGGCCATCCCTCTTCAAAGTGGATTAGTTCGCCGGGAGCAATGCAGATTGCTTATCTCTCCGCCTTTCTGGGGAAGTGTTGTAAAACGCAAGTTTCTCGTTACTTTTGTTTGTCCAGAGAAACCTCTTCTAAGATAAGAAGGAATAGGAGCTAGATTACCGATTACAGATAAACAAATAAATAAAGTAGGCTTTGTCATCGTAACTTTTATTTTTTAACACGAAGCATTTCTCTGTATTTTACGAGTGGAAACATATTATTATAACTTGTGTGAGTGAAATAAAAAAAACTTAAAAACTGCTAAAGTAATATAATTTATCACTATAATAAGTTATAATTTGTGCGCTGATAGTAAATGTTAACAATTTTTTTTGAGAGATACACGATTTGGGTGGACAAATTTTAACACAGTATCGAAATAGCAGGAACGTATAATATTGAGCAAATCTTGGTCTTCCAAATGTAATCCTTTAGTGCAAATTCAGGTAATTTGAATAAAAATAGGGTGGTATCATGCACACAATAAACGATTTCAATTATTCGATTTCCCAACTTTTTTAAAAAATCATGCAGATGTATTATTGTTAGAATATTTAAATGCCAGTTTCACCTTTTCAGTAGCACACCCGGTATATATACTGGTTTTTCCTCTGACCTTTTTACTGCACGGGGAGTAAAAACGTATATGTACGTTATGCTTGAGGTTTATCAAAGAACTAGTGTCATCTATTGGCAATGTTTCTCAACATTTTTTCAATATAGTTAGCATTTGGGGGGCACTCATGCAGTTTACAAAATTGCAGGCTGTTGCACAACTTATTTTTTTTTTCAGACAACCCCCCCCCCCCCCCCCTCACTTGTATGATATTTTATGCAACGATAAAACATACTCCTGAGAAGGCTAATACATTAAGGGAGAGGGGAAGGTCATTTAATACATTTTGAGTGGTTTGATTGAAGTATCTTAACTATAAAATTAAAGTTTAAAAAATTAAAAGAGATTGAAAAAAAATATATGCCTAATGTGCTTTGAAATATGCTACAAAACGAAAGGCATTTTGAAAAAAAACACTATGATTGCATTGAATGAAACATGAAAATAAAATAAAAAATAGATTTCTATACTGAAAATGAATTCACCAGGAAGATTGCAAGTATATCGTTGAACTTTAAATTCGGTAAGTTTTTTTATCCACTTTAGTGTTATTATGTTTACATTATTACTCAGGTATTAATTATATGTATCAATTGTTCCAGTGAATAAAATTAGCATTTATAATAACATCTAAATCAAATATTGGTTTTTGAAAAAAATTCCACATCCATCCTACATAATTTTAACACAATGGAAAATGTTGGCACTACGTGGCCCGTGGGCCGCACATAGTATACCAACATAAACCAACTTTTTCCGAATAGAAATCTTCACCTTATATAATCGCAGAATTTCGGCGAATTTTCTGCGAATATTATATTTTTCTCAAATAGATGTTTGAAAATACTTTTCGAAAAAAAAAAAAAAAACATATACATATATATAGTGAGTAACACTGTTCTAACACAAATAATATATATCCCTAGATAATAATCCCTAGATGAGATTATCATCTATATGTCTCTCCATATTCCAATGAGGAGAATTTTTCAAATTTACGTGATATTGCTCCTTAACATTATGATTTTCTTTGAGGATGATTTTTCTATTCTTCCTTTTAATAAGGATAAAAATATCTCCTTTATTTAATTTTGAATCTAGTGTTGATCTCAATCAAAACAGTAAAAAGTCGCGAAAATAATTTATTTCTATTGCTTCATTTTACAAATCAAATTAATAAAATATTTTCAAATGAAATTAATATAAGCTATCTTTGACAAGGTAATTAAAAAATCCGTAGGAAAATCTTAAGAGGTGTTTGGCGCAAACTACAACAAAACAAGCAATTTTTGTGTAGGAAACACAGGTCGTAAAACATTTAATGAGTCAGAAGTGGTTCATCTTTCACTAACATGTTAAATTACGCCCCAAGGCAGTTGTGACTCTGTGATGCTTTATTTTTTACGATTTTTTTTTTATGTATATTTACAATTTTTTTTAGGCTTTACTTGTTCCTAAACTAAACATGACAGAATCAAGTGAATTTCGGTGTCAAAAATACATTCAAAATACAAAATTTTCTTTGCCGTAGCTATCCCAAAGCTTAAATAACCAGCTTCGACATATCATTCTATTTTTCTTTCTATTATAATTTACCAATGTTAAACATATTTGTTTCAAACCTATAGGGAGATCCTTACTATGATAGTTAAATTTTAGCAACATCAACTGGTCTCAAGATGAATCCTATAATATGTGTCCCCCATACTTCTGTTCTCAATCCTCCCCTAATAATTAAGACGGTTCTCAAAAAAAATGTTTTTCCTGGCTCAACAATGCGAAACTTTCTGACACATTTTCTGACTCATTTTTAAACACAAAAGCATGATACTTGAATGTATATGATTATTAAAGTGATTTCTAATCGAACATTTTTTTTTTTTTTTCATTTCCCGATAAATGAATTACATCTTGAGTTATAAGCGATTGTCGTCTCGAAATTTGCCCTTTAGAAAAAAAAATCTGTAAAAATCCCAGAAAATTTCCGTAGAAGTTTACGGAATAGTTTTATTTTTCTTAGAGAAAAATAAATACAGTTTTCTTAATTGATATTTTGATATTACAAATCAGTAAAAATGCAGGAAAATTTCCATATACTATTTTATGGAATATTTGAGTATTGCTTTCTTTCAAACCTGCACAATTTCCGTAAATGATATTTAGAGGTTTCCGTTACAGAAGTCTTCTTGGAATGCAAAGTAATTGACTTTTGTATGTACGTGAAAACAAAATAAAACAGTACTTACAGTTTCCGTAATTGACATTTTGATATTACAAATCAGTAAAAATGCAGGTACTTTTCCATATATTATAATTTTTTTTTTTTTTTTGCCGTTTTGTATTTAAGAAAATTAACTCCTGATGATGGTTTTAAAGATAAACCGAAACGTCGAGAATAATTTATATTTTTTTTTATTTTAATTTTTACATCTTTGTTTAAAATCACGGAATAAAGTGTACGTTGGATAGAATCTTATTGTTTTATTTTCACATTTCAGTATGCAGCGTAAAGGCCTTATTTATTATTATTTATTATGTTGTATGTTCTTTTTAACATTTTGAATATTTCTAACGGAGCGCCAATATTGTCAAATATTTCATTCCATTGAAAACATTTTTAACAAAGTGCAAATATTACACAAATATTGGCTTTAAATTGCAAATATTTCAAGTGAAACACCATTATTGGAACTATTTCCAATATTGGAGTACTATTCTGTACATTGGAACTATTTCCAATAATGCGCAAATATTGGCTAAATATTGGTTTTAAATTAAAAATATTTCTAATGAAACCAATAAAATTTATGACAACATCTGTATGTAAATATGTATATTTAAAACAATACGCAATCTCTCTCTCTCTCTCTCTCTCTCTCTCTCTCTCTCTCTATATATATATATATATATATATATATATATATATATATATATATATATATATATATACCTTTAAACCACCAACAAAAACTGTGAAATTATGAATAAAATTAAAATAACTAATTGAGAACAAAACAGATCCCCCCAACAAACTGAACATAGATACCAAAAACATAGTATTTTTTAAAAAAAAAAAAAAAAAAAAAAAAAGCAGAAATTGAATAATGGAAATTTGTGGAATTTAGACAGAATCGTCAGACCCAAATGCCTAAATTTCCACAAATAAAATATGGGGTTTCATCTTCATATTAGCCATAAAATAGCTAAAGAATATGAAATTTGGGACAACAACACCCAGAATGTAGAGAACTAACTACACAATGAAATAACAATTAAGTTCAAAATAAAACATGATTAAAAAGGATTGAGGGAAAAATAAATAAAAGCATGAAATTACACAATTTGGAAGCAAAATCCAAACTTGAGTCAGCATATATTACAAGAATTGGAGTTTTAAGCATATGTTGCCAAAAAAGGAAAAAAAAAGAAAAGTTATTTAAAAATTGATGGACCATGGATCAAGGAACAACGTTGATCTGGCTATAACGTTGCTTGGCTATGCATTACATGTACATGTAATGCATAGTCAAGCACATACCCCAATATATAAAACCAGCACCCTCTATAGAAAAATTAAAATTGAACTCCACCATAAATTCAAAAGAATAAATCAATGAGGTGCTGCCATCTATCGGTAAATATATACAATTATACTATAATTTATTACATTATTGGATGATGTTTTAAAACAAACTGTTTTAAAACAAACTGTCTTAAACAAAATCTGTCTTAAAACAGATAATTGAACAAAATTATGTTAATAAATTTATTGTATTAGAATAATGAATAAAAGATGTATTAAAAAAATAAATAAAATAAAAAATAAATGAAACTTATGATTATTGATTAATGTATCACATAAATATTTGTACCTAGCGATGAAATATCACCATTTATATTACTGTGACACATTGCAGCATATCTTAAGTTAATTTATAATTAATAAAAAATATATATAAGAAATATGCTAAAGAATTAATATTAATAATCAAATTTTGACATTAATTAGTTACATTTAATGTGTCTACAAACTGTCTTAAAAATTGAAGACACATAATATAAGGGGAGAGGGTAAAATAAAAAATAATACATGCAATGTATTCTCATTTAAAAAAATAAACTATGTATTAGAAGCTAATATGATATTGTCCGCAGTGGGCTAGAATTTAAATACAAGTAATCGTAAAATTATTAATGAATATGAATACATTTAAAAAGAATAAATAAATAAATATATAAATATAACTAAACCAATATGCAAATAAAAAATCGAAACAAAGTCCATTACCAAATGTGTAATTTCATCGTAGTTCTAAATCAAGTGGCCCTTTCCATTTTTTGTTGTTAAATTAACCAATGCGTATTATCCAGACAACTCCACCACACCTCCTTAATATATCATCTACCCATATACATATATATATCTTAAATAGAAAGCATACATATTTTTACGACAGAAAAAAAGTTAAAATCTTATTATTTGTAGTCTGAAGCAGTTAAAAAGTAAATATTGCGGCTTTTTAAAAATTATTTTAAAAAAATGGACTTATGCTATCACAAGGTAATTAATTTGAAAAAATTTCTCTAAAAACCTATTTTTTATTTTAATATTTTTTAAAACTATTCTCTTTATCAGTTTCATACACAAAAAATTTCAGCATATCTCAAACATAGTAAAACAAATATTTAAAATTACAGAAAATGTGTACAATATTCAGATTTATGCTCAATTGGAAAACAAAATCTATCTATCGAATAAACAATTCCATATCTACCTCCTGTCACGCTCGTCGACCTAACCGTTCGGAGTTTTCCGTGGTTTTTCTTCTAACCTTGCCGTAAATACGGGTTAGGATCCCTTCGAAAGACCCCCACGGAGGACACTCCCCCTAGGGCCTATATTCCTCGTGTAGATAATCGGCCGTCATAAAATCAACCAACCAACCAACTATATCTACCTTTTTATATTTGTCATAACTTGCTTGTGCTTCATAAAATGTATGTAAAATATGTAACGATATTTTAGAAAACCGCTTGTGTAATCGTAGCAGTGTGACCATGTCGATGAGCTGGAACATCGAAGGTCCCTGGATCGAATCCGTCCCTGGTTCGATCGTTGTGTTGGACTGTCTTAAAAAAAGAATTTTTCCCATATGATGTAAAGTTGCTTTTGAAAAGTGTTTTTTTTTCTTTCTTTTTTTTGCCTTGTCTTGTCTTATAAAGGTCATTTTAATGAAATAAAAATTCCTAAAAAATATGGAAGCTATCTGTTATAATAAGGATATTTAAAACGGATATTTCAGAAATCACGGACAATTTTCTCGAATTTACAGGAAGATTTTCCTTTAGTTAAAAAACGGAAATAGTATTGGGGTCAGGAATGCCAGTACAAGTTCCATATTTTAACGGAAAATGTTCTTACTGTATTGGTATATGATTCGTAAAAACCTAAATACAGAGCGTTTAACTCAGATCCGAATGTAATTATTATCATTACATTAAAAACAATAAAATTATTTTAAAGGAATTTTTAAGACTTGTCTTGCTTTGTGTGAAATGAAATAATATCACGAAACGTGCGTTAGTAAATGTACAGTATTTCGGTCAGTGAGACCGTAGGAAATGTCAATTATATTCAGGAATTTAAAGTGTCTAGTTCAGCACCATTTGAACGTAAATGATGTGCATTCTCCTACTTCTATTTATATCGTTATATTTCACGAAAAGAAAAGCAAGTATTTTCTAAATTTCACTAAAATATCTTCATTATTGAAAATTATGAACAAAAATCCATGTCAAAGTTTTGTAAGATTTTAACGTTTGTGTAAGAACTATATAATCGCTTTGTATTCAGTCCTTTACACATATTTTTTTACGAAAAAATAACAAAATACATTCCGAAGCGAATAAAATGCTTTATTCTTAATAGAAAACATATTTTTCGTATAATGTAATATGATTCGTTTTTCAGTTTACAATAATAGAAGACAGAATTCGAAAGTTAGGGAGAGCAGGGTCATCTCTAATTTAGACTGTGTACAAGGGTGTGTGCCGTATGATTAGAGTGCACGAAGGCAGTCAAATCCCTTTTTTGGCCAAAAATTTAAATTATATGGATAAAAGTCACGAGTTTCTCGGAGACAATAAAACAGAACGGGCACGCAAGCTGCCAAGAATTCAGAACCAGTCCTGATTGTATGTTATGGGCGTAGTGCAGGCATCAGCTACTCCAAAATTCAACATATAGATTCGTCGGATGAGTCTAAAAAGCACATCAAAGTAGTGATTTCTTCTTCTTTTTAATGTAGAACGTGCAGGATCATGATAAAATTTTCCTAATCAAAGCATTAACATTCTCGCATCCCTCCCCGAAAAGAAGTCTCATGTACAGACTAACCGTAATCCAACAAATTTCTAATGTAAACCGTTAGTTTTTAAAAGAAAATTGATTTAAAAACTTTAGTTAAAGGATTACAATAAAACTTTGTTGATCGATGACGAGTATATTCGTCTCTAATTGTTTTATTAGTCAAAATTTTACTAGAATTTTTTAGTAATAATATTTTATTTATTTAATCACGGAATGTTTGTCATTACATAAATGAAAAACTATTCTTGGAAATTTTTGTTAGATATTTTGAAATAAAAATATATTTAAAAAAAATTTGGTTTTCGTGGTCCAAAATCTCATGAAATGTGTGAATAAATGTTTTTAATTTTATCTTATTTTGAAAACTTGTATCTTCATTTTTCTTAAATTAGAAAACACTATGACACTCACTTAATATTTTATACTTTTATAGACACAACTTGTAATGCCATAAATGCCAACGTTCTGGTATTTTTACAGTCAAATAAACATAATTTGAACTCGAAAAAAATATTTAAGGAAATAATGTCTTGTTTCTATACAGTTATTAGTGAACTTCATTATCTAATAAAACTTCTGTTTTTATTTCATTTATAAACAAGAACGAAAAATCATGCGTCAAGCATAGATTATGTAGCACTTTCCAACGCTTCTAAAATAATTTTACAAATCATTACCGTTTAATAAGCTGAAAGATGACATCTAAGTAAACAATTTGGAAAACGCATAACATATTTAAAAACGTAATTTCAGGAATTTTCAATATATACAATATTCGGAAAAATATCCGAATACTTTTATGTAGCCCTGTATATGATCTATAGATTTGTATATATACATAGGATGCTAAATTTTAGTTTAGTTAGGAAACGCGTAGCACCGTTTAAATTCTCCTTCTGGAGTTTCTGTCAATAAACGGAAATGTGTTTGCGAACTTTTGTGCTGCCCTGTATAGGATCTACAGAATTTATACACACTCCGTAATAGACAAAAAGCTAGTTAAGATTAAAATCGCGTTTAGTAACTTAAAACGCACTTCCAGGAATTATTGTTAACAGACAGTAGAGAATTCTTTTGTGTGGCCCTGTAAATGAACGATGACTGCTATACACACACTATTCTGTAGTAAGCCTCTTGTAATGCACCTTAGTAATATATATAAACTTTAATGCGTTTAAAATAGTGGAACATTATTTAAATAAGCCGCAGACGATTTTTCTCCATAGACGTAATGTAACGGAATTATTTTGACTGTCCCTGTAAAGTAACTCTAAGTGCTATACACCTACTATTCCATATTAAGCTTCTTCTAATGCATCTTAGTGATCTATATAAATTTCAATGCGTTTACAATAGTGAAACATTTTTAAAATAAACCGCAAATGATTTTTCCCCATAGACCGCAATGTAACGGAATTCTTTTGAGTGTCCCTGTAAGAAAACTATAAGTGCTACACACTTCAGTTGAAATAGGGAGCGTGCCATAGATAACGACAATAACATATAAAAATTGCAGAGCAATCCGAGCATATTTACGGGAGTTAGAGCACGGACAGACGGCCAGACGGCCATACGGCCATACGGCCAGACAAACCGAAGTCATAAGCACTTTTCAACTAGGTTGGAAAGTGCTAAAAAGGAAAATTGGCAGCTATGCAAAGTGATATCAATGCCAACTAAATTTATCAAGCTCTATGTGTTCAACTTTATCAACCAATGTGTGGAATTTTATCATAAAATGTATTTATAAGCAAATGTACCACGCTGCAATGAAAGTTTGGAACTGATGTGAATATGTCATATTTCGAAGGAACGATTGAAAATAATTAATTATTTATTCCAACAGAGCGAAAAATTCCGGGACCAGGACTCGAACCTGGGTACTTTGGCTTGCCGGGCCAATGCTCTTCCTACTGAGCTATCCCAACGATATCTTGGCATATTTCACTCTTATTTGTTGGACAAGGCTGCGAACCTGCAGCACTAATTTCATTCATCCGAGCTATAACTATAGCATTTTACATGATGAATGTGAAATAACACGGAATCTCCTGTATACCATGTAATTTGGCCCGGCAAGCCAAAGTACCCAGGTTCGGGTCCTGGTCCCGGCATTTTTCGCTCTGTTGGAATAAATCTCAACTATGATACTCCAACCATTGAATATAATTTACCTAGTTGAAAATACTTTCCTCTGTTCATTTGACATAATGAACAAGATTGCGAAACCAAAATAAGTACCGTATTCCCAGGTCTGCCTGTAAATTCGAGGGAGACACAGTCTGATTACCACTGGCACATGGGCGAATTTACACCATTATTTCTGAATACTAATCGTCGCCTTATTTAAACGGAATTCTGTCATAGATAAGGCGAAAAATGCCATTCGGAAAAAGTGGTGAGAGTTTGCATCTCCGGTAATCAGACTCTGTCTCCCCCTAATTTATCGGCATGCTGACTAATGTAGGGGAACAACGGTATTTCTGTATTTTTTTAATATAAATTAAAAAGCGCAATATTCTCTTATGAATAATTTTGTGTAAAATGTTTTCCTGTGTGCATTATGAGGAACGGTCGAAATTAGAGGCTGAACAAGTCTACAGATCAAAGCCCAGGTACTTCAATAGTTAAAACACTTCTCTAGACAGCAAGATATCCCAGGTTTTTTCCTAGCCGTGGCAACATTTTCAAAAGATTTACAACATAATGTACATTCTTTAAGAAGGCTTTCATAAAAATGTTAAATGGGCAGTTCATTCAATCATGAAAGTAAATCTTTGAAAGTATGCTTTACTTCAAATTAGTAGTTTCTGATTATAGATATCTGTGTAATTTATTATTATTACAATTGCCATGTATGTTATTTGATAGTAAAATCTTTCCAAAAAAAAATGACTTCAGTCTATGTTTATAATATATTTGCAAACGTATTCAAAATTTAAAAATACTATAACAGTTTTGATACCAATAATCATAATAGCATTGTTATTAGAGGGATTTGACAGTTCCAGGACAAATGTCTGGACCAATTGATTATCTAACAGCAATTTTTTCATTGTCCAGCCCCACGCAGAGTAGTAGATTCTGATTATAGATTTGTGTGTAATTTATTATTATTACAATTGCCGTGCATGTTATTTGATAGTAAAATCTTTCCAGCAAAAAAATTGACTTCACAATCACCAACACCTTGTTTTCGACCCCAGCCGCACTCTAAGTAACCGTCAAAGATGATGACAGCTATTTTACGTCTATAGCGCACGCGCACATGGTGGGAAATAATATAAATCAAAATTTTAAATGGATTTTTTTCCCCTTGCATTGCAACTACAGAATATGCTACAATTAGTTAAGATAAATTGAACGCAATATTTTTCAGGACGATTATACCTCCTACCACGATAAATTAAATCGAATTAAAATTTATTATTTCCACGAAGACCATAGCCATTTTTAAAATATAGGTAAGACAGTCAATACTTATATTAACAGTAAGGTAGAACAGGTTTATATAAACTTTTTTTTAATTTTTCTACTTTTCGCATATGAAGTGAGATAACTAAATATTTGAAAAATGATTTATTACGTTTTCCATATGGAGATTCAAACCCGAGTTAAAAGCCATCATCATAGTAGTTTGCGCCGTTTTTATTTTTTATTCAATTGATACAAGTATATTTTCACGAAATTGTGTATAGAACATGAATTTACTAGATAAATATTTTCAGCATGTTCAGGCAGATTTTTTCATGCTCAAGTTGATTTTTATACATTCTTCTCGGCCAAATTTTCAGATTTTTGTTTAGCATTCCACAATTTTTTTTATTTATCCAGAATTAACAGTTAATGGATAATTATTTTTAGTAATTTATGTTTTAGAATATACTATTTTAATCACAAAATACATTAATTAGCCAATTTTGTATAAACTTGCATACACTTTATATAATATTACATGCTTAAGTTTTTACATATATTGCCAATTATTTGTAGAAGATTTTGTCACACTATTGTAAATATACAGATAAATTCACTACATATTTTTATACCTCAAAATCTCATAATCTGCACACACATTTATTTTGTGTTTGACACATTTTTAAGATTTTTTGCTGTTGTTGTTAAATTTTGTATGTACTACTCGTTATTTTTAACAAAGCATAGCTGTTTTTTTCTCACTTTTAAATGGTAAGATTAATTTTTACACTTTACTCACATTACTGTGAATATAATTTTCATAATTTCTGCACATAATTACAATTATAATCTTTCATTTTAAGAGACTTTTCTTATATAAAAACCCTAATTTATGTATATATTTAGCTCGATTTTGCAAATTTTACGGCTTTGTAACATTAGCCAATTTTAAACAATTTAACATTAGGTAACACACACTTTTTCAATATAGGTTAGATCATGTGATAGTATTTTATGCATTCTATCCAACGCTTTTAGAAAAGAGTAAATATTTACTCACTACTTTAAGATTAATTTTGTTGATTTAGTTGCCTTTATCCGAAATTAAACTCTTTCGTAGGAAGACCTAAGTTTATACATAACTAGTTGATCCGTCCAGCGTTGCCCAAAAATCAGTAACTTTCTTTTGCGGTTTTGATAAAAATAGTAATTTTCAGCGCGTATTCGGTTCTAAACAAACCTCTTTCCAAACGAAACTCCGGCACTCGTCCGGCTGCCTACGGCATTGTAATAGCAGGCGTGTTACCCACGCAATGCAATGTAGTTTAGTTTCAATTTGCACCGCCAGGGGGCGCAAAATCATATTAATTAGTTATCTATATCTTAATTAGTTCATGTTAAGTTGAATGAACCTATTTCAGTTGAAGAAGATTCCAAACATTTTTTAGAATACTTTGGTCGAAATATGAAAATGCCCAAGGTCGACCATTTTCAAACACAATATCTTCCACACCCCCACAGTTATCGACATGCAACCACCATAGTGCTCAATGGGAGACTTGAGGCTACTATCACACACAAACACCAGTGGTCCGTGGGTAGTCGTGGCTGCAAAGTGAAATATAGGGACACACACGTCTATATATATATATTATTACTCAGCTTTCAAAATTAGTAGTCTATTTTTTATCATGTTACCCATACCACACACAATGAACATACATTTTGTCACCTTATAAATTTAACAACTATTTTCACAAAAGGACTAAGTTAATTATATCATATAACAGATAATAATTCAACCAAGAAAAAGAACGATTTATACCCAATATTTTCATTTTCAAAGTTATTTAAACATACTAGTACTTATCCAAGCTATTGGTCATGCACTACATGGAAGCATCATTATCTTAAAAATATTGTAAAAGAAAATAAAACATATAGACTTAATTATTACTAGGAAATCTTCAAAATGTAACCATATGTATAAAACTTATCACTATATGAAAATTAAAATATATATTAAAATAAAATACTAAACATGAATTTCAATAGTTAAGTATCAAATAAGTAATTTAAATATAATACAAAAAATTCACAATAAAAAAATTAACAAAATTATACAAGTTAGTAAAAAATATAATAATAATAACCGATGAGTGAAAAAATATGAAAATTAGGAAAAATAAATTTAAAAATTACACGTTAGTAAAACGATTTTCTATACACATGTTAAAAAAAATTACAAAAGTTATCAGATAAATGAAAAATATTTTAAAAATTAACATGATATAAAAATTTATAAGAAAAAAAATCTTATACGAAAAAATTATAAAAAAATTATATAAAAACATACATAAAAATATGTATAAGAAAAAAACTTTTGTAAAAACGTATATGAAAAAATTAATAAAAACATATATTATACAAAAAAATATATATATATACATTTACAAAAAATTATATGAAAAAAATTATAAGAAAAACAAGCCTATGCAAAAACGCATATTAAAAAGTTTATACGAAAAAAACTATAAGAAAAAACATTATTATATTATAAAATATATAAGGAAAACATCTGACGCAAATTTTTTAAGAGGAAAATTATAAGAAAAAACACATATGAAAAAAATTATATAAAAAAAATATCATACCAACAGAAATTTCTAAGAAAACAAAATTATACAAAAAATGATAAGAATTTTTTTTTTTTTTTTTTGTACAAAACCGTATATGAAAAATTTATAAGATAAAATTTTACTCAAAGACTTACATGAAAAAAGTTATGAGAAAAAAAAATCTTATAAAAAATTCTAAAGAAAAAAACCTTTACAAAAACTTAAATAAAAAATTATAAGAAAATAATCTCATATAAAAATAATTATAAGAAAAAATCTAATAGAAAGTACTTATGAAAACATCTATAAGAAAAATTAATCAAACGTATATAAAAAAATCTTACAAAAAAATGTACATGAATAAAATTAAAAGAAAAATGTCTTATACAAAAAATTATATAAAAACAATTTATATCATAAGATTATTAGAAAAATAATATGCAAAACCTTCAATGAAAAAAATATAAGAAAAACAATATCATACAAAAAATTATAAGAAAAAATCTTATACAAAGATTTATATGAAAACGTTTATGAGAAAAAAATCTTACACAAAAACATGTATGGAAAAAAATTGTAAGAAAATAAACACAGAAACATCATACAACAATTGGGGAATAAAAATAAAATTTGAAAAATGAACACATATACCTGTTTTAGTAATAACCAGACAAATGTAGAAGAAAAATAAAAATAGAATATATAACCAAAATAAAAATATATTGGAGGGGAAAAAATGAAAAAATTAAATATTTGTGGCACTGTAGCAGAATATTCAGGCCCCAATTACTTCAGATACCACAAAAAAATATGTAATATTCATCCATGCATAAGCTATAATTATCTAAAATAATACATTATTAGGGCTATCGTACATTTTAAACAAGAAAAGGAATGTAATTAAAAGAATAAAGAATTGAATTGACGAAGCAACCTCACAGAGTCAAAGAAAAACATGCATGATTTTCAAAATTGCAGACGTTGCAAAAAACTATTATTAAATATAGTAGATAAATCAAAAATGAAATGTACGAATCACAAATATTCAGTCTCCCTGAGTTAAAGGATGTCATCATGTATATATGTATATATATATATATATATATATATATATATATATATATATATATATATATATATATATATATATATGTGTGTGTATATATGAATTCTATTCGAATTCAATTAGAATATGCATTTATTATATATATATATTTATTTATTTATTTATTTATTTATTTATTTATTTAAAATGAAATCACATGTGAAAAATAAAGGATGGGATATTATAAAAATCAATGGAAAGGATACTGCAAGAATTATACTTAATAAAATAAAAAGTAAAAAATTAAATACTAAGAATATCGTATGGAATATTTTTAGGAGCTTCATAAGAATAATTCATAGTAAATATATTCTATTTCATCAAATATTGTCAGCATTATGCATAAAATCGACAATATTGAGCTGCTTAGCTATCTATATATACTTATAGAGGAGGAGCTTGATTTTCTCATAACCAACGCCGAGCCTCAACCGTTTGTCCTAGAACAATGAAATTTGGAAGACATGTTCTTTACACAATGTAGGCGCAAACTAAGAAAGGATTTTTGAAAATTCACAGCATAAGGGTGTCAAATGGGGCGTCGAAAGTTTTAGATAATTTCGTCTTTCCGGCATATCTCAGCAGGAGTTTTAAGTAGGAGCCTGAAATTTGGGATAACAATTCTCCTAAAGAATAGTTAAACATGTATTTCAGGCGATTACAGAAATTCAACCACGAAGTGGGATAAATGGGGGATCGAAAATTTTGGTGATTTCACATTTTCACCATATCTCATCAGCAGTTTTAGGTAAGATCGTGAGCTTCAAGATAACAAATCTACTAAAAAAATAATTAAACACCTATTTCAGCGATTTTAGAAATTCAACCACTAAGGTGGTTAAATGGGTGGGGGGTCTAAAGTTTTAGGTCATTTTGCCTTTTCACCATATTTCAACACCAGTTTTAGTTAAAAGCGCGAAATTCAAGATAACAAATGTACTAAAAGTTAGTTAAAAACAAATTTCAGCTATTTTAAAAATTCAACCACTAAAGGGGTTAAATGGGTGTCGAAAGTTTTTAGTCATTTCGCGTTTTCACCATATCTCAGCAGCAGTTTTAGATAGGAACGTGAAATTCAAGATAACAAATCTACTAAAAAATAATTAAACACCTACTTCAGCGATTTTAGAAATTCATCAATTAAGGGGGTTCGAACGTTTTAGGTCATTTTGCCTGTTCGCTATATCTCAGCAGCATTTTTAGTTAGGAGCTCGGAATTCGAGATATCAAATCTACAAAAAATATAGATAAACATATATTTCAGAAATTTTAGAAATTCAGCAACTAAGATGGGTTAAATAGGAGGTCAAATATTTTAGGTCATTTTGCCATATCTCAGTAGAAATTATAGGTAGAATCATGAATCTCAGGATAACAAATCTACTAAAAAAAATAGTTAAACACGTATTTCAGCGATTTTAGAAATTCAGACACTAAGGGGGATTAAATGGGGGTCGAATGTTTTACTCCATTTTGCCATATATTAGTAGAAGTTCGGGATAACAAATCTAATAAATAATAGTTAAACATCTATTTTAGGCAATTTTAGAAATTCAACTACTAAGGGGATTAAATGGGGGTCGATAATTTTCGATGATTTCACCTTTTCACCATATCTCATCAGTAGTTTTGGATAAAAGCATGAAATTCAGGATGACAAATCTGCTATAAAAATAATTAAACACATATTTCAGCGATTTTAGAAATTCACTCATTAAGGGCGAAGGCTAAATGGGGGTCGAAAATTTTAGGTCATTTCAAATGTTCGTCATATCTCAGCAGCATTTTTAGTTATGAGATTGAAATCACAGATTCAGGATAACAAATCTAGTTAAACATGTATTACCGCGATTTTAGAAATTCAGCCACTAAAGAGGGTTAAATGGGGGTCGGATTTCCTATTTTATTTTGCGATATCTCAGTAATAGGTAGATGCGTGAAATTTAGGATAACAAATGTACTAGAAAATAGGTAACTAAGTATTTCAGCAATTTTAGATAATAATCCATCAAGGGGGTCACACTGTGTGTCGAAAATTTTAGGTAATTGTGCCATATCTCAGCAGCAGTTTTTAGTAAGAATGTGAAACTCCGCTTTGCAAGTCTACAAATAAAAGTAGTTAATCATGTATTTCAGCGATTTTAGAGCTAGCGAGTTTGTGGGCAACATCGGCTATGAACCCGATTGCAGAAGATTAGACGAAAAACAGAACTATTGCTGATTTTTATTATATACTAGCCGGTCGCTTCCGAGTGGGGCCCAGATACAAAGTACTACTTGAGCCCCACCCCTAGATAATCACGGTTAGGGCCCAGTAGTATTTTGTCAGAAGACTCATTAAAAAAATTATGTCGCGAAATCTTTATTTAGTGCTTTTTATATTCTTATTAGTTATTTTCGTATACTTTTAATTTAAAGTATTTTATTTATATTTTTCTGGTTGCATATAATATGCACTTTCTGGGCCCCAAGCGAAATCAGGGCGGTACGCTGCACGATGTATCTGGGCCCCACTCGGAAACGACCGGCTAGACGGGCGAAGACCGGCTAGTAACATTATAAGAAACAACATAAATTTTTAAAAAAACCCACAAGAGATCAAATAAATAAAGAAATAAATAAATAAACCATTAGTCAACAGTAATAGAAATTAGATCAAAAAGCAATGGTAAAAAATCATAAAAAACGAAGAGTAAAGATGATTGAACAGTATTAGAAGTGCTTTGCTACACTTCATTTCACCAAGAAACACAAAATGGCTTAAAACGCTCATTCATTGCATTAACATATATGATGAAAGAAAAAGAAAATGTTTAGTGCTGCCATCTACTCTTGGAGGTGTGATTTCAATAGCGGCACTATCTAAAAAAAAAAAAACGTTTTTGACTTTAGATATCTTCAATAAATGAGAAATGAATAGAAATTATCCTACCTTTTCTCTCGATGATCACCATACTTGTAGTTTCACATCATTGTTATCCACATAAAAATGTATCCAATGAAAAACGCTGGTGTATTACGTGAATAAATCCTTTATAATTGGATGTTTGGAAAAAAAGAAACTTTTTAGAATGTTAGAATCAACACAATTTTAGAGATGTTGACAGGATTAGTTTTAATGGCAGACTAAATTAAAAGTTTTTTAGAAGTCAGAAGGAATGAGAATGTTTTAACTTTGTCCTTGATCTGTATACAGTCGCGAGATTTTTCTTTTAATTAGAGTTTCTGGCACACGTCACGAATAAATGAGCACATTTCACGAACATAGAAAGTATATTACAAATCTAAACACATTTCACAAATGTCTGGGATTTCCTTCGTGTTGCAGTAATTATAACAGTTCTTTAATTGGAGTGTGCACTATGTTCATTATTTTATGATATAAACAAAATAGTCATTAAATGACTTCACTATCTCTTTTGATGAAAAATAAGCTTGGTACTGTATTTGAAGATAATTGACTATAACTGTCTGCAAGATATTTATTTTCGATGAATCAGTTCATGAGATATTACACTAAGTGGAAAAAAACTTCCTGCTGGTTTTTCTTTTTGAACACCTGGGTTTTTGAGTGGTTGCAGAGATACTAATTTAATCCAATATGAGGAATTATTTCTAACATCTACACTAATAAATAAAAGGAAAATCTGTAACTACAAACAGCTTTGGCATAAAATAAATTTTAAAAAATTACTAATTAATGTAAATAAAATTTAGAAAGTGATGAAAACTAAATGAATTAAATAAAACTTAGATAGTTATAAAGATGAAATTGGAAGATGGCAGTAAACAATAGTTAGCCATGTATGAGGAGACAGTGTATAAATAAAATGATGAATGTATTATTTATGATGTGTAAATGATTTTGTTGAATGCATGAAACCTGCTTTTTATAGCAGTCCCGCCTCATCCCTTCTTAATAGCATTTTGATTTTATAATTTTTTGGGGGAGAAATTTTGATATTTTGTGATTTTGTGTTAAAATTTTTTATAGATAATTTTTTATAATTTTTTCAGCAATCCACGTCCTTTCTCCATAATATCGTTTTCCAATTTTATAATTTTTATTCATATTGAATGCCCGTACTGGTAAAATTAGATGAACGTTTCAATGTTTAATCCAATAAGAAATAAAAACAAGGGGATAATTATAAGACAAAACTGTATGTCTTAATTTTATTAAATTAGGCCTCATGAAATGGGAGGAGCATAAATGTTTAATACGATTGTAGTGGTTCAGAAATTTTTTTCTGTAAACTGAAAGATGTAGACAGGAATGAAAGTTAGTAAAATTAATAACATTGAAAGAAAAATCATTACGTTTATCATAAATATTGAATGTTAAAGTGATCAGAAATAATAGAGATATTAATGTCCATAACATTAATTGTAGAATTACTTAAAAAAAGTAGCACTAACAAGGGAACAACTTTTGGTGCAGTTCGAACCTAGCATTGAGACCTGGTACATTTTAAAGCCCTATATTGCGAAATTTGAGAATCGGTGAAATTTCCCTGTTAAAATCATATTTCTTGATATTACAGCAGCATAACTTTCTGAAAATGCAATATTCGAGACCACTTATCGCACTATTAACATAGAAGTTTTTTTTTTTTTTTTTTTTTTTTTTTTGAAAAAGTACTTTAAAATACAAATTAGTTAATAGTAAGATGAAAATATTGAAAAAAGTTTTAAAATTCCTATAAAAACACACGAATTTCATTTTGAAAAAATACTACATTATGCGTACATTTTTGGCGGCGCTACATTGGCTTTATTCATTACTGTAGAACTTTTCCAGGCAACCCTTTCCGAATGTCATAATATTCTGTTGTGTGTGAGTGAGAAGTGGTTTGAATTCGTAGAACTCTATTTGGCGACGTAACTCGCTTTTGGCGTGAAACTAATAATTAAAATTAAATAATAAAAAAATAAAAGTATAAAAAAATATATAAAATATGACTTTAACTGAAAAATTTTATCGGTTCTCTAACTTTTATGTATAGGGCTACAAAATACACCAGATCTCGATGCCAGGTGCAAGCTGACCCAAAAGTGGTTCCCTTTTAAGCTCAAGATTGGAAGGATATGCTACAGGGAAAGATTTCTACTAGTGAGAAAAATACTTTTACTTATGTAGTCAAAAAATAAAATTAATTCAACTAATAATTTAAAATAATAATTCCAATTTAAGAGGATAGTTCGCCAAGTCAATTGACTTTTTCTAAATACTTAAACTGCTCTGTATGAACTGGAAATGCTAAACTAACGGTGCGGTGATTTGAATCTTTAAAAAAAAATCAAAGTATGTACTATTCATAAGTTACTTCCACTAAATGTTTATGAAAATAGAACTGGATGCAACATTCAGTACAAGAAGCATTCAACTGGCGAAAACAGATAAATGTTTTACAAAAGATGAAGGGTACTTGTAGTTAAAAGATAAAATAATAAAGTATAATTTGTTAATTTGTTATCATAAAATATGGAAAAATTCCTAAGTTGGTGTAAAGAAGCTAAAGAAACTAATTCTTTGTATCACATATAATAGTCAATTAAAAATAAATAGAGATGACACAAAATAAATATAAAACTCTCATATTAATATATAATCAAATATAGATCTCTCATTGCATTCTTAATGAAATTAAGTAAAATTTAAACCTCATAATATTTTTTCATTAACAGTCTATTCTAGGGCTTATCTAAAATTACTTAAATAAGTGTAACAAACTTAATAATTTGGGCTGTAGACAATATTTGCATATACACTGCTTAAAACAATTAAAGGATATTGCAGTTTTAGGTGGATTTTGTATCTGGGAAACTTTTTAGCTGATTGATACATGGTCGACAGACATAGTAGGTTATATGAGAATAAATTACACATGTTTTGCAGAAAAAAATGCATTTTATTGCGCATTTGTGTACAAAAGGAAAAAAACACAATTTGCGCATATGAGAAAAAAAGAATAAGAAAAGGTGTTTTCTTCAAAGAAAATCATTTTCAGTAGGGGGTATGGTTTCCACGGGCGGCCAGCAACGTTGAACACCTTTGAGGCATGGACTCAATGAGGCTATTAATGACGAGTTGGGGTATTCTGCCCCACTCTTCCAGAAGAGCTCTTTCCAGTTCTTGGAGAGTTTGTGGGGGTTGTTGGCGGCCAGAAACTCGTCTTCCTAGAGCGTCCCAAACGTGCTCGATTGGATTCATGTCTGGAGAACACGCTGGCCATTCCATTCGAACGATTCCTTCCTCGAAAAGGAAATCCTCCACCAGGTTTGCACGATGTGGCCTGCAGTCATCGTCCATTAAAATGAAGTTATCTCCGATTGCTGCAGCGTAAGGGACTACAATAGGTCTGAGGATCTCATCCCTATATCGGCGACCAGTCAGAGCTCCATCTCGAATGATGTAGAGGTCAGTGCGCCCGTCAATGGAGATGCCACCATACACCAACACTCTTCCACCGCCAAATCTGACACTTTCGTGCACGAACGCAGGATTATTCCTACTGCCACGGTCCCTCCAGATGAAAATACGCCTATTATCCGGATGCACAGAAAAACGGGACTCGTCAGAAAACAGAATATTGCTCCATTCATTTCTCCTCCAGTTGACATGCTCGGTTGTCCACTCCCTGCGGTCGCGACGATGCCTTGATGTTAATCTAACACATACCATCGGTCGGCGAGCATACAGACCTACAGCATGGAACCGGTTTCGGACAGTCTGAGTTGAAATCGTGGTGCCAGTAGCCGAGCGAAGGTGTTGTTGGAGAAGAGTAGCGTTCATGTTTCGGTGTCTCCGAGTTGTTAACGCTAAATACCGATCTTCATTGGGAGTTGTTGCCCGTCTACGACCTTGCCCTGGTCTTCGGCCTGCACATCCACTCTCTAAAAAACGGTTCCAGATCCTGGAAATGACACTTTGTGACACTCCAATGGCTTGCGCTACTTCGGCTTGAGTTTGGCCCCCTTCTAACCTACCAACAATTCTCCAAGCTTCTGAATCTGTCAAATGACTTCGCTGAGACATCGTACTCATCGAAACAAAGCAATCACTGAATGCCGATCATCCTTGTCTTCATTCTCTTTTATCCAGTTGAAAGTCAAATTTCATTCGCTGCCGCTGAAGCGACGTTTTTGACGTCGAACTCAAAATTTGCATACTCCACAGTTAGAAAACCAGAAAAATTTGCATTTGTGATTCTCTTCTTCTATTTTCGGCAAAAAAAATTTCGTTTATATCTTTATTTTATATAAAACTTCAAATATCCTTTAATTGTTTTGAGCAGTGTATGTTAAGCGCTTCATAATGTAATAGCTAGGTAATGAATGAATGTATAAATTGATATTCAAATACCTTTATAAAATTTCGCCTACAAGCTGAATTTACAGTGAATCAAATTCTCCATATGGTCTAATAGAAAATCCAATAGCTTAAAGTGCTAGATTTAGTGTAAGCATTTAATTATATAGTAGTTTAGGTATAGCCTCTCTAGACTGAAATGAACTGCCTATGTTTTAAAGTTATTAGATTTTCTGAGCAATCCACCCCGAAAATAATTTTTAGTGGGGAGGTGCTGGAAAATTTCGCCTACACGATCAATTTACAGCGGATCAAACTCTTCATAGAATTTGATGTATAAGAAATTCTAGGCCAGAAAATATCAAAGTGCCATTCTCCCGCAGGCGATATCAAAGAAAGAGATACATCATTTTTGGACATTATTACAACGTAAAGAATAATGACGTGTAAGAGCGGGCGACGCCCTGATGAATGCCAAGAAGCAAACACGAGGATACATTGATCTAACCTGACCGTGCAAGGACATTCTCATTGCGAAAAGCGCGAGAAACCGAAATTCAATGATAGCGTGGATAACACTGAGAACCTCCCCAAAGAAGTCTCTGGCGGACGGACACCCAATCTTCGACCCCTACAGGAGGATGGAGAAGAGAGGAGAGAGGTAGGAGAAAATAGTTAGTGAGTTTCCTTGGAGAGGAGAGTTCTTAAGAAAAGATCTCTCAAAGCGAGAGAAGTTCGTTGCAGCCCCAGATGCTGTAGAACATATTAAGTCCAGGTAGGACTTGGAAGAATTTTAGTTCACTGAGAACCAGTGTGCAAAATTTCAATTATTTGGGAATATAGCTCCTTACTAGTAATTTGTTTAGTGAGAGAATTAATCAATTATTCCCCGTTTCATCTGTCCATGTTGCAGTTGTGGTTAATGTTATTTACTGGAACTTCATATTCGAGATAATTTGCGGTTCCCAGTTAGCTGTATTAGGAAACGACCGTTCAGCCAACTTCCAGTCAAGAGAGTCACGAGTGCATCTATTTGAAGACCCTCACTTTGATTTGAGATGAACTCTGATCAGTTATCGCCGATACCGCCCTCGTTTTCATCATTAAATAAATCATCTACAAATATTGTTGAAGTTTAAGAAATGAAATCTTGTAGTAAATTGAACACACGAGAGCAGCACCGCAGCAACCCCATTTGGTGCCTGTTCGAAACACTGTTACACTACAACAGCGCATCAATAATCACAGCTGAAGACGCCGATGAAGCCTGCCCGCGCCTAACCCAATTGATGGTGACTGGTGCGGGGCATCTCCCGCATCTCCATTGGTACGGCTCTGCATGAGAGCATCCTATCTAGAACATTCTTCTACAAACTTATTGCGCACTTGTTCTGTGGAAAGTGTTATGGACTTGTTAACCTGAATTATTCTTCTAAAATATCTGTCAATATTTGTGTACGATCCCAATAATTTATACATTTAACCAAGATTATTTTTGTTGTTATTATTAAACTGTAAATATTTTTTCATTAAATTTACTAAAGCTGTCTCTGCCATTGAACTGCAATATTACAAATTATAATATTCAACACTCAAGCTGCGACGTTATACCTTACATAAGGTGAAGCTAGGCGAGTCTGCGCACAATTCAAAAGAATAACAATAAAAAATCTAAATATTAATTTTTTGCTAAACTATCCAGGAATAATTTTTACTTCATTTGTTTTTTATGCATTTCCATTGCTATTTTGTTGTTATGTTGCAATTTAATAGAACAGTTGTAATAAAACCAAGAAAGTTATTTTGTCCTTTCAGGGTTGATGTGATTGCGCACATGGGTGTGAGAGATTGTTACAAATAATAACTACAATTAAATTGTTAACAATAATAATTAAACTTAAATGACATTGTTGCAAGGTTTTTCTGAACAAATATTATTGTATTAGGAGTGAATATTTCAACCTAATGATTATAAAATCAGAAAAAGGAAATAATTTTTAAAACGATTAAAAAATTTTAATTAAAGGGAAAAAAATTAAAGAATTAGAAAAAGCAAGTCCAGATAAGATTACAAAATAACATTAAGTTACTTGATAACACGTTTAACTTAAATTTATTCCATTTTCATTTTTCATTTTCTTATGCGAGTTCACCAATAAGCTGCTTAATCTCTCCTAGCATGGAAACTAATGGGAACACCGCGCCATCTCTCCTAAGTAGCAGATGCGCAAACTGTCCAATTTCGGTAGGAGAGATTGCGCGGCCTTTTATTTAAATATGGCCGCTACTAAAATGAGCCGTTGATGTTCACAGTGTTAGTCTAGATTAGTAGCTTATAAGAAATCGTTTAAGTTAAAAATATTTGGTACTACTGACATTGTATAGAAATTCAGAGGAATAGCTATGAAAATTCAAGCACTTACTTTGGGAAAACAAAACAAAATAGCAATGTTTTATCTTAGACACTCAAAACAATCAACGTGCACGTTCAAGTAGACACTCCACTACTGCTGCTGTACCACTACCTGGAGTCGCTGCGTGCTCACTCTACTCCTTCCCCCCGAACCTGTATGTGACCAATCTCTCCGACCGCGCCATCTCTCCTGGTTTTACCTTATCTATGTATCTAGTATTAAATGCAACATTATTGCATTTAATATATAATTTATATATATTAATAACATTTAATATATAAATACCAAATTTTTAAAATTTTGGTACACCAGGCTATTTAAATCATCAAGTATATGAAGGAGAAAAAGGCTTAACTCTCAAAGGGATAAAAAAAAGTAATAATAAACTTTTGCTTACATTTGATGTTTAACCTTTTGGAAACTTATTTTTTATTTTCGCTGATTTAGCGAAGTGCTCTTGCATCTCCCCCCTCAAGCCCAAGTTAAAATTTTTTAATAAGTTTCATTACCAAATTTTTTATCAAGATGACTGGAAGTTTTGTACCTTGCCGTATGTTTAAGCGTAGAATAAAAATATATTGTCAAAGTTAGCTGTTGCTCTTGGCAGTTTAAATGTTAATTATAATTTTAATATAATATATGTACATGAATCCCAAACCCTAATCCTTATATGAAATTTTAGTTGAAATTATTCCCGATCGATTAATACCAACACCTTTTTAATATCATGATTTGTAGCATAATTAATGAGGAATGTTTATTTTTTTCCAGCTATATATAATCAGTAATATTATTCATTTGTAATGAAAAAAAAATGTAAGTATGTGTACAAGTGGGAAAAATACTCCTAAATATGTATTCAAAGAAGAAAGATAATTCTGCGAATGAATAAAGTAAAATCTCCAATTTAAAAAGATAATTCACCAAGTGAATTAGGTTTTGAAAGATACTTAAAATGCTCAGTATGAAGTAACTATAATTAAAATAACTTAAGGTGATATGAACCTTTAAAATAATAAAGAATATAATGTCCATTGTCTACCTGTACTAAATGTTACGGAAAGCAACGGACAGCGGTTACGGAAAACAATGTTACGGAAGTGGATGCAAAATTCACTATAAGACCCATTCAAATGGCGAAACGCCGAAACATGTTTTTACAAGAGGCGAAGCGTAGTTGCATTTAAATAATTGCAATAATGAAGAATAATTTGTTATCATAAAAGGAGAGAAAATCCTGAACTTGGTTCAAAGATGCTCAAGAAATTATTTGATTGTTCTTAGTATTACATATAATGTCCAATTAAAAATAAATAGCGATAATATGAATGTAAAAATCCATTCCACGTGCTATTACGATCTTATTTTGCACAAAATGTTCAAGAAACAAATATTATCTAAACTGCATCCAGATAAAGTAAGTACCCACACTTTTAAATCCATTATTACAATCTTGAAAAAAATGAAACAGAGGATTGGTATCAATGGTTTTACTGATATTCCAGCTAAATCTCGAATTACTTCACTCATGCACTTTAATGATAGCGAACATCTCAGAGTAAAGATAGAAGAATATATTAGAAGGTCTATGATGAACACATAAAAAATACTATATAAACGACGACAGAAAACTTTAGAATATTGTGAAACAATAATTGGAAAAATTCGATACTATATGTCACTGCCATGGAAATTAAGGTACCAGATGATAGTTAAGAATAAGTTTTTTATATCAAGTAGAATATTTCAAAGAAAAGAAGAAACATCTAAAATGGTATATGTTAATAAAAAAAGTCGTTATTTTGGAGTAATTATCGATAAATGACGTAACAGCCAAAACTGATATATCCATTTCACTTAGTTTCTTAGCTAGTTTTGTGAACGTAATCAAAATATTTTACATAATATTTAGACTAAAATAATTATTTAAGAAAATATTAACTGCATTTATCTTATAGCAATAGAATGTATATTCATAAAGTATCAAAACAGTCCATTTCATGCAAATTTGAGATGATTTAATTAAGAGCCAGATGTTCACAGGAGCTCTTTTCTTCTAACAGAAATAGTGTTCTTAATACGAAAAAAAAATAGAAAAAACTTCACAATAATAAACAGTTTTTTAACACCAAAACCTACATTAAATGCAATCTACTAAAGAAACATCCCGTTCTTCCTGATAGTGCGTTTTTATAAAAAGTTTCAAATAAAGAAAAATATCTGTGCAATTCTTTCAATTGCAAGACTTTCAATTTTTCGAAAAAAAAATCTAGTAGTCTGGTTCTGTCTAATAATCTAACAAAGCCCGCATTTCTCTCTCACTCTTTCTCTTCTCCTTTGTTTTTCCATTACTTTCTTCTTTTATTTTTAAAGTTTAGAATATAGGATAAAATTATTAAGTAGGTGGAGTTGAAAAATGCTCCTAATAACCATTAACGTCATGTGTGTAGTGCGTAATGTAAAATGGGATGTGTAAATAAAATTACATTTTTATTAAAAAGAAAGCCTGAAACATTAACTTTGACTTTTAATTTAATAGTAAATGGCAAACCTTCCTTGCGTTGTGTTTATGAAGGATTTTAGTCAGACTGATATATTTTAATTGCAGAAATTGCTTTGCATGTTTATAATAGGATTTTCTTGCAAATGAAATTGACTTTCTGTTTAAGACGATAAAATACTATACTGAAAGAAAAACTTTAAAATTAATTAATAATTATAAATACATCTTATTTACCAGTGGAGTGAGAAAACCTATCGTTTGTCATAACGGAACAGTTTCAGTTGATTAAAGTTTGATAATCCCTCCGTAAGTCATAATCACGGCATGAATTTAATTCCTCGTAGTTTGGAATATACGATTATATTTAACACTAATTTTTCAACTAATAAACTAAAAAAAAAAAGTACACTAATGAGGTCTACAATTTTCTTTTATTTGATGTTTTTTTATTATATTTCTTTGTTAGCTCGCGTGCCGCTATGAAATATGTGCGTGAAGGGTATTTGCCATCACAAGTCATAAAGACAAGAAAATCCGCACAACTAATAATTAATAAGATTGCGTGAAAGGATATATTCTCTTGTGGAGTTTATGTACTTTTCATAATCTTCCTGGACTAATCTTGTTGCAGTTTTATGTCAAAGTCTCAAAAGAATAGATCTTTCCATTTTCACTGTTTTGTCAAAACATGGTTAATACATATATATTTGTGGGGATACAGTCCGCAAGAAATTTAATTTGATGAGTAAAGTATATTTCTATTTATCTTCGTTTAAAATGAAACACAACTTTTGATTCTGCATTCTGGCCAATTATATGGCGCGGAATTTTCAATGTCCTTGAATAATAATCCTTTACACAAATTCTATTTTAAAAAAATGCAGAAATATGTTGTTACTCAACTGAAGAAAACTGTTTCAAAAGTGCAATTTATAAGAAATCTTTTTGCTCCTTGCTGCTGATCAAAAATGACACGATGAAGAACAAAAAAATCCGCAAAATTATCTAATTTATGTAATTCTAGTATAAATAAATTGCAAACATATATAGAATTTTAATTTAGTCAAAAAACTTCTGTCAAACTCTTATATGTTTTGCATAGCTGCAAGATGGGAATTATGCGCTGGTCTCGCTCGGTTGACTACATTTTAATACCAGTATTTGAGATTAAATTACTGTTCAAATACTGGTATTAAAAAATAGAAAGCGTGCGAGCCTGGCTCATAATTCTCATCTCTCATAGCTTCCAACCTGCTATTTCTCCCCCCCCCCCCAAGTCAAATAAACATAATTTGAACCAGAAAAGTCATTAAAGGAAATGTTTCTTGCTTCTATGGTGTTATATTAGTTAAGTTCGTTTTTTTAAATAAAATTTCTGGTTTATTTGATATAAAAAAAGGTTGGCAGTAAATTTAAAGTGTAAATTCGTTGAAAATAATCATCAAATATTTGATTTCACTTTATTATCTAATATCATCTTATAATTTTCATTTCATGCATATTTAAATCGGAATTGCATATTACAAGTTTAAAAATGTGTAGAAGCATATGATTTATAAAATAGTAATTTAACAGGCTAAACAATTTAAAGCTCATTAATGTATAACGGGCTCACATGTATAAGGTTATTTCGACAAATAACGATTAATAAGATATAATAAAGTCATGTATGTATGTAAAACTGTGTATACATGTGGTTGCACACACACGTACACACACACACACACACACACACACACACATATATATATATATACTATGAAAATAATTAAGTACTTAAAAGAGTTAAATTTTAAAATATAAATAATTTTAAAATAACATAAAACTTCTTCGTAATTTTTTAATTATATTTTAACTAGAGTGATTTCGTTTACGTAAGACTTAAAAAAGACCAATGTATTTCATTCCAGATAAATATAAATATATATAACCAACAAATTATAAACTTTTTGATTAGATATCGCTTCTGGTGTTTTTATTTGGCATAGCTCTGTTTTTAAATATTAAAAACATTCTTTATTTTTTTTTTTTTTATTTGCTCCCTTTTTCCCAGCCTTTCATTCAACTTAATTGGATCAAGTAAACTTAGTTACTTCGCCTTTTTTATCCTTTTCCTGTTGCGTTCACGAATGTGGACTTATGCTGTTTTCGTTATGCCAAATTATTGTGTTAGTAAATATTTTTGAGGAACAGAATAATTAATTTGGTCACTTCATGTGATTGGACAAATCGAAAAATCACCATACGAAATTATGTTTCTATTCTTTAAGAGGCTATACTTCACTTGCGGGAACACACCCGCTCGCTAATGTTAATCCTATGGGCGAAATCTTCTAAAATATCTCGTTTGTATTTCAATATTTTTAAATGATTTTTTTTTCATTATGGATAGCTGAGGTTCATCTCTACGCAGGCCGTTTTTGACTGTTTAAATTTTGGTTGTAATTTTTTTTCTTATGAGGATACTTTCACTTCAGAAACCGTTTCCGAAAGTGAAAGAATTCTATTTAAAAAAGCCTGTAAACAAAATCGAAAAAATAAAAACGGCCTGCGTAGCCTTACCTTAGCTATCCAATAAAAAAAATCATTTAAAAATATTGAAATACAAACGAGATATATTTTTTTAATTCTCCCATAGGATTAACATTAGCAAGCGGGTGTTTTCACGTGCGTGAAGTAGCCCCTTAACACCCAATATTTTTAACATAATGGTAGTTACATGTCACTAAAAAATAATAAAACGTGGCAAAAAAAAAAAAAAAAAAAAAAAAGAAAAAAAAACACTTAAAACCTTCTTTCTTAACCAGAATAATTTATAAGGTATATCGTCTACATTTCAACATTTTTTATATAGAAAGGATCGGGGTCCATAAGCCGTGTTTTTGGCCCATGAAATAAGACTAAAAATCGATTTTGTTATACTGACTTAATTATTTCCCTTTTTAATATTAGAAGGTTACGATTTCAGCAATAGTTTTTGCATTTTGTTCGGATTTATATAACTTACACAAGCTCAAAGTTCGTATTCGTAGTTTTTGATGAAAAATACGCAATTTCTCCTAATTTTACCTCAATTATTTATATGAGCGCAATCGTGCAACACTTTCTTTTTTACATATATTATAAAATACATCAAAATGTACAATATATGTAAAAATAAAAGTGTTGCAAAGCTGCGCTCATAGTAAAATATTAAAAAATATATTAAAAATTGAGGTTAAATTAGGAGAAATTGCGTATTTTTCATCAAAAACTACGAATAATACGAACTTTGAGCTGGTGTAAGTTATATAAATCCGAACAAAATGCAAAAAGTATTGTTGTAATCGTACAGGATAAACCTCCTAATATTAAAAAGTGAAATAATTAAGTCAGTATAACAAAATCGAATCTTAGTCTTATTTCATGGGCCAAAAACACTGTTTATGGACCCTGATCCTTTGTACTTTTGGAAATAAATTATGATCTTTTTTCCTTTTTGCATTTTTCTCAAGTTATTTAAAAGCACTGTTTTTTATTCGGTGTGAGATCTAAAGTTGGCGAAAACAAAATAAAAATAAATAAATAAAAAACCAACTTAACGACATTTTTTTTAAATTGATGCTTTGGTGTCGCCGATAAACTCGACAGGTACCTTTTTTTTTTTTTTTTTTTTTTTATTCCGTATGTATGTAGCAAGCATTTAATGGTATGTTATAGGTGATCATTCTTTCGCTCATCTTTGACGCCGACCCTGGCTTTAGACCGATTACGGAATATTAAAATTTTTATGCTTGTGTTTTTTTTTCTATTAAAAATCGGACGATGGCGTGACATATCATGTGAACTCAACTGAACCGGAATGTTTATCTTTTTCTTATATGCATAAAGTGAAGTTATTAAAAAATAATCGGCTAATGTTATTTTTCAGTTCCACAGTTAATGTTGACGTTATATATATGAGTGAGGAAAAGATCATAGGGTACCATTAATGGGGTCCGGGACACATTTTAAAAACATTTTTATTTATTGAATTATAATTATATATATATATATATATATATATATATTTTTTTGCGATGGTTAACCATATAATGTGTAAACAAAATCATATCATAAAACGTCTCATAATGTTTAAAAAAAATCTTTTTTTTAATTTTTTAAAAAAGTGGGGTAATTTAAAATTGTTATAACTCGAAATATTATTCGTCAAATTACAATTTTTTTTCATTTAATCAAACAGAAAGATATAAGCTTTAATTTTGATTCAGCATTTTAAAAAATATTAATTAAAAAAATATTTAAAGTAAAAATTTGAAAAAAAAAAAAAAGATGTAATTTATTTTTTTTTAAATCATATTTTCAAAAGTAAATATTTTTTTCAAATTTGCTGAATCAAAATTAAAGTAAAATAACTGAAAAAAACATGTTCCAAGTTTGAACCAATTATCTTTAACGGTTCTTGATTTATAACGATTTAAAGACCAGAACTTGTAAAAAAACCCGTCATGCAGAAAAACGCAAAAACGTTTCCATGACAACCACTACTTGAAAGCTAGATTTTGAAAACAAAAAAATAATATATCCTGTTCTAATTAAGATTTAAACGTCATTTTAGGAGGATAAAACAGAGAATTTTTTAAAACAATACAATATTTTTCAAAAATTTGAAGATTTTTCTGTCCCGGACCCAATTAAATGTTTACCATACAAATAAAAGATCTGGTTTCAATAGTATGTTTATATTTGCGCCAAAATTTTCTTCTTTCAAAAAAAAAAATAAAAAAATAAATAAAAGAACGAAATAAAAAGTCCACTGATTGTAGACACGATTACGGAGCTTAACACTTCTATTTTTGGGTATTTTCTATCTATATATAAGCGCACTTTTTCATTTATGATTAATTGAGAATTTTATTATTACGAAAATATAATAAGACGGCTAATTTTCTATAATCAAATCCACATCCTAGATTGGCGTGAAATATAAGCGTTGTTGACAACAATGCAGTTTTAAATGAAAGATAATTACAACATTGTTTTCAACAACGAAATATGAAATTAACGTTAAAATTCGTGAAATAAAGGAATTTTTTTTATGAAAAATGGGAAGAAAATTTTAGTTTTTCGACTGTTTTTTCACACATTCGTAACTAAATCTCACAAAATTAGACTATTTATTTAAACTGCTTATAAAGTTTTATTCTAGTGAAAATTCCATTAAAATCTATGCAGCACTTTTTGTATGATGCCCTAACAACGCATAAACAGGGATTACATTTTTCATAATATATAATGATGTTCATACGCATATTCATTAAATTTCATTTACCGATTATTTACATAGACATTACATAAAGTGCATACCGGGTGTGCCAAAACCGATGCGCCAATTTGAAAATTAAATTTAAAAAAAAAAAATGAGAAGCGATAGAAATTCACGATTTGCTTGGAAAAAAGTAAATTTTCAGTCGCAGATTAATATTTAAATAATATAAATTAAAAATAAAGTAAATAAAATAATATAAGTTTTCAAATAAGCCCATTATTTTGGGGGGCACCGTGCAGAAAATGTATACTAATCAAGAAAAATCTTACGTTGAGACAGAATAATTTTCTATTGCATGCCTAATGCAAAGCAGCGTTAGAAGCGCACTCTTCAAACTTTTAAAGGTTCCCTATTAAATTCCATCGTTGGGTGTGGATCATAAAAATTATAAAGAAAAAGATTTGAAAGGGGAAAAATCTCACTCAATTTTTAGTAATTATATCGCATTTTTTTCAAACTAAAATCGTGTGCTGCATCAGTGAACCTATACATACAAGTGTACTTATAAGTTTTTAAGTACAAAAAATGGTGGAGCAATTCATACAAGACAGATTAAATCATGTTTTGCGTATTGATTCAAATAACTATTCTCATATTAATAAACATAATGAAGAATTGACTCATTTAATATTTCCAGGCTTTAGTGCATCTGCATTTGCGAATGTACAGTGAAGGCCAAAAGTCGTTGACACACATTTTACAATTCCATAAAAAATTAAGCGTGTGGTTTGGAAGAAAAGGCTTCTCATAATCGGAAGTTTTGCTAGCAAATTAAAATTCCTTCAAAGCTTCAAAAACTCAAAATACGGAACATTTATTTTCAGAAATCAAATCTACCGCCGTATTTCTATGTGTGAAACGAAATTGGGTATAGTTTGGATACGGTCTGAATGAGTTACAAAAGGTGCACCTTTGAAATAAAATAATAGATTGTACAGAATAAAGGATATGTAACTACTTTTTGTTCAGGTTTTGTTTCATCTTTGAAGGTGTAGTTCATAACTTTATGGTCATAACAAAACATTCGCTTAAACAAAACTTTCGACCTTTTTTCATCCAAACCGCATTCTCATACGACGACTAATTGACTTTTTATCGAATTATAAATTATATCAAGGATTTTTGACCACCCTGTATATTAGAGTTAAAAATGCTAAAAATATATAACAGGGAAAGTATCCGAGCGCAAGTTATAATCCGGTTTTAAAAGTCGAAGAACAAATGTAGTTGCCACCCAGTTACTTGTTTATGACTTTCCATATTTATAGTATACATTTGCTATTTTATCATACCGGGTGTCCCAAAACTGACGGACGATTTGAAAAATCAATTAAAGAAAAACGGAAGGCGATAAAAATGTACCGTTTGCTGCATTCTGCTTAGGTAACCAGGGAATTTATTCTTACCAATTTTCAAAATAGTTACAAAATTCGTCAACAGATGGCGCTGCTGACTAGAAAAAACTATAAAACAATGTTTTCAAAATAACCACCGTTTGCAGCAACAACGTGGAGCAGTCTGAGGACAAAATTCGCAGATTTGACGCCATGCGATTTTTTTCTTTGGGGGTACTTGAAAGACAAGGTGTATCGTCAAAATCCAAAAACTGTAAAGGAACTGGAACAATACATCTCTGCTGCTTGTCAGAACATTCCAACCGAAATGTTTTCACGGGTATCGGCGAATTTTGTCCCCAGACTGCGCCACGTTGTTGCTGCAAATGGTGGTTATTTTGAAAATATTGTTTTATAGTTTTTCCTAGTCAGCAGCGACATCTGTTGACGAACTTTGTAACTATTTTGAAAATTAGTAAAAATAAATTCCCTGATTACCTAAGCAGAATGCAGCAAACCGTATATTTCTATCGCCATCCGTTTTTCTTTGATTTTTCAAATCGTTGGTCATTTTTGGGACACCCGGTATATTAGTGGTTATAGAATTATCAGCTAAGGAAGAACTGCCGAAATTTGTTTACACAGATACACATTAATAACATAAGAACCCTTCGTTTTAAGCATCGGCGAATTCTGGTAAAGAAATAAAGAGTTTATTTTTAATTTTCTTGTTTTGTGACAACCTACTGTAAGAGCTTTTATTTTGTTTACATATATTTTTAGTTCTTGTACATATAAATAAATAGACAATAAAATTTTCTCAAACGTTAATGAATCCATGCAAATCTAATCTATGCTATTGTTTTATTTTCATAGTTATCATTCAGCAAATGTTACTCTTAACTCAAGGATGTAAAATTGTGACCCGTCGGATACGATTAATTTTTAAAGGTAATTTTCGCATTATTTATCACAGATTTTTTTTTTATCTGCGATTAAATAAGTCGACGATTACTATTAAAATATAAATATATAAAAATTAGTGGTATTATACAGATAATACTTTGACGCCCTCCTCTAAATCAATGTCATAAATTTTTGGTTTAATAGTAAATGATGTTTCGTGCTTTTTATTCATTATTTAATATTTAGGAAACAAAAACTGCAGTTTAATTATGCGTGTAAACATATTTTTGTAAAAATAAATGCATTCATTGCCGATAAAATACTTTTTTAAATATGCTCTTTATGTTCTCTTCATAAATCAATGTTCAAAATATCAAAAAACAAATAATGATAATATTTCAAAAATAAATAAGTTCACATCTCAGAAGATACATTTTGCTATGTTAGTCTGTTCACGAGATCTTGTATCATAATCTTTTCTTATCTGTTAATCGCAGTTCCTTCGCAATGTAGAACCTTATCTTTTAATCTTAATTAATCTTCGTTGTCTTACATGAAGCTAGATTTACGTATCTGAATTTCGCCTTTCTTATGCAACTGCATAAATAGTTTGGAAGATGCGCAAGACAAATGGGGAAATAGGAAGATTAATTTTCTTTGTGTTTTAATTCCAATAAATTAACTTATAACTTAATGAATTACACAAAGCTCCGCGAATACTTTTTACCATATTTTTATTCTTTTATTATCGAGAATTACTACATCAGACGCGTTAAATGCTTAGTAATTAGTGGCTGTTGCATGAATAATTGTGCGTAATTTTATTTATTATTTTTACTTTTTTTAATAAATTACAGCAATATTTATTCGGAACAGATAGGCGCTTTCTGATATGTAAATTAACGATTCTGAATATTTTACTCACTCTAAATTTCATGAGCTCGTCTATAGAATATTGTTAATATTTGAAGAAAAAAAAATAAGCAAGCCAGTTTTATTTTCAAGGTTATATGTTACTTTAATATCGAATCTTTGATGTAGATCAACTCAACTCGAAAATTTCTGGATTCCTATTTTAATTTCATGATTTTTTAAAATGATAATAATGATAATGATAATAACAGGTCACTAAAATTCGAGAAATCCACGTTTCAATAGACTTTACTACCAAAAATATGTATTCCCAATATTTTCTTTTATTTGTAATCTTATTTCTTCCATTTTTGTCATAATACGAAAGACACTTATGTGACATGGAATGAAAAAGAAAGATTGCCATGCATTTTGAAATTTCGAAATTAAATTGAGTATTCTTTCCATTTGAGGCTGCACAGTGCCACCTGTTGTCAGACTTTTGGACTATTTTAAAAATTGCTATATACAAAGCTTGTCTCCTTACCTTCAAAAATATATGATTTATTTCATTTTTATATTTATTAATGAAGTGTTGATTTTAAAATAAAGGCGTTAATTTGGAGATACCATGTACACGGCAATGCTGATGCTTAGAGCCTTCCGGTGGTGGTTGTAATCGGCTGATACGTATGAATTACTTCATCCTTACTCTATACTTTTCAGATTACTCTATACTATTCAGATGACAGAAAAGAGTTTAGAGGAGGAGAAAAATAGTTGAAAATTCAAATAAACAACTTTTACACAAGAATTTTTTTTTTTAAATTAAATTACGTAACAAACATAATGAAACAAGCCACATTTTAATAAGCAATTTTTCTGGCTCAAAACGTGTTTATTCGCTGCAGAAGATATCGGTACAATTTTATGGAAATTATCGGTAAGTTGGCAGCTATGTACTTTTATTAACCCCTTCAGGACGGGCATCCTTTAACGACATTTAATTTTTTTTTTACCAGTTATTTCGTATAGTATTTTTCGCCTTATTTAATCCAAGAATTTTACGGTTAGACAAAGCAAATAATTACGACTAAAACATTCTCGTACTGAAAAATAAAAACCAAACGCACCCTATATGGAACTTTTACGTGTCACCTATCCTGAAGTGATTAACTGCTTGAATCTGAACTTAATTAAACTATCAGAAAGTTTTATTCATGGTTAAAAGTTGATCACTTTGGTTTTAATTTCTCTGTGGATTTTTCTTATGATTATGGTTCTAAATATTTAGTGGATTCAAAACCAGCTGTTAAAAAAATGCTAATTTAGAGCGGATTTTTAAAACATTTTATCAATTCTTATATGTATGAAGATCATTATTAATATTGTTTATTATTATTGTTTAACCAAATATATAATGAAGGAGAAAAAAAGAATCCCCCATAATTAAAAAAAAAACATTAATTATAATTTATAATATCACGTTTCCACGAATCAAAACGGTATTTTTCTTTCTTTCTTGCATTATTTATAACTCCATTTACGAATATCGTTCTGGTTTTTATTTCCCCGTTGGAAAAGTCTACGTGTAAAGTAGACGAAAACTCGCGTGAAATGATAAAAAGAAAACCCGGAAATATTAAGTAACATTAAGACAAAAAAAATCTAAATTTTTACGCGGTACGCGGTAACTGTATGCTTTTTCCCAGCATTTTAAATTAAAAAATCATTATAGACTGTTGGTAATTCACATGAAAAGAAACGTGAAAGATAAATTTTTATAATTTATTTCCCAGTCTTTTACCAGGGCGAGTAGCCCCTAGAACTTTTTTTTATACAGCATTTTACTTACGATCGTAGTTCTTTCCCAGATTTTTTACCAAGCAGTAATATGTTTTTTCGCTGTTTTTTTCTAGTTTACATTTACATTCACAAATAATTATTTTGCGCATATGTTTTTAACTCTTCACGGCATAAACACTACTTGTGAACAACATGATTCTAGAGCAGTGCAGAAAACACATAATCGGATGCTACATAGTAGGCCTTCGTAGCACTGGATTCTGGAACCGCATTCGTCGAAATGGCGATCACGTGATTAAACAAACATCCTGTTCTTTTTTTAACTTCCATTGACTAACTTTTAGCGAGTTTTTAAGACTAAAGTACCTTATCAAGGAATTTGTTTAAAATTTTGTTCGAAGCTCTTTCGGAATGATTGCGTAGTAGCTTAGAGATATGTCGTTTGTACCCAGTTCTATAGACCCGAGTTCGGATTTAAACAGCAGAAAGTTTGAAAAAATGGAACGTTTTGATTTTTCAACAATACTAACAATTTATATAACGTGAAGTTTTTTAAATATTCGTTATAATGATTGAGGTTATAACGAATTTCATATTTTTAAAGATTCCAATACAATGGTTTAACCCAAAGCAGTGTTTTTTTTTCTCTTTTTTTTCTCTTTCTTTTTTTTTTTTTGTATGGGCCGCAAAGCACTTATACACGCGTTATAGTGATAGCTGTTATTTTTCATATTCATGGGGGCGAGGAATGTTATAATATTCAGAAAAATTGTAGAACTAAACGAACGATTTTTAAAAAATTAAACTGGTTAATGTTAACTTAGTTTTTCTACCATAACGATCTTTGAACGAAACTATATTACATTAGCATATGATAATGATAAAAAATATAATCGCAAAATCGCTAATCAAGCAATTGTGCGCCAAAATTTAAAATCTCTAGGCATCAGCTTTAGACGAATATGAATTCAGACTCCCATCCTACTAAGATCTAGTATGTAAGCATAAGATTATATGCGTTTAGAAATGGCTAAGAAGAGATTTCTCTTTGTTCTGCATGTATTATTATTCAATATTTATATGAACCTGAAAAGATCCTTTTGTGTATGTTGGTGACAACTGATATATTTAACAGCCGAAACCGTACAAAGTACGTCCTTGGCTTTTTAAAACGTAAACAATATCCATTGCTGTGTCTCTTTTGCTCTTAGCATGCTCCTTGTATGCGACGTCATTTCTTCCATTTACGACTTGCGTCCTAAGACTCTGGCTGAGTGGTTATATCGCCATCCAGCTAATGGAATGTGAGCGTAGGAGAGTGAGTTCGAACACGGCCTACTCCATTATCCTGGAGTAGGCCGTGGTTCGAATCCCAAAACTGGATCAAAGTGTAATGTTCAAACTTCTGTGCGTTGTATTTCCACAATATAGTGGAGAAAGTTCTCCGACGATTTATATTCTAATTGTTATAAATTGTTAAATAACACGTTTTTCTACTATATTATAAATCTTCATTGCAACTGGAAGAAAGGCGTTATTCTTTCAAAGTTACATTTCGGGCATTTTTGTGGAACAAAAAAATCAACTGTTTCTTTTTTAATCAGAAAGATCAAATAATTGTAATAAAACTCCATACTGTCGAACTATCAATGAACAGATGGGAAAAAAGCAGATGTTTGAAATTCAAAGAAATTTATAACTTTTGAATTAGTCAAAAATTAAAACTTATGAGATTAATTTTACGGCATTCTATCTAATTTACCAGTGAATTTAGTCTATTTTTTGTAACATTAAAAGCAACAAAATTAATGAGAGAATGTTTTTGGCATTCTCTCTATTTTACCTGTCTATTTGTTTTTAACATAAAATACAGGAGTGTTGGCAGTAGTATGAATGCGGCATTTTCATTATTGTCTGGCTTTCTTTTGTTCGAAATTCCACTACTTTTTCCAGGAACTTGGCTCTTTTTTACAGTTTTGATTTTTCCGGTATTTCTAATGTTCAAGTCAGGAGTCTTTTAGCTATTATGAGTTAGATCAGCAAATTTTGGCGTCATTTAATCTACTACCACTCAAGTTCCAGTCTATTCAAATAGGATTCTATATTATTATTATTATTATTCACAGTGAGTTACACCCATTGTTTATTATTATTATTATTATTATTATTTTGTATGTGTGTGAATTGGCAGTTTATTACCATTTTGGTAAGAATGTTTCAGTTGAATTAATTTTCACAATTAGGTAGCAATAACAGTATTTTAAATTGATTTTTATGAACGTGTTCTAAATTCAGGGCCTGTTTAGCCATGTGTGCAAAACATTATCGTAGTGCTACCAAACCAACCAATCAATTGTCATTTTTACAAATTTCACCATTTTAAAACTTTAGATATCTAATATTATTTTGTGAAAATCCAGTGAAATGACATGAGAACTATGTACAAGGTGGCCATAATTAAAATGATAGTACTCAGCGTGTTCCCTAACGCGATCTAATGGAACCAAATTTTGAATGGAGTAAAACATTTGGCTCCATTCTCACAATTAGATTGCGCTACATAACACGCTGAGTACTGTCAGTTTAAAGGTGGTCATAATTAAACTGAGACTATTCAGCAAGTTCTGTAGCTCGATCTAATTGCGAGAATGGATCGAAATTTTGTAGGATGATTAAGCAAGAAGAGGAACGAAATAAAACAGTTCCTCGAAATAAAACAGTGCCACATATCCCTCTAGCGCTGACTTTTGGAACTATTTTTTCACGGAATATTTCATCCTCCATCTTGTTTAATCATCCTACAAAATTTGGCTCCATTCTCGCAATTAGATCACGCTAAAGTACACATTGAGTACTGTCAGTTTAATTATGGCTACTTTGTAACTGAACAATGCAAATTCTACCAGGAAACCAGCACTAAATTAATTTAACTTTTCGTATTAATGGAAATTCGTCCATCAATCTCATTCGTTTGTCTTGTTTATAAAGTAAAAAAAAAATAAGCTTATAAAAATGTAATTTCTCCCGTAAAATGTTTCTTTTAAAATGTTCTAATAAAAACTTAATATCATTTTTCTATTGTAGATATTTAGACTACATTAATCATTTCCCCTTAAAAATTAACCCTTCTTTGCATGAGTTTTTCTTTTACAATTGTGTTTTTTTATACACATATTAAATATTAGACACCAGAAATTTTAAGATAGATTTTTAAATTTGTTCAGCAACATAGTTCACGGGAAATTTACTGGATTAATATTTCTATATAAATATAGTGGTGGCGAAGAAGTTGATTTATTTATTAAAAGTTAAATAAAAAGTGATGGAAATTTACATCACTATGCAATTAAGGGTTAAAGCAATTTCGTAATTAGATGTATTAATCTGAAATCAGTGGTTTAGTAATTAGCTCTTCTGTTATATGTAAAGGACTAGGTCAATGAGGCTTTAAAAGTCACACTTCATGACATTCATGTCGTATCGTAACATTCATGAAAATTTAAAGTCTATAATAGAACAATTATTAACTAACAATACTCAATGAAAAATTATTTAAAAAACGCTAAGTAAATAATATATAATGGGTATAAAAAAAGACGTAACGTAAATAGATATTACTGTTGAATATTTTAATTACTGACACTACAGAAATATAATTTATTTAATGATATTACAAATATATAATTTTATAAGCATATACTTATAAAAATTATAACATAAATACATAAAAAGATAATATAATAAAATCTATTTATCTTGCAAAAGAAAAGTTTTTTTTTTCGAGTATGAGTGAATTGAGGTACTCTACCTCTCGGAAATATACAAGCGGAAATATACAATAACATTTTCAAGTTACTCACGATTCAGAAAAGCGTTTTTTATCTTTAGAAACCTCAGAAACTAATTTATTTGTCAGATTTAAAGAAGGATTTGTAAAAACAAAGTTTCTTTTGCTGCCACTGATTTTGAAAATGTTTCTGGGTAGTTTTTATAGTGTATTATCCAGTTTTCTTAAACCGGAATATCGGTTTTAGAATGTTATCAATTCTCAGTTCGCCTTTTCAGCTGCGTAACTGAATTTATACATGCAAGACTAGTGAAATAGCATTAATTTTAATGTTAATGTTAATCCTGTTAATTTAGCATGTTTGCCTGTAAAACACATTTGTTGAACAGAAATTTACAGAAATCGCCCACTCGTGGACAGCCAACGGTGACGTATAGGCGCAAAAAGTCCACGAGAGAAAAAAAAATGTGCCACTTAACGGACCACAGCCAGAAGACCGGACCCAGGAAGCACAGACTGCCGAGAGAGTCCGAGAGGTAAACGGTTGGTCTCCGTTTCAATGACGAAAATAAATTGAATTTTAAGATATATAAAATATTATACAATGTTAATGTACAACAACATCACATGCGCTGCCCAATTCGCCTATGGCTGGGCGAGCAAAATTGTAAGTTGCACTTCTTGGTGTAAGATTTTAGATATTCGATACAAATTATATTAGAAAAGAAGTAGTTAATAAGTATTTACACAATATTTACAAATTTAAAAAAAAAAGATTGAATTAGAATTTGATACTAAAGTTTCTACCAATTGTTGCAAAATATAACATATTTGAATATCGTGAATATTTAGAGATAAAAAGTTATTTACAAAATTGCTAAGATGCGTATGAGTTGATATCAATAACAATTCATTTGTATATCGAGCAGCAAGGGATTTTAAAGACAAATATAATTAACTATAGTGATATTCATAAGCAAGTACACTTGTAATAAATCAAACATTAATATCAATGTTCATCAAAATTAACTAGTTCAGTATTAATATTTCAACTGTAAGTTTTAACAATCATGGAAATTTTAAAATATCCAGAAAGATTAAAGAATAATTATACATAATTTTAATTTAAGAATTTTCAAGAGTTAGAAGCAGAATTATTGTGCAGAATGAAAAGGCAATAGTATCTAAAATTAAGAGAGAATCAAATGAATTTGAATATTATAGGTTTTCGATATATATATAGTTTATGACAGTTCTTATAAACTTTTAGAGATATATGAAAGTTTTTGTTAGAATATTATAGTTCTCCTTGAGCTTAATATAACTGATCGGATCCAAGAGAGTTCTTTGTAAATTCTTTCTGAGTGTTTTATTTTTTTTAAATTGGAATTTGAATTTCATTAGTGGACAGTTTCCGAAGTTATAATGAATTGAATTTCCTGAAGATTTACCACATGGACACAAAGATGATTTAAGTTTACCCATTTTATGTAAAAAAGCTAGAAAACTGTTTAAGAAGTTGGTCCATGAGCGTTGTCAATCATCAAGAGATTTTTTAGTAAAGAAACTTTTGACTATTGAAGTTAGAATTAAGATATCTAGTTCTTCCTTATAACTATTTTTAGTTATTGCATGTTTTGAGAGAGCGTCCGCTCTTTCGTTGTCCACAGTTCCAAGATAAGATTTTGTCCAAAATATAGAAATCTGTTTTTTTTAATGAAAAGGAGGGTTTTGTAGCTATTTTTGATAATGTAGTTTCGCGGAACAGGCAAGTTAAGAGCTGCTAAATGAAGACTGACTATCTGTAATGATAAGGAGGTTATTGTAGTTTGGTTTTTTGAACCAGTCTATAGCACTTTTTATAGCATACAGTTCCGCTTGGTAGATTCCGCTTGGTGGAATTTAGTTTATTGTGTCTTCTGGAGTAGTCATAAATAAAAATTTCGTACCTTTGTACTATAAATGCTGAAGAGGTACCATTGTCCATTACTGAACCATTTATATAAATTATTTCGTGATTATTGGATATTTCTTCTATTGACATTTGTTGAACATGAAAATATTTACTTGTGAATTAATAGCATCCGAAAAACCTTTATTCTAGGTTGAGAAAATTCATTAATAAAATTTTTAAAAAACTCCGTGGAAACGTTTCCAAAAATCAGTGGCAGCAAAATAAATCTTGCTTTTATAAATACTTCTTTAAATCTCACAAATATATCAGTTTCTGGGGTTTCTAAAGATAAAGAACGCTTTTTGGAATCGTAGGTAACTCGGAAGAGGTTATTTTACATTTTCGTTTGCAATTATATTATATTTTCCTAGATTAAGAAACATCTATCTTTTTTTACAGTGGAAATAAAATTTGAAAAAAAAAGGCAAAAAAAATAACCAAGATTGCCACCAAAAATGATCTATTTTAAAATTGCAGAGTACCTAAATAATACGTAGCATTTAATATATAAAATAAACAACAAAAAATATTATAATAAAAAAGTTTTAAAAGAAACTTTTACGTTCACCATTGAAAAGGAGCACTGCCATATCAACCCTAGTTCATTTAGTTTTTTATGTTAGATTTCCATTTAAAATTAATTAAAGTTATAATAACTTTATTATTATAAAATTATATAATAATAATAATACAAATTAGTACAACATTATTATTATTAAAAAAATTAAGTTCATATAAAATTGTTATTAAAGTTACTACTTATTGAATTTAAAGTTATTTCGTTTTATTTAGTTAATTTATCGAAAGAATTTAAACTCTAATAACATAGCTACTATAAATAAAACTAACGTTACAGAGAATTTAAAGATATTCGTAATACGATGTAGTGTACTATAAAGCAAATCGGAACGAAAGTTATAATATCAGATCTAATTTGACGCAAAGGAAAAATAGAAAGGTACCCTTTTGATTCACGAAAAAAATATTTATAATTATGTAGGGTTCATTTTTCGCCATAACTTTAGCACATATTTAAGTTCACGTAAAAAAAAAAAAAGGTGAAAATTGTTATCATTAATGTTAAAGAAAAAGAATAATTCTAGTTAGAACAATTTATGCATTTCATTACTTTTTATTTTTTATGATATTTTGTGAAAAGCACAAAGATAACGCTCATGCATATTTTGAATTAAATTGCTTTTCAAATATTTATTAATAACATAATAATTAAAAATTCATCCGTAGAATTTTTTTCGTCAGCATTAAAATTAGCGTGTCCCAAAATATCCTTTAACAATTTTCTTTACATTCTGACCTGTGGCTGCAATATTATAAGAATAAATCTAAAATGTCCATATAATAGATTAAAATTTAAAATCGATAGTCTGCTGTTTTATATATGCTAAGTATTACCAAATAAAGTTTTATTCATGAATTCACTGATAAAAAAACTTTACTCTCTGTAAAAAATAATTATTCCATCTTTATTTTAACTAGAGCATCAAACGCGGGCTTCCCGGAATAGATAATCTAGGTGAAAACCATTTTTTTTTTTTTTTTAATTGAAAACTCTAATAAATTTTTTTACAGTTAATATATTTTTTAGATTGTAAAACAACAACAACCTCCTAACAACACCAAAGAGCATTTTTATATGAAATATGTCAATTATATATTAAAATAAAATTTTTAAATTTATTAAAAGAGGTAATTTCGTATTCGCCTCGTGCCAGAAGTTAATAGCAGAAGAAATCGCTAAAAATTTTGTTATCTACAGCATTTTTTAAGTCTGACCATTTCAGCGGTTTTAAGCGCTTATTTCGATTACATGTCTGTTAAATTTGTGTTTTATTTATACTATTTTATTTATTGATTAATGAAGTTTTAATTTCGTTATGGAATATTACCTGGAAACAAATGCTGAACATTTTATATTGTTTAAAGTGCTAACGGATTAATATTTTGTAATCGTCTACAAGCGAGAGAGATAGATTTAAAAAAAATCATGCTTCAAATTTAATTTAAACGCTATAATAAATCAGTTAATTAAGATAAAGTTTTCAAACAAATTGAATTTCAAAGTAGATTTTTTCCCCCTATATAACGGTGTAAAAATCGAAAATATGCGATGTTTAGAAAAAAAAAAATGCAGTAGTGAAAATCGCAAAACTGAAATTTCATCGTCAAGTGTTGCCATTCGCAAAATAACGTCAGCGATACGCACGGACACCTTTGTCTTTTATGATATATTCTAATACGAGCAAATCTTGTGTGTGGTTATATATATATATATATATAATTATAATATCTATGAATTTCAAAAAACATATCAAGTTCTATTATCATTCTACTTAAATCTCCAAAGAGATAATTAATGATATTGTGTATACAGAATACCACATAGCTAATAATTAACATGTGCAAACATAATATTACCATAGCTTGTGCTTCAATGGTAATTGGCCAAATTTTACTCATACCTAAAGAATATTGAAAAAAGAAAAAAGAAATAGAGAAAAAGGGAAAAAACATATATATATATAAATTGGAGTTGCAATTAAGTAAATACAAATGGATTAATAAATTAAATATGAACCATATACAATGGAAAATTGGACCACATGAGAATTAAATATGAATTGGATATGAATAAACACATGCACATGTACTCATCAGCCTGGATGCACCCACATGTGTTTTAAATAATAATTCAGTGTTTCATAATTCTACTGGCATAATGCTAAGATCAGTAGAATCATCCAGGTACACTGAATTATTACCAGACAACAATTGGAAATATTAAAATTTGGAAATATTTAAATAGGAAATAAAAAACCATTAAGAATATACAATATATTTCACTCACATCGATTATCCCAAAAACTGTATTTAACACCTCACGAAATTACCACGAGATAACAGTTTTGAAATAATAAAATTGGAAATATGAACGCGTAAAGTGTAGATAAAATGTTTTACTCACAATAATTATACAGAATCCTTAAAATGTCACAACTTCTGCATAATATTCACATCCACATGGCAATGCATCATACATGTTGACTAAGTCGAGTTGAGAGAAATGATTTGAAAGACAAGTTGAGAGCACACTTTTTTTAAAACACAACCCCATCGATGACACCCAAACACAAAATGATTCAAAAACACACAAAATAATTCTGGTTTTAATACACTTATAACAAAATTATATCCGTGAATATATATTACTCCATCCAATTTTAATTCCTGAAAGTAAAATTAATATACAATCAATAGCTCCCTCTATAGTTAAATTAAATATAATATTAACAATATTATCAACAACTACCTGAAAGGTAAAGTGTCGCCATCTATTGGTATTATAATAATTCATAATTAATATTTAGTTAGATATCCACTTTATTAGTTACATACTCACTTCATTAGATTTAATTATATAAATAAACTTTAAAAAACAATACTAACTTGTAGTTTTACTTTAAATTCAAATAAAATATAATACTACTATATGAATAAATCTACACAGAATTAATTCAACTTGCACAGCATTTCAGATATTCTTAACAAGAATATATTATGTAAAAGAGATAATATTTTAATTCAAATTGTTTTTGCTGCCAGCTGTGTTAATCCACTAATATTATAGACATATTATTAAATAATTAATGTTTTATTTTTACTATTACTTAAATATATATTAGACTTGTTATTAAATAATTAATGTTTAATTTATACTACATTGTAAATATATTTTATATTTCATAGATTAATTTAAATATCTAATTAAATAATTCATAAACAATTCAAAATATCTGAAAATTTATAAAATTGATAATTAATAGTATTACTACTGTTTTTCAATGAAATTAATGCAATGCAGAAATTAAAATACTTGTTAAATTTAATTATTCATAGACAAAAATAAAAACTATATATATTTATATATATTGCAAATAGATATGTTTATGAGTTATAATCACCAATGTTATCCATGTATAATTTAATTTGTTATTGTATAAGTTAATTTATAAATGTATGAAAACTGCACATCAATAACACCTTAAACAGAGGTGATCGGCAACGCACAATCACAACTATACCAAGTGTATATAATGTTCAATCAAATATTAAATTTCCTAATATGTTATAATTGTAATTATGTATGTTATAATTGTAATTTTCTACATAAAGTGTATATAATGTTCAAACAAATATTAAATATTAAATTTCCTAATATGTTATAATTGTAATAATGTATGTTATAATTATTATTTTCTATATCTTTTGTTATATGTTATCGCACACTAAAACAATAATTTATTACACACCATGTTTATATTTAAATTATATAATAAATGTTATTTAAAAGAGTTATATATATATATATATATATATATATATATATATATGCAGATTTTATCTTAAAAACGGCTCTAACGATTTTGACGAAATTTTGTATCCTACCGTTTTGGGGCACCAGAAAACCATTGGGCTAGGTCACATGTTCGAGAAAATTCGATTAGTGGGTCATTTTGGGTCATTTTGGGTCAAGGTCAAGCTAATTGTATCTAAAAAATGGTTCAAACGATTTTGACGAAATTTTGTATCCGACCATTTTCGGGCACGAGAAGACTATTGGGCTGGGTCACATGTTCGAGAACTTTCGATTAGTGGGTCATTTGTGGGTCAACGCGGGTGAAATTAATTTTATCTAAAAAACGGCTCTAACGATTTTGATTAAATTTTGTGTCCTACGAGTTTCGAGCACGATAAAATCATTGGGCTAGGTCACATGTCCGAGAAAATTCGATTAGTGGGTCATTTCTGGTTCATTGTGGGTCAAGATCTAAAAAGCGGCTCATGGGCTGGGTCACATGTTCGAGAACTTTCGATTAGTGGGTCATTTGTGGGTCAACGCGGGTGAAATTAATTTTATCTAAAAAACGGCTCTAACGATTTTGATTAAATTTTGTGTCCTACGAGTTTCGAGCACGATAAAATCATTGGGCTAGGTCACATGTCCGAGAAAATTCGATTAGTGGGTCATTTCTGGTTCATTGTGGGTCAAGATCTAAAAAGCGGCTCAATTTACTCTAAATTTTGCATCCAATGGTTTTCGGGCACGAGAAGACTGTTGGGCTAGGTCACATGTTCGAGAAAATTCAATTAGTGGGTCATTTTGGGTCATGGTCAAGCTAATTGTATTTAAAAAACGGCTCAAACGATTTTGACGAAATTTTGTATTCTACGAGTTTCGGGCACGCGAAAATCATTGGGCTAGGTCACATGTTCGAGAAAATTTGATTAGTTGGTCATTTCTGGGTCATTGTGGGTCAAGATCTAAAAAGCGGCTCAATTTACACAAAATTTTGCATCCAATGGTTTTCGAGCACGAGAAGACTGTTGGGCTAGGGCACATGTTCGAGAAAATTCAATTAGTGGGTCATTTTGGTCATGGGTCATTGTGGGTCAAGATCTAAAAAGCGGCTCAATTTACACTAAATTTTGCATCCAATGGTTTTCGAGCACGAGAAGACTGTTGGGATAGGTCACATGTTCGAGAAAATTCAATTAGTGGGTCAGTTTGGTCATGGGTCATTATGGGTCAAGCTATTTTATCTTAAAAACGGCTCAGACTATTTACACTAAATTTTGCATCCTATGGTTTTAAGGGCACGAGAAGACTGTTGGGCTAAGTCACATGTTCAAGAAAATTCAATTAGTAGGTCATTTTGGTCATGGGTCATGATATTTGAACTCAAATTTAATTTTGACCGAGCATAGCTCGGTCTTCCCTGCTCGTAATATAGATAGGTAGAACAACATTTTCAACCAACTTTCAAAATACATTTAGCCACATTGACGCAGTCCCCATACAAATTTTAGATGGAATTTTATGCATTTTTCAACACAGATAAATAAAAATTTATATTTAAGGCAAATGAAGCAAGGTTATACCGAATGAAGGAGAAATGTTGGTACCGAATGTTCAACCGAAATTAAATATGGCGATCTTTTGAAGACAATAAAAAGCGTATTAGAAATATGCAAAATCATGCAAAAGAATATGAGTTAAAAATGCTTCCTTCTGCGACTTTTAGAATTAAGAGTTATGAGTTGCCTTCGTTATTTTTATTTTTTATGCACTGTGCCTACGCGCCACGGGTTACTTTTACCCCAGAAAGACGACAGACTTTCACCTTTTATGAATTTATTTAGCACTTCGAAAAGCAGAAAAAAATATACGGGTGTTATCTGAAATCCATTCTTTTCAATAATGTTCAACTCCAGCGCAGTGTCACCGGGTTCCCAAAGAGGCCAAGAAGGTGCTATTATTGCGCTTATTGCTATCCTTTTTATTCAAGAGATTTTCAAAAACACTTCACCCATGGGTCTCGCTGCTTCCAACTAATATACAATATATATGCAATAAAAATTTATTTTATTTTTTATTTTTAATACAAAATGAAAGTCAGATCTTAAAAAATAATAATAAACCCTCTTATAGATAAGGATCGGTTAGATCGATCCCACTGCAGATTTTTTAAATACGTCAGAACAAAGTTTTAACCGAAACAACGTCAGAACAAAGTTTAAGAATTTACGGAAATATCGTTAAAACTATTTTAAAAATAATGCTTTCATATGGGAATGCAAACGACTTTCAAACTTCATTTTTAACTGAAATGAAAATCACATATTTGAATAACGGATTTAAACGTAAAATTATTAATGCTAAATTTTCAATATGGAGGTTTTAAATATATCCAATAGCTTTGAAAATTTGTCGATGCATTCATTAGAATTATAAATTAATATTTTAAATTAGTGTAAAAATTTTTGCATCTGTTCGGGAAATATAAAACATTTTATTTCATATTTTTTACAAATTTTAAAATGCATTTTTTTTTTTTTTTTTTTTTTTTTTTTTTTACTTTGCTCTTTAATTTATTAGTTGCTTAGCAACGATATTTCAAAGAATATCAAAATAATAAAATTCAAGTAACTCTCACTATTTTGCTGCAATATTTTATTATCAAAATAAATTATTTTTGTATTCTATTGACATAAATGGAGAATTTATTTGAATACAAGTTTTTTTTAACTCTTTCCAACCTAGTTGAAAAGTGTTTATGACTTCGGTTTGTCTGGCCGTCTGCCGTCTGGCCGTCTGTCCGTGCTCTAACTCCCGTAAATATGCTCGGATTGCCCTGCAATTTTTATATGTTATAATCGTTATCTATAGCATGTTCCCTATTTCAACGGAAGTGTGTAGCACTTACAGTTTTTTTACAGGGACACTCAAAAGAATTCCGTTACATTGCGGTCTATGGGGAAAAATCATTTGCGGTTTATTTAAATAATGTTTCACTATTTTAAACGCATTGAAATTTATATATATCACTAAGGTGCATTAGAAGAAGCTTAATATGGAATAGGGTGTGCATAGCACTTATACTTACTTTACAGGGACAGTCAAAAGAATTCCGTTACATTACGTCTATGGAGAAAAATCGTCTGCGGTTTATTTAAATAATGTTTCCCTATTTTAAACGCATTGAAATTTATATAAGGTTCATTACAAGAGACTTACTACAGAATATTGTGTGTATAGCAGTCATCGTTCATTTACAGGGACACACAAAAGAATTCTCTACTGTATGTTAACAATAATTCCTGGAAGTGCGTTTTAAGTTACTGAACGCGATTTTAATTTTAAATCGCTTTTTGTATATTACGTGGTGTGTATAAATTCTGTAGATCCTATACAGGGAAGCACAAAAATTCGGGAACACATTTCCGTATTATTTAACTCCAGACGGAGAATTTTAAACTGTGCTACGTGTTTCCTATTTGAACTAAAATTTAGCATCCTATGTAGTATATATACAAATCTATAGATCTTATACAGGGCTGAATAAAAGTATTCGGATTACTTAGATGTTATCTTTTAGCTTATTAAAGAGTATGATTCGTAAAATTATTTTGGAAGCGTTGGAAAGTGTTACATAATCTATGCTTGACGCATGATTTTTCGTTCTTGTTTTTATCTAAAAAGTTACACGAATAAGAAGTTCATAAGAATTTCAGAATATCATTGCATAAACCGGGTTTAATTTAACGCTTCTAATTTCTGAAACCTCCGAAGTATTTTATATGCCTATAAATATGTATGTGATATAAAAAAAAATAAATTGCGGATTGTAAGATAATAATATGAAAAGTGAGGTTAAAAAACAATAACTTTTAAGAGCTGGCGTTGAGGCTCCTGATCTGCAGATTTGCTAGTTATTGAATTTTGTTTTAGAATAATATAATTAGCTTGAATCAAGCGTTAGAAGCGTTATTTCTTTTTTGTCTTATTTATAAATAACCAAAAGTAACAAAAGATGGTATCTGATTAATATACGGTCCTTATAAATCTAAGTGACCTTTATGTCATGACTGTCAAACTGTTTTGAATAGATAAATCAGTAACCAACATTTATCAAGTAATTAAAACAAATCATGCAGTTAAGGGTTTTTGAGCAATTATCACAAAAGTTTGTTCAAAATTTTAAAATTAAAAAATAATCTTAGCTATTTTAAAACGAAACATCTATTAAGAAATGTATTACATCGCTCTCAGCTGTACCTGAAGAATTGTTATGCCTAAAACACTCGAATTTAACAATTTTTTCAAGATGTATCATTTCAACAGCATATTTTGTTTTAATTTTTCATTCCTACAAATCATGAAAAACTTTTTAATCATTTCATTGCAAAATTACATTTTAGTATGCTTAGGTTGTCCAGAAATGATAGCATAGACTAATAATATCCAAGTAGTGACTAATCTACATTCTGGTCAAGCGGTAGGCCTAAACTTTCTCAAATTGCTTTGCAAAAGCTTACATCGACATCGTCGCCATCGATTAACACCATTGTACTTCATTATTGCGAATTATGTGACCCGCCCCGTGTTGCCCGGGCCCGTGATAACAGCCTTAAATATACTTAAAATAAGCGTTGAAAAAATTTTTATTAAAAAAAAAAATCCAACAAAAAGGGCTTGCAAGAAGCGCTTTTCTATTTTTTTTTTCATAGACTATCATCATATATATATATATATATATATATATATATATACTAGATGGAACCCGTCAAAATTTGACGGCAAACAACTTGATAATACCATAAAAGTAAAATTTATAGTTGCTTTAACTTGACAAATTTCATAGTGGGGAGCATAATATGATTAAGTGGTCACAGACTTTTCCATCGATATATCACATGAGGGGTGTGTGCAAAATTTAGAAAAGTACACCCTTGGGGGGGTCAAAGTGGGGGGATGGACATGGGAGATGCATAATATGATTAAGTGGTGACAGACCTTTCCAATGATATATAACATGAGGTTGTGTGCAAAATTTAGAAAGTACCCCTTGGGGGGGGGCAAAGTGAGGAGATGGACACCGGATATGCATAATATGATTAAGTGGTCACAGACCTTTTCAATGATATATAACATGAGGGTTGTGTGCAAAATTTAGAAAGTACCCCTTGGGGGGGAAGTGGAGAGATGGGCATCGGAGATGCATAATATGATTAAGTGGTCACAGACCTTTCCAATGATATATGACATGAGGGGTGTCAACAAAATTTAGAAAAGCATTCCTTAGGGGGGTGGGGGGCAAAGTGGGGAGATGGACATTGGAGATGCATAATATGATTAAGTGGTCACAGACCTTTCCAATGATATATAACATGAGGGTTGTGTGCAAAATTTAGAATGTACGGGGGGGGGCAAAGTGGGGAGATGGACATCGGAGATGCATAATATGATTAAGTGGTCACAGACCTTTCTAATGATATATAACATGAGGGTAATGTGCAAAATTTAGAAAGTACCCTTTGGTGGGGGCAAAGTGGGGAGATGGACATCGAAGATGCATAATATGATAAAGCAGTTACAGACCTTTCCAATGATATATAACATGAAGGTAATGTGCAAAATTTAGAAAGTACCCTTTTTGGGGGGGGGGCAAAGTGGGGAGATGGACATCGGAGATGCATAATATGATTAAGCAGTTACAGACCTTTCCGACAATATATGACATGAGGGGTGTCAACAAAATTTAGAAAAGTATCCCTTGGGGGGGTGGGGGGGACAAAGTGGGGAGATGGACATTGGAGATGCATAAAATGATTAAGTGGTCACAGACCTTTCCAGTGATATATAACAGGAGGGTAATGTGCAAAATTTAGAAAGTACCCCTTGGGAGGGGAAAGTGGGGAGATGGGCATCGGAGATGCATAATATGATTAAGTGGTCACAGACCTTTCCAATGATATATGACATGAGTGGTGTCAACAAAATTTAGAAAAGTATCCCTTAGGGGGGTGGGGGGGCAAAGTGGGGAGATGGACATTGGAGATGCATAATATGATTAAGTGGTCACAGACCTTTCCAATGATATATAACATGAGGGTTGTGTGCAAAATTTAGAGAAGTACCCTTGGGGGGGTGGGGGGGCAAAGTGGGGAGATGGACATTGGAGATGCATAAAATGATTAAGTGGTCACAGACCTTTCCAATGATATATAACATGAGGGTAATGTGCAAAATTTAGAAAGTACCCTTTGGGGGGGGGGCAAAGTGAGGAGATGGACACCGGAGATGCATAATATGATTAAGCAGTCACAGACCTTTCCAACAATGTATGACATGAGGGGTGTCAACAAAATTTTGAAAAGTGCCCCCCTTAGGGGGGGGGATGGACCCCGGAGATGCATAACATGAATAAGTGGTCAAAGACTTTTCCACCGATATATCACATGAGGGGTGTGTGCAAAATTTAGAAAAATGTCCCACTTGGGGGGGGGGAGTGGGGGGATGGACACCGGAGATGCATAACATGAAAAAGAGGTCACAGCCGTTTCAACTTGCAACTTTTTTCTCGAAGGCATTTGACAATATTAAATTTTTTTTTACCCAAGACAATTTAACGATATTCTTATTTTTTTTTTGCGTAATTCGTCAAACGTTCATGGAAAAAATCATGAAATTCGCTAATCAATAGTCGATAAATTATAAAATTCAACAATCGATAGCAGTAAAATTGGTCAATCGATAACGGAAAAATCACGAAATTCATCAAATGGTCTCCCGTAAAAAAAATTGTCCTGCACACTGATGTGATGATCAAAAGGGTTTTGAAGTATAGGACAAAATTAGCACTTGCCAAACAGCGAGTAATACTGAAAATTTGGCAATGGACTTTATTGCCACCACTGGTCAAACATAATAGTCACACTCACCAATTGCGATGATTGAATGGAAAAAGATTTTTTTCTCTGCTGTCGCGCGACAAATTTTGAAACCATTTGGCAAATTTCATCCCCGAAATTGGCAGATTGTGAATTTTTTTCTCGAAGCCATTCGACGATATTCGAAAATTTTTTCTCCCGAAACCAGTTGATGAATTTTGCGATTTTTCCACTGTGTCGATTAATGAATTTTGCACTTCTTCCGCTATCGATTGACGAATTTCGAATTTTATCGACTATCGGTTAACGAATTTCACAATTTTTTCCATGAACGAACAAATTGCGCACTTTCTGCTAATTGACACATTTCGCCCTTTACAATTCAGTCAATGAGTTGAACGTTGTTTCTTTCGAGAAATGTCAGGAATGAAACAATGATTCTTTAGGTTGAATTTACTTCGTTCGATGCCCCACGGAAGAATGTGTGCGATGCAGCAACGGGCGTCACAGACTTTTTAGGGCACCTGCTGACTAAAAACATCTAACCAATCTTCGCGGGGGGAAAATAACAGATTTTGTCAAATGATTGAGGAAAAAACACTACTTTATCAAAGGATCATGGGAAAGCATGACTTTTGTTAAAAGACCACAGAAAAAACGTAATTATGCAAAAGGATCGCGAAAGATAAGCAAATTTTGTCAAAGAATCGCAAAAAAGGAAATTTCACCAAAAGATCACGCTTTTTTACTAAATTTCGTCTAAAAATTGCGGAATAAAATGTATTTTATCAAAGAATTGCTGGAAAATGCGAATTTCGTTAAGGATCGTGAGAAAAATTCGAAATTCTTCAAAGGATCGCTGAAAAAACACTAATTTCGTCAAAGAATTGCTGAAAAAACATGAATCTCGCCCAATAACAGAAAAATCATGGTTCATAATCATTATATCTAGTAGTATATGTAAATACAGTTTGTGATATAAGACAAAATTAACATTCACCAATCGGCGAGTAATACTGGAAATTGGTGATTGATGTTATTGCCACCACTGGCTGAACTTAGTCACACTCGCCAATTGCGATGATTGAATGTAAAATGAAATTTTTTTTCCCGCTGTCACTCAAAGAATTTTGAAACCATTTGGTGAAGTTTTTTCCGAAACCATTTTGTGAATTTCCCGATTTTTTCTTCAAAATCATTTGACAAAGAGACTGTTTTCTCGATGGCATTTGACAATATTCAAAAATTTTTTACCCGAGACAATTTGACGATATTCTTAATTTTTTTTGTACAATTCGACAAATGTTCATGGAAAAAATCATGAAATTCGTTAATCAATAGTCGATAAATTGTGAAATTCAGCAATCGTTAGCGGTAAAATCGTAAAATTTGTCAATCGATAACGGAAAAATAATGAAATTCATCAAACGGTTTCCGGTAAAAAAATTGTCTTGCACGCTGATGTGATGATCAAAAGGGTTTTGAAGGCATTTATTTTATTTGTTGTATTGTGTATAAATACCTAGGTGGAAGCAGTTTGCTTATTTTGTCAAATGTTTCAACAATATTCGACCCAATACGCATGCGTAAAAAAAATCTTCCGGTAGGACCGGCCAATGAGGTGAAGGTCTATTACGGTCTCCAGAAACGTGTTTCGGATCATCTCCTGTTGTTTTTTCTTGCACTTTGCGTTAAACCTAGGAAGGTATTTATATAGAACTCACTGTGGAGTGTTTAGAAGGTATTTATTTATTTCATTTATTATAATTTGTATGAATACTTAGGTGTCCATTTCGGATTTACTGTTTAAAAATGAATTTAGGCTCTTTTAACGTTCGCGAAATCAATCCCGATGGAAATTGTCTTTTTAGATCTCTATCATTTTGTTTATATAGTACAGAAAATGATTATTCAAATGTATGTAAAAATATCGTAGAACACGTAATACAAAATCGGACCACTTATAGTCCGTTTATTATCGGGGATGAATCTTATGGTGTTCCGATTGCTAATGAAGACAATTATGTAAATATATGGTTCTTCATAGAGGTATATGGTTCTTCACACTTCAATAGAAGCATTGTTTAAATTAATATAATTCTACAAATATGATGCATTTTTAAAATATCGAGTAATGATTAATACTGTCAAAGAATATACTCATATACGTAATTAAGTTTTGGTACTTCTCTATTATCTCATCGACCACTTTTCATAAAAAAAAAACTATCGCCAAATAAATGGGAGAACGTTGTCATTGGAATATCAAAATAAATAAATAAAATATAAGAATTTAAGGATACAATTGTTATTTTAATTAATGAAATAACTAATAAATCAAATAAACATAATGAAAAATACACGCAAATGTTGAATTAAAAACCACTTGATGACATAAAAAACACGTATAATGTTTTCGACATCAAGTAAATGGGACTGCATTTTTGACATTTAATCATACAGTTTGGCGATAGTATTTTGTTATGAAAAGTGGTCGATGGGATAATAGAGAAGTACTCAAGTTTTTTATACCAAGTTTGAAAATTTATCTTTTTTTGACATTTAAAAAAAATAACATAAAAAACATTACAAATTTGCCCATTTAAAACATTCAAGATTTGTATATATACAAACAATACAATGTAAATATTAATATTGTTACATGATACATTATATACATTGTTTGCATATATACTTCTTTGTATACATATATTGTTTGTATACATACAAACAAATATAATGTAAACATTATTCAAATATTAAGAGTTTGCAAATCAAAACATTATAAAGATTTGTATACATACAAACAATATAATGCATACATACTCTTTACAAATAAAATAGCCCACTTATGTAATGACAAAACTTTTAAATCGAATAGAGATAATATATTTCTGTTTATTTTATAACTTATATTCAGATGCTCAGATTCTGCTTTTTTCGAACACATAATAATAAAAATATTACTACCGTGCGTACTGTCTTTTGACATTATATTTACATAATCGTTTTCATTATCAATCGGAACACCATAAGATTCATTCCCGATAATAAACAGACCATAAGTGGTCCAATTTTGTATTACGTGTTCTACACGTTTGAATAATTATTTTCTGTACTATATAAACAAAATGATAGAGATCTAAAAAAAATTTCCATCGGGATTTCGCCAACGTATGAGCCTAAATTCATTTTTAAACAGTAAATCCGAAATGGACACCTAAGTATTCATACAAATTACAATAAATAAAATAAATAAATAAAATAAATACCTTCTAAACACTCCACAGTGAGTTCTAGATAAATATCTTCCTAGGTTTAACGCAACGTGACAACAGAAAAAAACAACAGATGATACGATCCCAAACACGTTTGTAGAGACAGTCATAGACCCTCACCTCATTGGCCGGTGATTTTTTGACGCATGCGTATTCGGTCAAATTTCCGTGGAATATTTGATTTGACAGAATTACCAAACAGCTTTAAATATATGGATATATATATATATATATATATATATATATATATATATATATATATATATATATATATATATATATATATATATATATACAGGGTGTTCCGTTAAAGGGGTCCAATATTAATAGGGGTAATAGAGGAGATCACATGGAGCATAAATCAGTATATAAAGCCTGGTCGGATCTCAATAGTTTTCAAGTTACAGCAAATAGAATGAAAATTCGGAAAATTGTAAAAGAACCCTCATTGCTAAACTACCGATAATGCTACATAAAAACGAAGCACATATTTAGAAAGAACAGAAAAAAACCTACAAAATGACATCAATTGTATTAAAATAGCAATATTTATTGACGAGTTACAAGCCCTGAAACAGTGAAAAAAGTACGAAATCCAATATACATCAAAATAGTTAATCGTTAATTCCAAAAAGAAAACTCTAGCTACAACAAGGAAAATGTAGTAAAATTTGGTCCATTCCGAAAACTTTCGAAAAAGCTTACAATGAACCATATCGGTTTAATTGTGTGAGAGAAATTAATCAGTTTCTTAGTTACAACTCCGCTTTCTTTGACACTAGCAAAGGTTAAACTCCGCCCATCACGATTGGAAACACCGCCTTTTTAATTACTCTCAACTATACATTTTCGATCATGCTTCTTCTGAGATGCAACATTTTTAATTATTCAAGAGTTGAATGAACCAAAATAACTTTACAATAATAGTCTACATTTTAAAGTGGTCTTTTATTGATATAAAGCTTCAGTTAAATTCCTTAAAATTAAACTGGTGGTGAAAATTCGGAAATAATTAAAAATATTGCGATTTGTAACTATGCAAGAAGTTTCAGTACATGTTTTACATGGACAATTATTGTATGTATATGTGCATCATAATTTATGATAGGAAATAATAATAACAAATAGCATAATAATTTTGTTAATTATAAATTTAAAAAAGACACTAAATTTTAAATTAATTCATACAAACTTTGTAATTTACAATTTGAGTACACCACAGTCTGTGACTTACAAAATACTGTGCCAAAAAGTGTTGAAAATAAAAGAAAAATGACAAATAAAGAATTACATTCCACGTACTTTATGACATATGTGAAGCATAGTCTTCTGGCCTGCGCTGCACAGTTCAATGTCGGAAGGCAGACGAACGGACATTATTATAATAGGTGTTCGAAGTTGCGCCCATTAACAGAATCGCACAGCCGACAGCGACGTCGTAAAGATTGGCGAACACGCCGAAAAACTCCGACGGAGTTGGGAATGTCTCCTGCAGCGACAACGATTCGCGCTAGTAAATCCTCCGGTGTATCCACAGGCGTTTCATACACCAGCGATTTAAGGTGTCCCCAAACAAAAAAGTCTAACGGATTGAGGTCTGGAGAGCGTGCAGGCCAAGCAACAGGTCCACTGCGTCCAATCCATTTCCCAGGATATGTTGAATTGAGGTGATTGCGAACACCTATGAAAAAATGTGCCGGTGCGCCATCGTGCATAAACCACATATTGTGGCGCAATGTTGCTGGCACATTTTGCAATAACTGCGGTAAGATATCCCGTAGGAAAACCAAGTACGTACTGCCATTGAGTACATCTGGGAGTAAATATGGTCCTATGAGATAATCGCCGAGGACACCTGCCCATATGTTCACACTGAACTTTTGTTGTGCGTTCGACGGGAAAACAGTGTGCGGATTTGTATATGACCATGTGTGCATATTGTGCGTGTTTACCATGCCCTCTCTCGTAAATGTTGCTTCATCAGTAAATAAAATATTTTCCAGAAATTGTGGATTATTTTCTGTTACATTAAGCAACCAGCGTACGAATTCTGTCCGCTGAGCACAATCTGTTACTGATAACAGTTGTACCCGCTGCACATGAAAGGGGTGCATGTTTTCTGCACGCAGAACACGCCACACACTTTGGTGAGAAACACCGACTTCAGACGCAGCAGCTCGTGTACTCGTGGAGGGGTTATCTTTAAAAATATTCAGTACATCTTCTTCCATTGCAGGTGTTCGTACCTGTCGAGGTTTCCCTGCATCAATGCTTGCTGTATTAAACGATCCAGTCTCCCGTAATCGTCTATCGATTTTTATGAAGAGTTTCGAACTTGGGCAACGTCTCCTTGGAAATTGCTCACGGTACATGCGCTGTGCTAGACATGCATTTCCATGAGCTTGCCCGTACATCAGATGCATGTCTGCATATTCTTCGTTAGAGTATTCCGGCATAATTATTATACATCAACTTACTACAATCCCACTTACAACAGCCTCCCTTTAACATAACGCCCACTGATGACTGCTGTTTTATTACACTTTTCTTCCTATACACATAGAAAATTTGCATAAAAAGTACTTCTTCTTCATCATCCTGAAAGTTCATGGAGGAAACGCAGCAGTCACGGAGTTTGCTTTAAGACAAGGCGAGAGCTGCACAATATGTCATTCACTTGACCAGACTGAATAATGAAAGGGTATTGATAGAGGTTGATCAGAAATGTATAATTGAAAGATATTAAAACGGGGTGTTTACAATCGTCATGGGTGGAGTTTCGCTCTTTCCGAGCGTGCAACAGTACAGAGTTGTAACTAGGGAACTGCTTGATTTCTCCCATACAATTAAACTGATATGGTTTATTGTCAGCTTCTTCGAAAGCTTTCGGAATGGACCAAATTTTATAACATTTTCCTTGATGTAGGTAGAGTTGCATTTTTGGAATTAACGATTAACTATTTTGCTAAATATTTGATTTTGTATTTTTTCACTGTTTCAGAGCTTGTAACTCGCCATTAATTCTCAATATTCTAAAACAACTTATGTCATTTCGTAGGATTTTTTCTGCTCTTTCTAAATATGTGCTTCGTTTTTATGTAGCATTATCGATAGTTTAGCAATGAGGGTTTTTTTACAAATTTCCGATTTTTCATTCTATTTGCTGTAACTTGAAAATTATTGAGATCCGGCCAGGCATTATATACTGATTTATGCTCCGTGTGATCTCCTCTATTACCCCTATTAATATTGGACCCCTTTAACGGAACACCCTGTATATATAAACTTAAAATAAATATTTCTTATTATTCAAACTTTTTGAAATTTTTATGAATTATATAAATATAATGTTTCCGAAACCTGTGTATAATTTTCGTGCTAAAATAGTGATATTTAGTACTAAAAGAGCTGCAGATCGAGAGCAAAAGCCACACACGTTTTCACGATTTAAGTATACGATCAGATAAAATCCTAAAGTGACTTTAAGCGATTTTTAAGTGACTTCAAGCGACGAATTTTTTTGAAGTGTTACTATTTATATTTTATAAAACCGAAGTTGTTTTTTAAAGCTGAATGTACGCTCGTTAAGCGTGTGCTATTTGTGTTTTCGTATTTTGTTTCAAGTGCAGAACGTTAAATACTGCGAAAAAGACGAAAATTGTGAGAGTGAGTGTAGGATATTTTTTTTTTTTGAAAGAGTTAATATTAATATTTTTTAACGAATTGTGGCTTTCGAAAAGAAGATGAACGTAGATATCGTTCGATATCGATCGTACAACGTTTGGTATTTTTCTTTTTTTCGTATTTTGATTTCCGAAGCCAATGCCGATATTTAGATATCGAAAAAAATCGTGTGATCTTTAGAAAGGATTTTTTTCAAAGGGTTAATATTAATATTTTTCAAACGCATTGCGCAATTCAAAAGAAAAATAAATGTAGATGTGGTCTGGTATTTTTGTTTTTTCGTATTTTGATTTCGGAGGCCGATTCCGATTTTTAAACATAGCACACAAAAAAGACGAAAATTCCGTAAGTGACTTTCAGATACGAACGATTTTGAAAGGGTTAATAGTAATATTTTTTTTAAACGGATTGCGGCATTCGAAAGGAAAATGAATGTAGATGTGGTTTAATATCTTCAGTTTTCTGTTGATTGAAGAAACCATTGCAGAATGTTAAACATCGCAGAGAAAACGGAATTGGTGAAAGTGAGTTTCAAAACTGAATTTATTTCAAAGGGAATGAATTGCAGCATCCGAAAGGAAAATGAACGAGGACATATAACAGGAGATAGCCAACTTAACCCTCTAATTCCCATGGTAGAATACGTTCTAGAAATTCCGTAATTCAGAAAATCTGAATTCCTACCAAAAAATTTCAATAATAAATTCAGCTTTATTTAATGACGGAATGTTTGTTATTAAGTGAAGCAAATATTGTTATTTTAAATTTCTGGAATGAATGTGGAACATCTGAATTAAAAACTCTACTTAATTGGAAACAGTGTTGGTAGCATATGTGCTACCATGGGCATTAGAGGGTTAAACTCGGACCAGAGCAGAGTTAAACGCAGTGGAAAGTATTACTAGCTAAATCAATTTCACACCACGTGTAGCTTTTCATAATTTTACTTAAAAGCAAATATAGAAATATTTTCTGCAGAGTCTACACCTTAAAATCTAAACATAAAAACAATTCAACTTTCACAACCATAATCTATGGAAGTAACAGTATGGTACCGGAGATAGTAAGAAACTGCAGGTTTAATATGACAGAGCCATTTCAATATACTACCTCACTACACGACATTTCTACTCAATACATATAATGTTTCATCCATTAAGTAACGCCAGACATTTGCTGAAATAATTTAGATAATGCAAATTGCCAAAAATAAAAGATCAGCAGAAAACCCCTTCGCATGCAGCTGCACTTAGAAGCTGCGCAAAATGCGAATTAATGCTACGATATGCGTAGTGACTGAAAAACTGAGGTAAAAGAGCCGGTAATGTGTGGATGCAAAGGATATTTCTTGTTATTCTGGAAAAGTTATTGGCAGGCTGATCTAAACTATGTGAAGGCATTTTAACTTACGAAACCTATTGTACATGCCTATGAATATGGCCTGATATTGTTAGTTTTTTCGTATTTTGATCAGAAGCGCGGATGCAGATTCTTAAAAATTGCAGCAATCGCGAAAAATACCGAAACGACTCTCGGGAAACAATTCAAAGGATTAATATTGATATTTTTTCGAACGGATCACGGTGTTTTAAACGTAAAAATACGGTCTTTAATCTGTTGTAATTGTCTTTTAGGTATTGTGATTAGTTAAGCAGATGCGGGCTTTGAAAAAGGAGAGGGAGTGGAGAATGCGAAAAACGACGTTTCAAAAATACTTTTTTTGAAAGACTTAATATTAATATTTTTTTTAGCAAATTGCATCGTTAGAAAGAAAAACTTTGACAATACGGCATTGTTAAATTTTTGGTATTTCAAATAGTTGAGCAGATATGCGCCACAGAAGACGGAAAAAAGGATCTATTTTTTAACTCTTGATCTTCCTTGCTTGAACTCCTGAGTTCCGGCCGCCGCGCTGGGAGTTTCCGCACCATCTTGCGATATTTGTCATGGTTTTTAATTAATATCGCGGTTAATTAACAAAAGAAATAAAATCTTAACCTCGGGTGTGTCCAGGACCTGATTCTCTTCCATTGGACTATTTTCATTCAAATTTGCAGACCTCTAAGCGCGATATATTTTCCTTGCCATCGCCAACAGACACACACACAGGGAGACAGAAAAACCTCTTCTTTTATTACCTATGGAGGAAATATTTTAAGATATCTCGTTCGCATTTCAATATTTTTAAATGCTTTTTTTTTGCATTAGATAGCTGAGGTCAATTTCTATGCACGCTCCTTTATACTTTTTCGATTTTGAATACAAGTTTTTTTTAATTAAGATACTTTCACTTTCGGAACCGGTTTCGAAAGGTTCCGAAAGTGAAAGTATCCTCAATAAAAGAAACTGCAACAAAAATCGAAAAAGTAGAATGTAGCGTGTATAGAGATTGACCTCAGCTATCCAATGCAAAAAAAAAACATTTAAAAATATTGAAATGCGAACGAGATATCTTAAAATATTTCCTCCATAGGATTAACACTAGCGAGCGGGTGTTTTCGTCTGAGTGAAGTAGCCTCTTAACTGGGCAGTTTTCTCTTTAATTCTCCTGTACTGGTTGTAATCAATATTTTACAATTTTATATCAGTATGAGGTTGAAGACAAAAGATATAGTATTTTTAAATTAAAAATAATTATTACGTAGACAGTTATTCTCAATTAAGAATCCGAGATTTAAAAAAAAATCATATTACAAATTTAAAAGCATATTTTTAATAAGTCATGATTTTTTTTTAATATTTGAATAATGAAACAAAATTAAAATAATATATTATAGTTTTATATCACGTATTTTAATTTATTTCATTGTTAAAAATAGTATATTATTCATTTAAATGACTGTAAATAATTTACAATAACAGCAAACATTTCTCGTCTATAGAAATATAAATTACCTTTTTTTTTTTTTTCCTTTCACTTATCATTATGTATTTAAACACGCAGAATTTCTTAGTTAAAACTGCATTTATATGCTACAAAACATATATATAATTCATATTTTTCGTAAATATCAATTATTATACACATCTTTTGAATTGTAGTTCGAAAGTAATTGATAAAAATCTTCGTTGAAAAAAGTAGGTCAAAGTGGGATTCGAACCCTAACAGAAAAACCGAGAATCCAGCACGCTACCGACAGGGCTTCGAAGCCGGTTACCAAAGGAAGAAATTTACCGGATTATAAACAGTGACGTAAATTTTGAGACCTTTTTTTCTCAAAACCACCTGGGTATTGCGCTTTATGACTTTCATATATTTGTATACTAACTATATTCTATCGATACACAAACGTTCACCGTTTTCTGTGACACCGACCTCGGAACTTCTCCTTGTGAGTTTAAAAGCGGGGGATGGGGAGGAGTTTAATATCATTTAGGTTTTCTCAGGAACTTTTGGTCAGAAATTAAAGTTTAATATATTTAAACGTCTACAATGAAATCGGCAATCACTATAACGAGGACTCCTTAGTTCGTTTGGATAGATTTTCATTTAAAAAGGCAGCATGTAAGAATAAGGTAAAAATAAGTGAGTAGAGGTCAGCTAGAATAAAATATTTCAAATTGGTTGTTGATTAGATATCCAAATATGATTTTATTTATGTCACACTGTCCTTGATAATCTAACAATCAATAAATCTAACTCATGTCTATTTTCCAAAACTTTTATAATTTTTTTTCTCAATAATTACTTCACACACAAAAAAAAATAATGGGGAATATATAATAATACACTGTTAAAAATACAGGTTCAACCATTCACCAAAATATTCGTTCAAGCAAAGAACTTCGAACGATTGAACCATTATAATAGTTATAGTAAAATGCCATGGAAAAGAGAAAAGCAAGTTGAACGACGATGTCGGTTCAACCACGTTTGTTATTTTCATGTGGCAACAGTACAGAGCAGGCGTAGAGTTTTTAATGGCGTCGTAAACACACCGGAGATCCCGCCCGCGAATAACGTGCTGAAGTATCATCTATATTTCTTCTTCTTGCAATCCCGGAAATAATCAAGGTAAGTGTACAAGTGATTATTTTTTATTTTTTTGTTATACGCATTCTAATGCATTAATGTTTCTCTCAAATATAAAATTTGTATTTAAACTTGAAAAAATTATGGGTAGTAGTATCTTGCGTAAGCCTAAAAATGTTGTTTCCGCTTCAAATATTTAGCGATGTATCGGAAACAAATGGCTATTTCAAAGCTATTACTATAGATGTAATAACTTAAATATAATAACATAGTTCATTTCTAACAAACAAAATTAGTTTTCGATTTTAATTATTTTTTGTTGACATGTTTACTTCATTAATGAGATGCCTACACAAGTCATATTCTTACTATCGCGAGATCTTGATATAAATCCGCATAACTGAATTTTTTATATTGCTTAAGCATGATTAAAACATTTTATTCAGATAAATTAAATAAATAAAAAAAAGTTTTGTATGATTTTCTGAACTATTCATTTTTCAAAAGTAAATTAAAGTCGAAAAAAAAGTTGTTTAAATTATAAGATAACTTTACATTTATCAAAAGCCTCATTTTGTAAGTAAGCAATAGAAACCTCCAACTCTATTTCAAGGGACAATTTTATGTTTTTAAAACTTAAGATTTCATAAAAACTAAAAATAGTGAAATATATACTTCGATTTTTGTTACTAAAGCTATATATTATCACAAAATCCTGATATATGTGTAGTAATTTTATTTCTTGCACTAAAGCATGTTTTAGGCATTTTAAGTAGCTAAATTTATTTAAAAAATGGTTGTGAAGTTTTTAAACCATGAATTTTTCAAAAGGAAATGAAGTTGAGACTGAATGTTGAAAATAGCTTAAGCTTTAAAAAAAATCAGGGGATGCTTTACTTCTCTGTAACCATTCGCCAAGCCAGTCCCGATAACTTCTGCTGTGTGGTTTGGCGAATGTGAATGTGACAGTTTGTCTTTATTATTATTATTATTATTGTAAGATTTCTTTACATTCATATAATAGCTTTATTTCGAATGTAAAGTATTAGATACATTGAAGCATCAGAAACTTCCAATTCTATTGGAAGGAGCATTTTGATATTTTTGTTTATTTCATAAAAATTAAAAATTGTGGTATGTAGATTTTGGTTTTTGTAAAAATGCAGCAAAGTAAATCCGCATATATGTATGTATAAATGTATATTTTAAATCATTTAAGGCAAAGGTGGACTTAATTTTTTTTTTTTTTTTTTTTTTTTTTTTTTTTACCGATTTGCTTGAAAATTAAATATGTGATTGCAAATGTAGTTACGTAAAAATAACTAAAATTTTAAGGTAAAATATGAATTATTTTGGTAATTATTAATTATTGAAATAATTAATTAATTGAAAATGCTCTATGCGCAGTTCTTTTACATATAATACAGTTATTTTTATTTATGAGATACCTTTCATATCTAAGATTAAAACTTAGTTGGAATCGTAAACATGAATAGAAAATATAATTAATAAAAATAATAATAAGTGTAAAAACCAATTTTTAGCATGCAAAAATACTGTTAATTATTCTTTCAATAAAGAATTTACAGCCTATGAGTTCTAAAGTACCATTTATTTATCTAATATCCATTTTATGTACCATAAGGTACATACATAACAAATTTTGAAGAACTCGGAAAATTAGGAAGGCGCATGGAACATTTTGAAAATTGACGTTATTCGAAAATTTTCATTTTGAAAAAATCAACTTTTAAGTTAGAAACATTAGTATTTCAATATTAATGAACATTAAATACCATAAAATAAATGAATATTACTTATAATATATATACATATATGCATACAATAAAATTTTAACAATAAATATGTAAAAACCTACATTTTTACTAAAATAATATCCACCGTTTTGTGAGATACTTTCGCAGTAACGCTGCGCTTTGGTTTATCAAAAAGCAAAAATGCTCCATGCGTATTTCTTTCACATATAATATGGTAATTTTTATTCATGAGATACCTTTCAGACCTAATTGTAAAACTTAGTTGAAATCACAAACATAATAGAAAATAAAAATTAATAAAAATATGCATAAAAACTAATTTTTATCATGCAAAAACACTGTTAATTATTCTTTCAATCAAGAATTTAGTCTGAGTTCTAAAATACCATTTATTTATCTAATATCCATTTGGTGTACCATAAGGTAAATACATAAAAAATTTTGAAGAACTTGGAATATTAGGAAGGCGCATGGAACATTTTGAAAATTGACATTATTTGAAAATTTTAAATATATAACAAAAAAATATATATATATATGTCCAAATATATCAATGCAATTTCTAATAGAACACAACAGCTACATCAAGATGTTAGTAATATCTCAGAAAAATTTCATTTTGGTAAAATCATTTCTATTACCGCCTCAGGGGCAGTCAAAGTTTCGTAAAAATGGCAAAAATTTCCTTTCCCCCCCCCCCCCTTTTTTTTAAAATTATATGTCTAAAATAAGAAAATTGGCATTCTATCTAGTAATAAGTTATAAATGTCTAGTAATTTTCATCATGGGCATAGCCAACCAAGGGCGAGAAGGTTCCCCCCCCCCTAAATTTGAGAAAAAGGGGCTTTTTAAAGGAATTTTGGAAATTTTTCGGGCGGGGACGAGCCCCTCTCGCCGGTAGTTGGCTACGCCCATGATCAAAAGTACTCTAGGCATTTATAAGTTATTACTAGATATAATGTAAATTTATTTAATTCTAAACATATAGTAAAAATAGTGAAAATTGAAAAAAAAAACAGAATTTAAATTTTTGCCGTTTTTACAAAATTTTGGCCGCCTTTGCGGCAGTATAATAGAAATGATTTCAGCATAATGAAATTTTACTGGGACATTACTAACACCTAGATGTAGCTGTTGCATTCCATTAGAAATTGTATTGCTATGGTTGGGTAACTATATATATATATATATATATATATATATATATATATAATTATAATATCTATGAATTTCAAAAAACATATCAAGTTCTATTCTACTTAAATCTCCAAAGAGATAATCAATGATACTGTGTATACAGAATACCACATAGCTAATAATTAACATGTGCAAACATAATATTACCATAGCTGATGCTTCAATGGTAATTGGCCAAATTTTACTCATACCAAAAGAATATTGAAAAAAGAAATAGAGAGAAAGGGGGAAAAAAAAATTATAAATTGGAGTTGCAATTAAGTAAACACAAATGGATTAACAAATTAAATATGAACCATACACAATGGAAAATTGGACCACATGAGAATTAAATATGAATTGGACATGGAAAAACACATGCACATGTACTCATCAGCCTGGATGCACCCACATGTGTTTTAAATAATAATTCAGTGTTTCATAATTCTACTGGCATAATGCTAAGATCAGTAGAATCATCCAGGTACACTGAATTATTACCAGACAACAATTGGAAATATTAAAATTTGGAAATATTTAAATAGGAAATAAAAAACCATTAAGAAAATACAATATATTTCACTCACATCGATTATCCAAAAAACTGTAATTAACACCTCACTAAATTACCACGAGATAACAGTTTTGAAATAATAAAATTGGAAATATGAACGCGTAAAGTGTAGATAAAATATTTTACTCACAATAATTATACAGAATCCTTAAAATGTCACAACGTCTACATAATATTCACATCCACATGGCAATGCATCATACATGTTAACTAAGTCGAGTTGAGAGAAATCATTTGTAAGACAAGTTGAGAGCACACTTTTTTTAAAACACAACCCCATAAATGACACCCAATCACAAAATGATTCAAAAACACTCAAAATAATTCTGGTTTTAATACACTTATAACAAATTTATATCCGTGAATATATATTACTCCATCCAATTTTAATTCCTGAAAGTAAAATTAATATACAATCAATAGCTCCCTCTATAGTTAAATTAAATATAATATTAACAATATTATCTACAACTACCTGAAAGGTAAAGTGTCGCCATCTATTGGTATTATAATAGTTCATAATTAATATTTAGTTAAATATCCACTTTATTAGTTACATACTCACTTCATTAGATTTATTTATATAAATAAACTTTAAAAAACAATACTAACTTGTAGTTTTACTTAAAATTCAAATAAAATATAATACTACTATATGAATAAATCTACACAGAATTAATTCAACTTGCACAGCATTTCAGATATTCTTAACAAGAATATATTATGTAAAAGAGATATTATTTTAATTCAAATTATTTTTGCTGCCAGCTGTGTTAATCCACTGATATTATAGACATTTATTAAATAATTAATGTTTTATTTTTACTACTACTTAAATATATATTAGACTTGTTTTTAAATAATTAATGTTTAATTTATACTACATTGTAAATATATTTTATATTTATAGATTAATTTAAATATCTAATTAAATAATTCATAAACAATTCAAAATATCTCAAAATTTATAATGTTGATAATTAATAGTATTACTACTGTTTTTCAATCAAATTAATGCAATGCAGTAATTAAAATACTTGTTAATTTTAATTATTCATAGACAAAAATAAAAACTATATATATTTATTTTTATATATATTGCAAATAGATATATATATATGAGTTATAATCACCAATGTTATCATTGTATAATTTAATTTGTTATTGTATAAGTTAATTTATAAATGTATGAAAACTGCACATCAATAATACCTTAAACAGAGGTGATCGGCAACGCACAATCACAACTATACAAAGTATAAATAATGTTCAATCAAATATTAAATTTCCTAATATGTTATAATTGTAATTATGTATGTTATATTTGTAATTTTCTACATAAAGTGTATATAATGTTCAAACAAATATTAAATATTAAATTTCCTAATATGTTATAATTGTAATAATGTATGTTATAATTATTATTTTCTATATCTTTTGTTTATATATATATATATATATATATATATATATATATATATATAATTTTTTTTTTCTGCAAAAAACATGTTTTTGTGATTTTTTTTTCTTACCCCCCCCCCCCCCCCGCCCCATGCAGAGGGAAAGGATATTAATCAATTGGTGTAATATTTTGCGAATTTATTCCTTATTACCAATGGCTACTTTCCTGCACTATTGTGTTTTGATTATATAAATTTCGCTTTTTTCGACCCACGCGCATGAAATATTTTGAAAATTGACATTATTCGGAAATTTTCATTTTGAGAAAACCGACTTGTTAGAACTATTAGTATTTCAATATTAATGAACTTTAAATACTATATAATAAATGAATATTACTTATATTATGTATGCATACAATAAAATTTTAATAATAAATAAGTAAAAAAAAAAACCACCTTGTTGATCAAAAACTAAAAATGCTCAATGCACATTTCTTTGAAATATAAAAAGGTATTTTTGTTTATACCTGTCACACCTTAGAACAAGACTTAGTTGAAATTGTACACATAAATTAAAAATATAAATAATAAGTAAAACGTTTCTTAAAATCTGTTCTAAAGTACCATTAGCTATATATTTCAGTTTTGCATGACTAAGACAGTCCTGCACCATAGGTCACACCTTCACTCTTTTCATTTTTTGCATTTAGTGCTAATTTTTTAAATTTCTTTTGAACTGCAGTTTTCTGATAAGATTCTAAGGATCTTAGTTCCTAAATAGTCCTCCTAGGGCCCTAAATAGGCCCCAAATTTTTCCTGGATCGACCCCTGGAAAGTAATAGATATTTTATATTATGATTGTATTTAAAACTAGAATTTAAAGAAAGCATATTAATGAAATAAAAAAAGCTGAATTTTTATTGGTTATTTTTTTATAAATCAAAAACGTTGAAGCCGGCCCATTACTGGAAGGCGGTCCATTACTGGCACATCTACCCTATGACTTTTTACACCATAAATTTTTCAAAAAATAAATAGTCGAGAAAAAGTTTCTCTTTTTTTTCCTTTTATATATATATGTATAATTGTTAGATTTCTTTACGTTCATAAATAACTTTATGTAACTAAAGTAATAGATATGTGAATATTCAATAGAACTCTAATTGAAATGCAAAAAACTTTTTAATATGTTGAATAATTGACACTTAAACACATTACTTTTTAACCCCCCCCCCCCCACCTCCTGAGTGCTCTGGGACCAAAAAAAACAGCCAAAATTGTAAGATGTTGACTTCCTTGCCAAATTTTGTCTTCTTTTGAGTTCATTGTATCCAAAATAATGGCAAAAATGTCAATTTATTGCTTTTTTTGGTACTTTCTTTTCCCTTATACAGACACCATGCCAAAATGTATGCTAATTCATAATGTATGTATCTATGTATTAAATGTATGCTTGGTGACAATGGTGTCCATATAGCGGAAAAGTACCCCTTTTTTTTGTTTCTTTATAGTTTATGGGACATGAAATAGTAAAATTTTCGCTTTAATTCTTCATTCCTCTGAGTAACTCCAAAATGGTGGTAGATCAATTATGACATAGTGTAATAGTAGTAATTTATACATGTGCGTGTCATTAGTAAAAGCAAGAAAGTTAGTTAGGTAAAACATGATTCCATTTAACAATATTTCATTTTTTTTTTTAGGATGAAGCCTTCCTTCCTGTGACTGTATATATTCAAGACATTAATAATCATGCTCCAGAATTCGCCTTACCATTTGATGATGAGGTAACGTTATTTTTGCTTTTTATGAATAGTTTTTATCTTTATTAAAGCTTTTAAGGGAATTATTTATGACACGGCAATTTGTAGAAGCTTGCAACTATCACGTTTTGTCTTTTGTGAATAAAAAAGAGCTTGATAAATATCCAGATACTGTTTCACATGCATTAAATAGTTTAAAATGGATCTATTAAAAACGCTTTTTTCACTCGGATGCATTTATTGCATATCGACTATTTCAACATATTTCAGTAACTTTTGAAAAGTTCCAAACTTTGTTTTTATTACTAAAATTCATAAAGATACAACTAAATGTAAATATATTGCTTGAAGATGCGTAAAAACATATATAAAACATTTAAAAGCACATTAAAGTCCTTTTAAAAATTCAAAACGTTTTCAACCGAACTACTCAGTCATCATCAGTGGAATAATAATTATCATATTAGTTTTTCACTGATGATGACACAGTAGTTCGGTTGAAAACGTTTTGAATTTTTAACTTGAAGCTAATTTTTAACGAGCATAGCTCGGTCTTCCCTGCTTGTGTATTTATATATGTACATATATCCCTGGCGCCCGGCTAACCAATAAGGTATCCATATATTTAAAGCAGTTTGGTAATTCTGTCAAATATTTTCCATCGAAATTCGACCAAATACGCATGCATCAAAAAATCTTCCGCCAATGAGGTGAGGGCTATTTCCTGTCTACAGACGTATTTGGGACTGTTTACGAAGCGATCGATCGTTCAGGCAAGAAGCTTAGATTACATTATCAGATATTTTTTCATTTTATCTTTATTTATTTTGTTTTATTTAGTTGATGAACATAGAAATATAATCATGATTGAGTTCCTTGGATGCTGTTTGTATAGCATAGAAAATCATTTCTCTCGCTTTCGTGAACACAAAATTAGAGATATACATTCTGGTGTATTTTTTTCTTCTTTTTATGTCGTATGTATATTGCAAATTAAAATTTTTTAAACCTAAAAGTAATGGTCGAGATTTTATTAGGATTTTTTTTTTTTTGAAGGGGTTTATTTTTATTTTGAAAAGCTGAATGTTTTAATAGTTACATTCGGCAGTAAAATATTGAAAAGTTTTGATTATATAAAACAGTTTGAAAATGATTGCCACATTTTTGTTGTTGTTTATTGATTTTTGCTTACATCATGTGCTAATTTCCAAAATAATTTACAGAGCCAGTGTGTAAGTGGCCATATGAATTAGTTAAAATACAGCAGAATGTAAATGATTTTCTGTACGATACAAACAGTATCCAAAAGATTCAATCATGAACACATGTTCATCAACTCAATAAACCAAACTGAAAAAATACCTGATAATAGTTATCCAAGCTAAAAAAAAACTATTTTTGACTTCAGGAGAAATAAAAAAGGTTATTTAGTTTTTTTTTTTTTTCATTAATCTTTTTTGCCACTTCCCCATATACTATCCGTTTCATAAGAAATCCCTATGAAAACATATATTTTCCACTTTACTGAATGTTTTCATTTCTTAATTGAAACATCAAACTCAGTTTAAAGTTATAGTAGAGTGTAAAATGTATATTTTCATTAAGATTTGTTATTGAATTAATTTTGCTTCATAAAAAAATTTTGAATGTTTTGATTTATTATTGGTTTCATCATTGGACGATAACGATTTCATTTTATACCAGATTGCATCTCCGTTCTTGGGCGATACTTATGAAACTCATAATTTGTCTCAAAATGGTGATTTTATTGACTTTGTGCTTACAAATTAAAATGGTATCATGATGATATACATCTTTGCCCAAGAATGCGACAAAAAAAAAATGTTAAATGTGTATTTTCATTAAGATTTGTTATTGAATTTTGCTTCATAAACAATTCTTGAATGTTTTGATTTATTATTGCTTTCATCCTTGGGCAATGACGATTTCATTTTATACCAGATTGCATCTCAGTTCTTGGGCGATACTTATGAAACTCATAATTTGTCTCAAATTGGTGATTTTATTGACTTTGTGCTTACAAATTAAAATGATATCATGATAATATACATCTTTGCCCAAAAATGCGACCAAAAAAACAACAACTATTTTTGATTTTAGGAGAACTTAAAGAGGTTATTTAGTTTTTTTTTTTTTTTTTTTTTTTTTTTTTTTTTCGGTTTTCAAATAAATAAAACACCCACCTTGAGTTAAAGCTAGGTTGGGGACCTAAAAATACTACCTATTACATTTTCCCTCAAGTTGGAATTTTTGAAAAATTTTTGCAGATCTATGCCAATTATGACTCTCAGAACCCAACCCTCCTCCCCATAATTCTGCACAAATCTCTTCCAAACTGATACATAAAATCTCGGTCAAGTTCGTTAATGGGCAAATTCGAATAAGGGGGTGGGGGTCTTTTTGTGAAAACAGAAAAAACCCATAACGTCTTAATTATGATACATATCGAATCCGTTTAAAGTTATTACTTCTAGGAAAAGGGCCGATAATTTATGCATAACAGATTTTTGATATAATTAAAAATGGCCCCAAGTGGGGGGTGGGGGTTGTAAGAAAAAACTCATAACTTCGTCAATTCACAAGATATCAAATCCGCTTAAATTTATTATAAATCATCTTAATATTATCTAAAACTTTTATATTGGCAAGTTTTTTATAGGACCAACCTTTATAGAAAAAAAAATCCCTGCCACCTCCGCTTGCAAACAAGTTAGATTTCGAAGTGGACGGTCCCAACTGCTTCATTATGTCAAAAGGTTATTTCTTTCGCAATTCTTAACAAACAGGCACCCCACGGTCTGTGTCTTCAAAATCTACCTGTGCCTGTAGGCCGAACCGTCAGGGATATTTTTTATTGTATAAAGTAAAATCAGAAAACGTGAAAATTCCTCATTGTTCCACTATAATTTGTTCCACTTATTTAAGTAAAATTATGTTTTCTGAAAAAATAACAATTTTATATCTTAATAATTTCTTCCTTTTATTATTAAAACAGGTGGAGAAATTAACCAGATGCTGGGATCTATTCCATTTAACCCGACTGTTGGATGACCATTTTACCTTACTTTTTGACGACCATTTTACTCGACTTTTGGATGAACATTTTACCCAACTGTTTGACGACCATTTTACCCGACTGTTTGAACACCATTTTATCAGACTTTTTGTTAGACAGAATGCTGCATTCTCCTGAAACTGTCTAGGGAAAACTGTACTGTAATTACTTTGGTTAATTAATCTGAATTTTTATATATTTTTTTAATAAATATATAATTTGTAATTTTCAATAAACGGAGCGGCTTACCGCAACCCAACTGAATTTTTTTGCTATTTTATTGTGTCTATGACCATTTTTCCTTTTAGCTATTGTAGAGCTGCCATTGACGACACAGAACTATAGGCTGAAATGTAATATAACTTGGTAAGATAAATGATATATCTATATGTATATTACATGGATTTCTAGGAAAATAAACCAGCAATAGCTGAAAAATTAAGTTTTTATTTAATGCTAATTTTTAAATAAATTAAGTAATAATATTTTTTCAGAATTGAGGTTTTGGACAGTACATGTGAATTTTACTGTCCAAAAGTTTTAAAAATTCTATTAAAAGTATAAAACCTAAAATAGTGAAAATATAAATTTCCATATGTGTAACCATTGCACCTTTATTTATAGTAATATTTTGTACTAATTATTAAGTAGTGGAGTACCGAGTAATTGTGTGCAAGAAAGAATCACTGATGTGAAAATAAAATGTGCTTAGGGTTAACACTTCTGTGTGTGTGTATCTATATATATGTTCATAAACATGCATCTTGATCATATAATCATATTTTTTGAAATTTCATTTATTGTGCCCCTTTTAAAGACAATTTTCTTAAATTAAAAAAAAAATTAAAACTGATTCTTGAACCCAACATTACTCATTTGATAAGTGAAATCTGTATCAAAGCTGGTTTTTGCATGTTGTAACAAGTACCTTATTTTCTTTTAATTAAAAAATTAGGTACTTTTGTGTTATAGTAACCCCCGAAGATGAATCGCTGAGCGACCAAGATTATCACAGCGAATACATTTTTTTTTTTTTCTGAAGCAGGTCAAATTTACAATAATAAAAGGAATGCATCTCCTGAAAATGTAGAACAATATAAGTGTTTTTGCACTGTAATCTACAATATAACAAAGTTAATTATTATTTTTTTAATTGCATTTATTGTATTTTCTGTTTCTACACACTGCTTTTTTATCCAAAATCATAGTACTTTCTTACAGATTTAAAAATGTCTTTTATAAGTACCAAGTAAATAGTTTTTACGAATTATTGCATATATTATACATATATTCAAATAACTTTTTACAGATCAGTTATGAATTCATTTGTCGACAAATATGCTTAAAAACTGAAATTCTTAACTACTCGATATTGGCTGAGTACCAAGTACTCTGTACGGCTCTATTATTAAAATATTACTTTTTTTTTTTTTTAATCTTATGAAAAGAAAGTAACAATTCTACAACTATGATATCAAATTTTTAGCATCTATAGAAATAGAAAAAATTCACGACAATTTTAGAAAAATATTTCAAGTCTATTTACAGATTATAAAATATGTACAAGTGCAATATGGAAAAAACTTTTCTCAAGACTTGTGCTTTTATTTATATATTTCTGTGCAAAACTTTACATTGTTTAAAGAAATTCCATGTAAGTAATGTTGAGTAAAACTATATTTTATTTCCTAGATTTTAAATTAAAAGATAATAAAAACAGGGTATGTATTTAAATCTAAGAAAATTATTTTACAAAATTATGTTTTATTATGAATGTTTGTGAATAAACAAATACTAAAGTAATTATAAGTAACTAATTAAAAAGTGTGGAGAAATGTTTTATAATTTACAAGTGCAGAATGGTAATAATATCATTGGTGAAAAAAAAAATGCAATTATTTTGTGTATTTAAATTTGAACCAGCTGTTTACATTTTCTTTCTAAAATATATTTCAAAGACGATAATTAAAAATTAAAACTCTAATAATAATTTTCAGTTTAATGTTAATAAGAAAATTAGTAAGCTTCGCTAGAGCAATATAATCTCACAGAATCTGAATCTTAGTTCATTAACTGCATCATAAAATGATAAATTAAACACCAAAATCCTGGTTTAATCTGGTATAACCTTTCCCCATAAAATACGTTTAGAGAAAAACCTGGATCATGGTTCAACAATTCACCATAAAATGGATTAGAAAAAAATCCTGAATCATGGTTATACCTTTTACCATTAGATTAGATAAAACCCTATCATCGATCAACTTCTCACCATAAAATTGGATTAGAAAAAACCTTGAATTATGGTTCAACCTTTCACCATTAAATTGGATTTGAAAAAATCCTGAATTGTGGTTCAACCTTTCACCATTACATTGGATTAGAAAAAATCTTGAATTATGGTTCAACCTTTCACCATTAAATTGGATTTGAAAAAATCCTGAATCATGGCTCAACCTTCCACCATTAAATTGGATTTGAAAAAATCCTGAATTGTGGTTCAACCTTTCACCATTAAATTGGATTAGAAAAAACCTTGAATTATGGTTCAACCTTTCACCATTAAATTGGATTTGAAAAAATCCTGAATCATGGTTCAACCTTTCACCATAAAATTAGTTCAACATTTCACCAATATAGTGGTATTTTCAAAAGCACCATAAAAATGGTGAAACGTTTCACCAAGATTGTAGTTGCAGCTAAATTTCAGCTACTTTTCACCAGTTTTTTGGTGAAACGTCGAACTTTATTTTTAACAGTGTAGTTAAAACAAAAGCACTCAGTTTCATTGAAATCTCTAATGGTAGGTTACATACTGCATTTTTACTGGTTGATTTGATGTGGAGTGCCATATTTTAGATTTTGTACAATTTTTTTAATTTGAGTTTTGCAAACATCCGGTCACATGTACTTGTTCTAATATAATTGAAACATTTTATAGCGTTTTTAACATATATTAGCTCTTCAATAATACGGTTTTTGAGAGCTGGCCTTCATGCTTCAAACTGTACAAAAAAAGCAAAAAAAGAAAGGTCGAAGTACTGAATATGTACTTGCAGCCAGGTTTACTAGTACAATTTATATAATAAATCTTATATCTTAAGCAAAAGTGACAAACTAACTTAGACATTTAGCACTATTATCTGTCAAAGATATTACCAAATCTATATTCACTAATTTCTGACACATTCACGAAATAACTTTCATCAGAAAATATTTTCGGAACAAGTAAATTTTAACAAACAACAACAAAAACACCAAGTGATTGCCTCTTACTTTCGTATTTTTGTGGCGACTCTGTATTGTTATCCACTCCACATCCACATGCCTTGCATGGATCGGGTTACACTAACCCCAACCCAAACATTCTATTTAATGTCAATCCGTAACCTGAACTCAATGCATTTCATTTTGAAACACAAAATGAAAAGTTAATTCATATTTTATTGCAATTGTGAAAAATTACTCTTTAATTATATTTATAAAATCAATTTTATCTTTTATGCAGAAAAATGAGCATGTAATACACACATTTATATTCAAATGTTTAGTTTTTTCATCTTAGCCAATATTATGGAGTCAAAACCAACCTCAAATCGACACACTCCCGAAAAAATTAGAGTCAATACGACCCGAACTCGACCCACAGCTAAAACAAACGACCAATTTCGGGGGTGGCTGCTTTATGGTCAAATATTTTCCCACTTATTAACCCCTTCGCGACGAGCGTCACGTATACATGACGTGTTAAAGACATAAAACGTTTAGAATTCCCCATTATTCCTACCAGTAATTTTCAATTGAAAATTTTGCCTATTTTAAGAAAAGTATTTCTGTGATTTAATTAGGCAAAAATTTCTAAATTTAAAAACCAGTGTCAAAGATAAAATATTCTGTAGAAGACCCTCGTCAAGAAGGGCATTAAGGAGAATTCAATGTGCTCAAACATGACTGCGTATAATGTTAAAACAAAAAAAAGGGGGTTTCAGAAATGGTTGCCTATTTCCGAAAAATGAGATGTCAAAAATGGCTGCGATTCAGACATTTCAAGTGTCTGAAAAAATAAGACATTTTAAAACATTTTAAAACTAAACATTCCGTAAACACATAAGTGTAAGAATTTCAGACATTTCAGTTTACATTTTGAGCTTAAAAAACAAGTTAGTTTCACAATCTCCCCCACCCTCCCTCCCACACACACACAAACTGTTCTAAAGTGTACTGTTGCTCGCATATACAAACACTAAAATAATCTTACAAGAATTGATTTTTTTTTTACACTAAACTGTATTGTATTATATAATAAATCGTAGAATGTACAATAACGATTCGCAAAAACGTGATAGAACTCAACTGAAAATTTTTGTGGTACATCAGAAGAAGATCATTGATATACTGTATAACATTACTGAGAAAAAGTAATGTGGTCCAATATTGTTCTATTACCGTTATTTCTGATTATTCACAAACACCGACGGTCCTAAAATTTAGAAATTTAAACTTAAGCAAAATGAAAATAATACTGAATTCAATACTACATTCGAAAATATAATTTATTCGTTTAACCATTTATTTATCCTCCAATAATTGCCAAGTTGAACGGTAACTCGCAAAGCCAGAAATATTAGGCATAAAACTTATTTTCCACTGTTGAACTGGTTTTCAAAATCCATGCATTTTAAGGAGAGAAAAATAAGATATGAAACATTTTTCATTCATTTTTTTTTTTTTCTTATTCCCTTTCTCTCCACTCAGAAGCAATTTCGCTTATAAAAACAGATAGGTCTAGAAAATAACGAGGAACACATAAGATAAATATAGAACTGGCACTTAAAAAAGATGTATACGGGGGAAAAATGTCTGAAAGAAATACATATGATATATAATTTAGAAACCAATTTGTTTCCAATGGGTGAAAGTCAGAAAATCAACCCTGCATTACGTTGAGCGAAATGAGATTGGGTCTGGTTTAAAATGGCAGTAATTGAAAAAAAACGCATTCCTTTTAAAATTGACATCCTGAGATCCTAGTGATTTTTAAGAATTTAACAGAAAACGTATATTGTTATTTTTGTTTTATAAAAAACAAGCATTTTCAAAATTACTAAGTCTGAATTCATCATTTGTCTTATATAATTATTTTTCAACCCTCTGATGTATTTATCTAAGATAAATGTTTCATCGTTATAAGGAGACATGTTACTTTGCATTTGCCAAAAAGGACAAAAATATAGTTTTTTTTTTTTTTTTTTTTTTTTTGCTTTATTTGTTAAATATTCGAAGTTTCGTAAAACTTCGAGAACTATAATTATGCGAAAAAAGCTTTTTACTGTATCCAGGATGTTCCTTTAAAGTGCCACTGTTAAAATATGTAATTTCATTTTTCTCAGTTTGTGTTCTTGCAATATAAATTATTGTGCACAAGTTGTTAAAACTTCAATATGTATTTTTCGACTGCTTTGATTTTTTTTTTATGAAAGGTATATTTATAAGGAAGTTTTATCAAATTAAGGATGAGATTTGCAATAATATAAGACGTTTATTTTTTTAAAGTAAAAATGTTCAGTAAATAAAATGTTTTTTAAAACTTATTTATCTATGTGCCAGAGGATCTAATTTGGACCCCCCCGGGTTACAGAATATATATGAAAACATTTTTTTAAATTGAAAACTATAACAGATTTTTTACATTTAATTTATATAATTTTGAGATTGCTCACTAAACACACCAAAACACATTTTTATTCGAAAAATATCACTTATACCATTAAATAAAGTCTTAAAACTTATTAAAAGCGATGCTTTCGTATTAGCCGCATGCCAGGAGCTAATAGCCGAAAAAATTGAAAAAAATTTCGATACTTACTAGAGTCTTTTTTATTCTGATAATTTAAGTGGAACAGGTAATTATTAAGAGGATTTATACAAGGCTAATTGTCATCAGTTTTTTTTTTTTTTTTTTTTTTTTTTTTTTTTTGCACGTCCAGGTTTACAATAGTTTTGAAGCAAAATAAATAAATAAATAAATAAATAAAATAAAAATAGAATCAGTCATGCAATACATATTTTTTAATAACTAGAGGGCTCTGCCCCCTACAAGCTACGCTCGTCAACCCCGTTTAGACACTGCGGACTCTAAAAACATGTTAATTTGATATGCTTTAAAACGATTATGGAAGTCTGAATTATAATTAAACGACCAGTGGCGAAATCTTGTAATCGGGTTTTCATTCATTTCCCTTTGATTGAGGGAGCGCGTTAGTTCAATTACATGTCTGTTAAATTTGTGTTTTATTTATATTATTTCATTTATTTATTGATGAAGTTCTAATTTCGTTACGAAATATCAGCCGAAAACAAACTCTGAACTATTTATATTGTTTTAAGTTCAAACGGGTTAATATTTTTTTAATCGTGCTGCTCGCGATAAAGATCGATTTTTCTTTTTTAAAATCATACTTGAAAATTATTTTAAAAACTATAAAACAAAAAATCAGTAAATAGAGATGCAATTTTCAAACAAATTGTATTTGAAATAACACTTTATTTCCTACACGACGGTGTAAAAATTGAAATTGTGCGATGTTTAGAAGTTAAAAAAATTGCAATAAAAGCAAAATTTATTGGTCAAGTAGTTACCAACGCTGATATAACGTCAGCGTTACTCACGGATATGTTTTTGCTTTATAATATGGATCATGACATTGTATTAATTTGTATTGATCCTTAAAGTTGTAGATAACACCTCTAAGAACAGATAAAATAAAAAGAACTAGAACAAAATATTAATATGTGTAGGTGAAGAAGATTTTAAAGTTTTTCTTTAAACATTACTTTAAACAACGCTATTAAAACGCGTTTTCAAATAGATTTTGAAATTGATTCTATGACATTGAAACAAATATGAGGGTAAAAAATTATAGCATTAAAAACGTTTCTTAAGCATAACCTTATTTTAAAATATGAATTATATTTTAATCGAAGTTTTTACGTGGAATCTAATTAGAGCAGTTGGGTCATTTATAATATATCACATTAACCCTCCAAAATAGGCGATTTTTTATGCATTTGTATAAAATTGTGAGTTATATTTTAGCTATTTATAATAGTTATAATGATTGTATTAATCGGATGTAAAAAGAAAAACAAAACTTACAGAAATGACTTGTAAGTACAGACTTGTAATTTTATTAATATTTACTTTACATCATGCGGGATAGTTAATTAGTCAGTAGAGAATACGGAGATAAAAAATAACTAGTACTATTTAAATAAATAAAAAAATCTACTTACATTTAATACTTTCTAATTTCTCTTAGGGTGTTATCTCCATATTAAAAGGAACATAAACTTTCTTTTTCTCCCCAATACGATCCCCTAATTTTGAAACCACATTACAAATGTGGACCTACAAATTAGCCTAAATACTCATAAAGTTCCGATGAATAGTTCCAGCGATTTTCAATATCAATAATTTGGCTAATTTGGGGAGTGGTCTCAAAAGTGATAAACCCATACATGAGCGCCTGCAGAACAACATCTAGGGATGGGCAAGAATTGATTGTAGTTCGCTGCCAAGGCTGTATATTATTTTTAAAGACAAAAATAAACATGGTATATACAAAAATAAGATTGTTTTGGCAGAACTTGAACCGTGCGAGACAATTCTTAACATATTAACATAGGAAGCAATACATAAATGTAAGAAATAAGGCATATTAAAAATCAAATATCTGCTTCTGCCGGCTTTATTCAAAATGAAGAATTGAGAAAGTTTAATTTATTTTTCATGATGAGGGCTCCGGTCTCCTGATCCCCCTTAAATATAATTTATAAACTTATGAACATAAAAATAAAATCAGAACAAATAAAATCTACCATGGGGGATTCAGGCGGGCATCAGTGCTTCCCTGATGAACAATCCCTAAGTTACGTTTTCTCTTAGTATTTAATAGTTTTAAATCGCTTGAGTAAATAAAATTTGATTTTTTTAGATAAAAATCATGAGATAAAAATAAAGTCAAGTTAATTACATTTGAAAATGAAATTTGGAGCAATCTCCCCCCCCCCCCCCTTGCGGGCTCCCATGAATCCATAATTTAATGTTCAGAATCAATGCATATATTTTTTTATGCTTTTTAATAGAAAATGTCATTAGTGTTAGAAAATTATAAAAAAATCAGCGTGAATGTTTTCATTTGAAATCAGTGAAACAAAAAGCACGTTAAAAAAATACATAATTTTCAAGTCCTTGACCGGTGATCTTTTTAAAATAAATTAAACTGTCAGTTTCCAAAAAAATATAGAATTTTACCTTGTTTATAAAAAAACGAATGAATTAAAAATTTATAGAATAAAACAACAGTCCAGGACTATGAAATTAGATAAGCTTTCATTGAAAAAAGAGCAAGTAAATCGTTTCATCCAATGACATACTTCTAATAGAAACTAAAATAATATTGTTTCGAGAAAATTGCGTTTAAATTTCGGCAACAAGTACCGCCCGCTCGTGTACTGTGTGACAAGAATTACTCTATCTTCTATATGTGTTTAAAATTTTAAAAACGTCTCCTAGGGAACATTTATACAAGGCACTGGAAAAATGAAAGAAAAAAATGCATATTTGAAACAAAAACCCATTCTATTTATTCACCACTAAAAAAGGACATTTTGGTATTTTTTTAATAGCATAGATATTTTGAAACATATTAGATATAATAGTATCTTTATATTGTCTTCTTTATCAAGTTTTTTGCATAATAAAACTCTAATTTTAACCGATAAACTCCCATGTCTCCTTAACCTTTACACGGGGGCTCGGACAGCATTTGCCCGGCTTGAGATAGCCCCTGTCAAAATGTTAATCAAAATAAAGGAATGAAAACATGTAATCCCAGACATGCCAAAAATATAAGATGGTAATGTTAACAAGTCCTTCCGTCTCAGTCGGAAGAGGGACCCACTGAGCCCAGTGGTTACCACAAAATGAGGCCCTAGGGCCGGTATTTGAGTATTCGAAACCATCGCGGTCTGGGCGGGGAGACTGTGCAATGTTTTCAGTGTTTTCCATGTACGGTACGAGAACGATAATTCTGGTCACTTCCCGTACAAAAGCCCTCCCTGAAGGCAATCAATGCAATATGGCCAAAATTGGCCGATGCTTAACAAAACCTCCCCAGTATCGGAAGTGTAGTTTGATTTCTTTCTTTTTTTTTTTTTCTTTTTTTTTTTTTTTTAATAAGTACTGGCAAGATCAATAAACTGTCCCAATTAGGTTAGAATTGGTTCAGTATTTCGGACGTTAACATGATGAGAATTTTACATGTTTTTTGTTTTGAGTGCCCTTGTAAAGGATGTGTACGAGCTACATACTTGCTTAACGAACTCAGCAAGATAATGGCAAGATAAATACACTGTCCCAATTAGTTTAGGATTGGTTCAGTATTTCGGACGTTATATTGAGATGACAAATTTCGCATATTTTTTTAATTTGTTTATCCCTGTAAGAGCTATATACTTGATTAACGAACTTATCCAAGATACTGATAAAATCCATACATTGTCCCAAATAAGTTTGAGCTGGTTCAGTATTTCATACGTTATCAGATGACAAATTTTGCATGTTTTTATATTAGTGTTTCCCTGTAAACGAACTATAAGAGTTACATACTTGATTAACAAACTCATCCAAGATACTGGTAAAATCCGTAAACTGTCAAATTCGGTTTAAATTGGTTTAGTATTTTGGACGTTATATCGAGATGACATGATTTGCATTAAATATATAGATTGATATATATATATATATATATATATATATAAACGAAATAATTGACATAGGTCGATTTCTAAAGAAATCAACCTCAAAAGGTTATCTACCGATATAGTATTAGGAATACAATATAAATAAATTTTTGTCATATTTTTACTTTGAGCACATGAAAAACTACATTTATGCAATGCTTTGTAAAAATGTCGCAAATAATGTCATGTGACTTTTTACAAAGGAGTTTCACGGAACGGTCACCAATATTCTTGCTGGTAAAATATCATGAATTAAAGACCTTCACAGGAAATAATACGCATCAAAAACTTTGAAAAATTGCAGAAGTAATTAGGATTGTATATTAGAGAATCACAACAATGCGTCAGTCTTGAATCATGTGAAAAACGAGAAGCTATTCTGACCAACTCAAGGATGTTTTCAAATCAGATCACAGCCACTGAGCTTTTTGATATTCCACGTTATAATCATTGTGATGGAGGAATTCCAACGAGCGTGTAAAAAGTTACCTTTATGTCTTGCACTTACAAATGAGCGTCTGATTGCAACTGAGATGCCAGATATTTTACGAAAACAGTTTGACAGCAGACTAATTTTACGCTTCGACGTTTTTTTTTTTTTTTTATCCTATATTTTATTTCAAATCGTGTTCTTTTATTCATTGTTATGATGATTTTATTCTTCTTTAATTTGCACTGGAAATTTGATTTCTTCTTTTGCATAAATGTTTTTTATTACATTTATTTATTTATTTATTTTATTTTATTTTTTGCATATCACAGGCTAGAGTTTTATACTGAAGAACAGCTGCGTAGTCAAGTTGCCTAGACCATGTTGTCCTCATCCCCCCATCCCTTCCAAAAATGATGGTTAAACCCAAGCAGCACATTTTTTGTCCCACTGTTGGCAGTTAGTAGAAACCGTTGGAAAATCGTGGGATTGGGAACGGAGGGTTTGGCAAATGTTTGGTAAATGGTAGGTTCAAAAAATTTGGAGCGTATCTGAGCATGAATCTGAGCAGCAAACGGTTGAACCACTTTTGAGCCTTTGTTGGCAAATGGTACGGCAAGGTAGAGGTCTGCACGGGCCGGGCCAAGGCCCGAAGCCCGTACTCGGCACGGCCCGCGGGCCGGGCTCGGGCCTACTTTTCTTCACGGCACTCGGGCCGGGCCGGGCCCGTGATTACTCTTTACGGGCCGGGACGGGCCTTACTTTTTTCCTGAAGGATAAGGCCGTGCCTTAAATTAATTTTTCCGTACAGAGCCGGGACTGGTTTCATTCTTCCTAGTCTTCACGCCTCAAAATTTTTAGTCCTGGTTTTGACCCGTATTAAAATCATTGTCTCGGCGTGCCTGGTCCGTTCGAAGGTCAGTAAAATAAGATCTGGCATAAAAATCTTTTCAAAACATGCATACATTTTTAAATCGCCATTATTTTATAATTAAACATTAAAATTTATTTTTTTTTAAAGAATAGTAGATTTATACACTTATTAAAATATGGCTAAATTAAAATATAGTAAAACGTGTGAAAAAGAACCTGCTTATGATGGAATCCTGTCTTAAATTGAAAAATGTGTTGATCCTATGAATATACTAATATGTAAGAAAAGAATATATAATACATTTACACCTGCTAAGAACGCAAATTGTCTATAACTCATTTTTTTTTTCTTCCCTATGCAATTCCATCTTAGAAGATTTTAGTGTATAGCATTTTTCTGATTTTTAACACTTCAATAAATGGAATATGGATTAACAATATTGATGATAACTTAAACACATACATACAACAAGTAGAGATTTATTAAAAAAATAAATATTCCAGCTTGCGGCACCTCTGTAAAAATGAAGAATATAAACATGAAAAAAAAGAGGCTAAGATAGGAATTTTTGGTTAGATCTCCTCCTACGAGGCAAATTTTTAACCAAATCGACGTAAAAATTATGTTTTGTAGAAATTCACTCGGGCCGGGCCGAGCCGGGCTCGGGCCGAACTTTTAACTTTTAAATCGGGCCGGGCCGGGCCAATATTTTTTTTGTTCGGGCCGGGCCGGGCTCGGGCCGAACTTTTAATTTTTGTATCGGGCCGGGCCGGGCCAAATTATTCTTTGTATGGGTCGGGCCGGGCCCGGGCCTGGAAATTTCGGCCCGTGCAGACCTCTACGGCAAGGCAGACATTTCTCATCATGGGCCAACGTGGAATGACAATTAGCCAAAATTTAGCCAACGTTAGCCAAACCATTTTGTGTTACTTGGAAAGAGTGCTTTTTTATGGACATTTAAAAAAAAAATGTTTTTATATTTATATATGTATAAATATGTTTTCCAAATCAAGTTCTTTAAAAGTAGAAAGTGTAGATTTTATTTGTTTGAGCTATAAATATAAAGAGTTTTGTTGCTTTCTTAATTTCTTAGTCTTACAAGAAAGGTCTCCAAAAGCGCATACACGGAAATTAAAAAATAAATAAATAAATAAATAAATAAATAAAATAAAGATAGGAAACATGTGTATATACATACTGATAAAAGAAAAAATGAGCGGAAACTCCATATAACGTTAATTAAAAAAAATATGAATATTTCATTATAATTAGGATGTATTAGTAATTTCTGAAAAAAAAATTCTATGTTTAATGATAATGGTAAATTATTAGTCAGGCAGAAATATAATAAATAAACATCGGTTAAAAAACAATTCTTTAATTAACCATATTTAAAATAATATTTCATTTTAATGTAGGAGCACAGAAAAATGAAAGTTACAAACAACGACAGGGACAAAAAGGAGAGATAGAGAATGAGAAAAAGAAATTTCGGAAAAAAGAAACACTATTTCTGCAAAAAATTCATTTATTCATTACAAATACTCATTCAAGTGTACACGAATGATTAAATGTAAAATATAGATTAATGTTTGTAAAAAAAAAAAAAAAAAAAAAAAGATAGAATTATTTGGACATTTTCCACCAACTAGGCCACACATATGTGTATTGGATATTTATGTTGTTTTAAATGATCACAATATGGATTTAATTCCACTTGCTCTTCCGTAAATTCATAATTTTCAGTTTTTTGCTATATACTCTGAATAACTTCTAGACAATATTATATTACAATATTATTATACATTACACTTTTATTATTTTAACACCATCAAACTGATTGATAAATAAATCATATGAGTAGTAATTTTTCCAACTGAGTGAAAATGGGTCCAGGACGGAACTTAACCCCGAAACTTCTTCATTAATTGCCAGCGCTCTTCCAATTGAGCTATCTGGACGATATCCCAGCCAACACAATTCACGCAGGCAAGAATTTTATTTTGACATCTGGTCTGTTATTTGAAACAGCTCGGCAGCATAAACTGGAGTTAAAAAAAACTTTAATAAACTAAGAATACCTAATTACACTTTTATGGAAATTAAAGCCAAAGGTAGCCCGGCCTGGACACTTTTTCAATCAGTTGGGAAAATTACTACTCGTATTATTTAATTACTATTCAGTTTTATTGTATTAAAATAATAAAACTGTAATTGCGTATCCATAGTTTTTTGGAGTTCCTTTACGCGGTTTATTCTGTAGAGTTGTTTCAAATAACAGACAAGATGTCTATACGAAATAGTTGTCTGAGTGACTTGTGTTTGCTGGTATATCGTCGGATCACTCAATTGGAAGAACATTGGCAATTAAAGCCAAAGTTTTTGGGGTCGAGTCCAGACCTGGAAAATTTTTCACTGAGTTGGAAAAATAAGTACTCGTATCATATTGTATATGTTTTCACAGAGATGCCTACACTATGCTACTATGACACCAAGTGAGAAGAAAAATAAAATAACGTCAAATCGAAATCTGAATGCTAGAAATTCATCTTACTTTCAAGGTAAAATAAAGGTTCTTGCAGCTTGAAAAAATAAAAAAAGAAAAGAAAAAATAAAACATTTAAAATAAAATTCAACGATAAAATTAAATAATTAATGCACTTAATCTGCTTTTATTATTCAAACTTACATAAACAATATACAATTAGACACATTTAAATTCAAAACCAGTACAGTAACATGTACAGTAGATTATCAGAGTTATCATATCAGAGTTACAGCATGGTTACTGCGGCTATTTCCCCAACAGTAGACACCAAACTAGTTAGATCCTTCACCGTTTATGTATCACTAACAAAACTTTTTTTTTTACATTAGACGCCAATTAGAGTAGCTGCGGCGCTGTGTAATATAAACAACTAACTATTAGCATTTGAAAAAAAAAAGATTGCAAGATTTTCTAATATTAATAATATATAATTTCATAAATAAAAATGTAATTTCACAAACAATTAGAAAAAAAAAGTATTTTTTTTTAATAACCAAAAGATTGTTTCTAAGTATGTTTTTTAGTTAAATTTACTGCAAGCAAACCCTGAAGTAAAATTAATTAATATATAGTTGTAAAATAAAAGTTCCTTGCATAATTAATAGTGTATTGTAGCCTTAACTTAGCCAAACGGATGACTGGGCATGCGCATAAGTTGTTAAATTTGTAATTACACCTTCTGATTATACAGGGTGATCCTGAATTCATGGTAAAAACTTTAAGGGTAGGTACGAGACACTGTAACAAAAATTGTTTGTATAGGAAACCAGGGTCGGAAATATAGTCAAAAACATTTTAAAACATTGTAAAACATTTTTTATAGTAAAAAATACAGGGCGTCTCACTCCAATCCGAAGTCGCGTTTTCGTTCATAACTTTAACAGTAGTAAATATATTTTAACGAAATACTTGCAATATTTTTACAATTCATACAAAGATGAGTCTGTTGCGAATTTTGTTAAAATATCTTCACTATTGTTAAAGTTATGAACGAAAACTCGACTGGAGTGAGACGCTATGTAATTTTGACAAACTACATGGATATTTGACCCTGGTTTCTTATATAATGATATATTTTTACAGTGGGTTGGTACAGGGCACTGTAAAAATCATTGAAAGCGTGCAACGAGCTCTGCGGGAGCTAAGTCTAGAGTTGATTGAGAGAAGCTGTCATCTTGCGTAAGAGGGGATTTTCGGCATAATTCAACAAAGCTCTGCGGCAACCACAGGTTGCTAGTTTTAGGGACAATTAGAGAATTTGTTGAATTTGCCTGAATAAATTACTTTCAGCGGCATTAGTGTTCAACACCGGAAGCAATTTTGGATATCGTTTAATCAAAAAGTAAGTTAGTTTTCGACTTTTTAGCATTTTCATAGTTCTGAGAGTTGATTTAAGGAATAGAGTGCTTTTAGTTCAGAGTAGTATAGGCTGAATTTAGAAGCTCAATCGCAGTTCTTCCTTATTTTGATTTAAATAAACAATATTTTTAAACTTTAAATCTGACTATGTCTCTATTACAACGTGGCGGCTCTGATGGGGCTGTCACAAGTTCATCACAAACGTTTCATTGTAAATTAAAAAATAATAATATTTCGGAAATTAATTAAAATTTCAAATTCTGACCGTTAGTAAAACATCCTCGGATCTTTAAGAATAACTGGGGTTAATTTAAGCCAGTGTTGTAACTGAGCGAGCTTATTGAACGGAAATTAGTGAGTTCAACTATCTAGCTCTGAGTTTTGAGCTGAATTTAATTCACTTTTTGAAAATTGAGGATAAGATGAGTTTGAACTCAAATAATCCGTGAGTATGAGTGAGAATTACAGCTCAAACTCATTTTTTTTTTTCATAATTTCTTTAAAAATTTTCTCGCCGTTAAGAACATTTTTTTACTCTTTCAAATATCAGATAGAGGCCTGCACGGTCCCAGGGTGGGTCGGGTCTGGTCATCACTCATTCCGGGTCGGGCAGAGCCGGACCTTAAGTTCATTCACCCTAGAAATCTGCATGGTTCGAAATTTTCGGGCCCGTTCCCGAATCAGCCTGTATGAAAATCATTGGCCCGTCCCGACTTCGTCCTGGAATAAACAGTACAATGAAACCCGGCCCAAAAATTTTTGCAAAAAATGCATATATTTTGAAATCGCTATTATTCTACAATTAGAATTATTTTTAAAGAATAGTACATACAAACAATTTTCGTTTTTTTGAATGCCTTTATATCAAAAAATGTAACATAGGCGTAGAGTTGTATGGGCCCATGGGTTTCGGATCCTCCCATAATTTTCCAAGATGGGCTATATATATATATTTTTTTTCCCCGCCAACATATATAGAAAAAAATCTCAAATTTCGGAATTTATAATCATTTATAGAATTTTTAGCGTATAATATTTTCTATAGATAACTGTACTTTCTCTAAAATCGTTGTTTGCTTCTACTCTTTGCAAACGGCTAAAACATCCTAGGAAAACGTTTTGCATATAAAAAAAATAAAAAATCTAAAAACCTTATACATACATACATACATATATATATGTGTATATATATATATATATATATATACTTATATTATTATGAAAGAAATATAAGTCCGAACAATGATTATGTATTTTATCGCTATATTGATGACATTATCATATTTTATTTCAATGAAAAAAATTGCACATCACCACTCAATTTTTATCCTACTCAGCTTAAATTAAGCGAAAATGATTTAATTAATAATAATATAAACTTTCTTGACTTAAAAATTAATATTACTAATAATTATAAATTAATTTTTGATATTTATGATAAGAGATTTGATTTCCCATTTAAAGTAAATATTTTTACCAATTTTGCTTCATGTTTACATAAATCTGTTTATAAAAATATAATTATCAATTATCTACATCGTATAAAATACTTATGCTCAGATATAAATAAAAACAAAAATATTAGATATATTCGAGATCAAGCAAAAATATATGGATATCCAATTTTTATGATTAATTCAATCATCAACTCTTTTAAATAACATTTATTATATAATTTAAATATAAACATGGTATGTAATAAATTATTGTTTTAGTGTGCGATAACATATAACAAAAGATATAGAAAATAATAATTATAACATATATTATTACAATTATAACATATTAGGAAATTTAATATTTAATATTTGTTTGAACATTATATACACTTTATATAGAAAATTACAATTATAACATACATAATTACAATTATAACATATTAGGAAATTTAATATTTGATTGAACATTATATACACTTTGTATAGTTGTGATTGTGCGTTGCCGATCACCTCTGTTTAAGGTGTTATTGATGTGCAGTTTTCATACATTTATAAATTAACTTATACAATAACAAATTAAATTATAAATGGATAACATTGGTGATTATAACTCATAAACATATCTATTTGCAATATATATAAATATAAATATATATAGTTTTTATTTTTGTCTATGAATAATTAAATTTAACAAGTATTTTAATTACTGCATTGCATTAATTTGATTGAAAAACAGTAGTAATACTATTAATTATCAATTTTATAAATTTTTAGATATTTTGAATTGTTTATGAATTGTTTAATTAGATATTTAAATTAATCTATGAAATATAAAATATATTTACAATGTAGTATAAATTAAACATTAATTATTTAATAACAAGTCTAATATATATTTAAGTAGTAGTAAAAATAAAACATTAATTATTTAATAATATGTCTATAATATCAGTGGATTAACACAGCTGGCAGCAAACACAATTTGAATTAAAATAATATCTCTTTTACATAATATATTCTTGTTAAGAATATCTGAAATGCTGTGCAAGTTGAATTAATTCTGTGTAGATTTATTCATATAGTAGTATTATATTTTATTTGAATTTAAAGTAAAACTACAAGTTAGTATTGTTTTTTAAAGTTTATTTATATAATTAAATCTAATGAAGTGAGTATGTAACTAATAAAGTGGATATCTAACTAAATATTAATTATGAATTATTATAATACCAATAGATGGCGACACTTTATCTTTCAGGTAGTTGTTGATAATATTGTTAATATTATATTTAATTTAAGTATAGAGGGAGCTATTGATTGTATATTAATTTTACTTTCAGGAATTAAAATTGGATGGAGTAATATATATTCACGGATATAATTTTGTTATAAGTGTATTAAAACCAGAATTATTTTGTGTGTTTTTGAATCATTTTGTGTTTGGGTGTCATCGATGGGGTTGTGTTTTAAAAAAAGTGTGCTCTCAACTTGTCTTTCAAATCATTTCTCTCAACTCGACTTAGTCAACATGTATGATGCATTGCCATGTGGATGTGAATATTATGCAGAAGTTGTGACATTTTAAGGATTCTGTATAATTATTGTGAGTAAAATATTTTATCTACACTTTACGCGTTCATATTTCCAATTTTATTATTTCAAAACTGTTATCTCGTGGTAATTTCGTTAGGTGTTAAATACAGTTTTTGTGATAATCGATGTGAGTGAAATATATTGTATATTCTTAATGGTTTTTTATTTCCTATTTAAATATTTCCAAATTTTAATATTTCCAATTGTTGTCTGGTAATAATTCAGTGTACCTGGATGATTCTACTGATCTTAGCATTATGCCAGTAGAATTATGAAACACTGAATTATTATTTAAAACACATGTGGGTGCATCCAGGCTGATGAGTACATGTGCATGTGCTTTTTCATATCCAATTCATATTTAATTCTCATGTGATCCAATTTTCCATTGTATATGGTTCATATTTAATTTATTAATTCATTTGTATTTACTTAATTGCAACTCCAATTTATAATTTTTTTTCCCTTTCTCTCTATTTCTTTTTTCTTTTTTCAATATTCTTTAGGTATGAGTAAAATTTGGCCAATTACCATTGAAGCACAAGCTATGGTAATATTATGTTTGCACATGTTAATTATTAGCTATGTGGTATTCTGTATACACAATATCATTAATTATCTCTTTGGAGATTTAAGTAGAATGATAATAGAACTTGATATGTTTTTTGAAATTCATAGATATTATAATTATATATATATATATATATATATATAACCATAAATGAAACATTATCATAACACCAACTTAAACCATGAAATAATTAAGTATGAAATAATTAGTTGACAATGAAAGATTCCCCAACACACTTAATATGAAATCAAAAAACATTGAAAGAATAAGAAATTAAATAAAAATTGAATCAATGGAATTAAATGAATTAAATGAAATGAAATTTGTGGAATTTAGACAGAATTATCAAGTCCCAATTGCCTAAATACCACAAATAAAATGAGATGTTTCATCTTCATATTAGCCAAACATTGCTAAAAAATATGATATTGGGACTACATCTCAAATACAATGATTCAAATCAATGATAAAATAAAAAATAAAATACAATATAAAAAAGGAAAGAAACCATACTTATAAAAAAATCCATAAAGATGAATAGAGATATAAATAAGATACCTTGCAGTTCATGAACCATCATGAAAACTCCAACATGACTGGGGAATGAATTGCATAAAAAATCATATCATGTTGCCAATTTTAGAAATATAAATTGCTTAGAAATATAAATTGCTTTGCAGTGATGTCAGAAATAATGTTAAAATATAATGGATTATAAAATAAACAGGAACATTAGTGCTGCCATCTATTAGTAGAAAAAAAAGTGGATATAATCTGAATCGAAGGAATAGGATGGAAATAAATGTTTCATAAATCAACCAAATTACTAACTTAATTGATACCAATTAGTTAAATAATAAATAAATGAAATTAATTAATAAATAGAAAATCGAATTACATTAAAGGATGTATTAATGTATAATACTATGTTATAAATAAGTATTAAGATGGAAAAAATTAATAATAAAAAACAACTTAAAATAGTGCTGCCCTCTAGTGGTAAAAGTAAATATAAAGTATGGATGGAAATTAGTTTTTAATAATTAAACCAAATTACTATCTTAATGATAGCCATTAGTTAAATAATAAATAAATGAAATTAATTAATTAATAAATAGAAAGTTGAATAATATCTAAGTAATGGATGTATAAATTAATAATACTATGTTATAAATAAGTAGTAATATGGAAAAATTAATAATTAATGCAACATTAAAAATGTACCATTAAATGTCAACAACGATTAAATAACTGTACTAAAAATGCAACATCATTTAAAATAAATTAAATTAAAGTACTAAAGATTTGAATTAAGAATCAAAGAATTTAAAATTAATATTGAATAAATATTGAAATGAATTAGTCACAAAAATGTGGCTTTAAACAAAGTTAAATTAAATAAAAACACTAAATAAAATTAAAACATATTATATCAACACTGTATAAAAGTAAACATTATATATATATATATATATATATATTAGAGAGGGGAAAAAAGAGTTCATCTTAGAAATTATGGGTGGGGCTCGAGTCCCACTAGCCCTTACAACACTACGCCTATGCTGATTATTATTAAATTTTATATTTTGTTAATAACAGAACCTGACTTAAAAGAAAATTTTTCAAAGTCTCTGCCCGGCGAAATGAATGCCATGTAATTACAATAGACTATGAACCTGCTAAGACTTATTAAAAAACTAATTTCTCTCCTATCCCTTGTACCATTTTAACAGGTTTTATTATATAAGATATTGTTTGTACCTAACACGTTCAGGTTAAAAAATCTGGGCACCCCCTCCCCCTGCGGTACAAAAAGTTGGCTACACCTATGACTTAAAATAAAATTCTTGAAAATAATAGTTATCCAATTTACACAAATACAATTTTATCTCAAATTCTTAAATAATAAAATATTATGCTTCCCTGATTAATTGATATTTGAAATCGTCAAACGATATAGAAAATATAGCGGCGATTTTCTCTTCACCTCAGGAAAATTAACAAAAAGGGCCACGCTAATTTTTATATTTATTTCATTGCTTTATTATTTTTCAAAATACAAAATTTAATATTTTATGCTTGTGTAAGTTGATTGTGTAAGTTAAGACTGAAAAATTTTTAATTAGTTTGCACAATTGTAAAGGAATTTTTCGAAGTAAAATTTAAAAATAAATTAGAAATTTAAAAAAAGTAAACTTTATAATTACTTTTGAATGTGGTATTAAAATTACATTTACTGCCTATAAATACTTTCTTTTGGTAAAAATTATAAAGTTTTAAAAATGCGACAAATATCATACACACATGTGTCTTATTTTTTATTTATTTATTTTCGAAAGGAATATGCGTTTTAAAAGTATTATTTCAATTTAAAATTTAATTACATTAATGAAAATGCACGAAATGTAATAAGGTAGGCGAACCAAAGGTGGCCAGTGTTCCTAAGGTAGCCCACCTCCCAAAAGCATACTTAATTTAATTTTTAATCACAAAATGGTGCTACTGCATTATCAATCATTAGAGATCAACTGAAATTTCGGTTTCGGTTTCGGCGCAAAATCGGAGTTTCGCCAAATATTCGTTTTCGGCGAAACTGCTGCCAAAATTTTGGCCTGACCAAAACTCGACCGAAACTATCTGTATTTCAAAATCTCGTTCCTTCTTTCGGAAAATTTCAACTTTACTCATTGATATGAATCGTATCTGCTCAAATGAGAAACTGTTCATTGGTGTGAACTCTACTTTTTATCAATATCCGTCATGACTGATTCATGATGCAAGTGTAAATTATAAAGCAAGCAATACATATATGATTAAACTTAAAAGACGCTGATCTTTAAAAGCTGCAAACTTAACAGTAATAGAAAATTTTTACTTTGAAACTCTAGATTGTTTCGAATGCTTTATGAGAAAGGTGTTATTAAAACATATGAAGAGTTACGAAATTTATTAAAAAAGATATATCGAGGCATGTATACTTAATTTTTTTTTATTAGATGAAATTCGTATAATTGGAAACTGTTTCTGTCTTATTGATAAATTAATTACGTTTTATTTTATATGAAAATAAATAGTTTTGGATAGAGGCACAGAGAGGCAACTTGGCACCGGAGATAAAATTTTCAAACAAGGGTGCCATTTCAATACTTTCTTATGGAAACTTTTTTTTTTTGGAGGGAGAGGCGGTGAGCAAGCAAAGATTTATTTTGATCTTATAATGCACATCCTAAAAGAAAATTGACAACTGTTACATTTTTAGCTTTATATATACATTTAAAGTTAGCTAAAGTACAAAATAATGTTAAAAAAGTCTCACTTTCAGAATATTGAAATAGAAAATAAAGTTTATTATTAATAAATTAATTAATAACATAATTAGTTATTATTAAGTAATTATTAATTATTTGTTATTAATTAATTAACAATAATATGCAGTTATGCATGTATTAATCAGTTTTTTAATGTTTTGACACTTTCGGTTTCGGTTTCGATCGAAAGTAAGAAGATCACCGAAATTCGGTTTCGGTTTCTGTTTCGGTCTTTAAAACCTGTTTCGGTCGATCTCTATCAATCATGTATCTGCAGTGCACGTGGCTGAATTTAAAGCGATCACCTTGATCCTTCGACATTTTATGCAGTTATTTTACTTTTGAGGAGTAGTCGCTCTAATTTTCAGGTAAGAAGATATTTTAATTTACAGGTGTTTAAATTTTTAGAACTTTGAGCTATGATACGTTTTCTGAAAGCTTATTTCTTTCTTTTTAACCACATTTACTTCAATTCTAAAAACATTATCACATTAATACTTTTACGTCGTGCAAATGGCGACAATACGCATGTTCCCAAGGTAGGCACCTTAGAAAACAAATGTGGAAATCAGTGTAGTAAGGGTGATTTTCAAATTTTCTACATAAAAACCTGAAAAAACTTATTACCATTTATTCTTAACACCAGAGATCACTCAAAAGAAGTCAGTTACTCCCAGAAGAAAATTTCTGAACTACCGTGCACAAAATGTCCTTCAAGGTCTTTTCGTGTCATAAGATAAGAAGATTAAGAAGAAAAACTCGGAAGATATAAAAAGAAATAAAGGATCATCAGAGCATAATAGCAAGCAAAATAGTTTTCCGAGTATTTTTTCGCATTTTAAAGGTGATTTCAATACATGGGCCATCCCTTGGAACACTATGAGCCAAAGGTGGCCCCCAAGCTACAATTTTTAAATTGTATTATAAAAGTAATTAAATTTTATTTTACAAAGAAAAGTATACTTGATAGTTGTTAGAGAAAAGTGTAACATCTTACAAAAAAAAAATTCAGCCACACACACAGAGCCAGAAAATTATTAAAAATCGTCAAAGCTTAACTATGGCCACCTTTGGTGCCCCTACATAATTATTTTACTTGTAAAAACAAATTTTGTTTTCGTGACTTGGGACCTTCAGTAAGACCTTTAATAAGTCTCTGTGGTTAGTAATAACATTTTTACTGCATTGCATTGGAAGTGAGGGGTGAAACCCATGAACCCCTTTCCTGATAAAGGTGTTTTCCTTGTTAAGTCTTAGCAAGCAAAGCTCATAAAATTAAAACAAAATCGAAAATTCATGCATCAAGCATCAATTATGAATGACTTTCCAACACAGCCAGAAAACTGGCGACGAAACTTCACTGTTAAATAAGGTGAAAGAAGATATGCAAGTAAACAGTTTAGAAAACATACCGTGTATATGATCAATAGATGTGAATATATAGCATGATAAAATTTAGTTCAGTTAGACTTCACATTTAGCAATTTTCGCCAATCGATGAAAATGCACTCGAAATCTTTTGTACAGCCCTGTATATTATCTGAAGACTTTTGTACACACCACATATTAAGCTAAAAGGAAATTTCAAATTCACTCGCAGCAATTACCAAGCGTAAACGACAATGTATATTTTTTTTTGCGTAGCCCTGTATATGAATTTACTTATATTCCACAAACTTCTATTATAGTTTACTAAATATAGTTCAGCAGGAAAATGCGTAAAGTTGAAAACGCACTTATCACACATAGACTGTAAATATTGCACATGTACTGTAACCGAAATCTTTTGTGTGTCCCTATAAATAAACGCAATGCACATCACACTTTTAAGAGTACAATTTATAGCGCACCTCAGTAATGCATATAATTTTATTATGTTTGAAATAGTGAAATACAACTAAATTACACTGCAAACGATTTTTCCCCATAGAACAATATGTAACAGAATTCTTTTGTTTGACCCTGTAAATGAATAATAAATGCTTTGCACCACATATTCTAGAAAAAGCATGTTTTAATGCGCTTCATAATTATATATCAATTTCATCAAGTTTTAAAAGACTTGGCATCATCAAAATGCACTTGAAACGATTATTTCCCATTGATTGTAATGTAACGGAATACTTTTGACTGTCGCTGTAAAAAAAGTATAAGTGCTACACACTTCAGTTGAAATAGGGAGCATGTTATAGTAAACGAAAATAACATACAAAAATTTCACGGCAATCCAAGTATATTTACACGAGTTAGAGCACGGACAGACGGCAGCCGGCCAGACAAACTGAAGTCAAACACTTTTCATCTAGGTTGGAAAGTGTTAATAAAAATAAACCGAGATTTCCTTTTCAATTATATCGCAGCAGGAACAGGGACATTAAAAGGATAATTCAGCATCATGATCGTGCCTTCAGCTTCGTTCAGACTCAACTGCGAGACAAAAACGATAAATTATTCCCTTTGGCTTTTCCTGTCCAAAGGCTCTGTGGTCAGTTGGATCAAATTTTTATTACTCTTTAAAATTTTCAGAACGAAGGGCAAAAAATTAAAAAAAGAAATTATCTTCAGGAGATGTGATAAACATCTCAAGGACCCTCTTTGACGACGGTCGTTAGGTTGTCGCGAACAATATCAGAACGACCACAACAAAACCCCGACAATGACCACATCAAACATCCCGAATGCGTCGCGCTTAGTCTGGATGCAGCCATCAAGTAAAAAGAGACGATACTGAGAATTCGTACGCCAACCCCAACCGCGGCGGAATAAAAAAACTGAAATCTCATCTTGTTTGGCAAAGCTTGAAATGACATTAAACGTCACGTTTAATGTATTTTTCTATTACGTTAAAAAGTATATATTTTTATTTTTCAGAACAAATAGTTTAATTTAGATATTAATAAAATTTTATTAGCTCTAAAATGTTCTAATAGTCTGTAACGAACAATTTTGTACATTTCATTAAACTTGTAGAAGCACCGGGGGAATTCCTATGGGGTTCCTATGTTGCCCTCCCCAAATTCGGCCCTGTATTTTTATATGAAAAAATTGCAGGTACTCGAGTATCATAGCTGTATAGCTATAGCCAAGGAAACTTTGCGAACAAGGACAAACATTTTGGTTCTACATTTGTTAAAGCCATTTACCCGTTCTCATTTTATATCAGCGAATAATGTTTTTTGTCAATGCTCACGGTCAAAAATACTACCCTCTTTTTCTGCGCGCAGTCCCCCAAAACAAACTACTATTAGCATAATAAAGAGTCTATATGCCCTTTCCTTTCCTGTCTGTAACTAAAGACTTTTCTCTCTGTAACTATGAAAGCTCAATTTCGGATTTCCATCTCAAAATCATTTATTTGCATGGAACGGCCATTTTAAACGTAAAAGGAAGATTTTTTTTTTCATTTTCTGAAATTAAAAAAATATATTGTTTTAGCATTAAATGAAATAGTAATTTCCGCACAGACTTACTTCACATCCTAATTTGTCAAAAAGTTATAAGCGGAAATGTTTGTCACTTTATCGTGATAGATGATTTTTAAAACGAGCATAATTTATTTAAAAAAAAGTGTTTATAAGTGCTTAAAAGGAGTTAGCATGTGTACAAATATGTTCAACGTTCTAGAAAAATGTATTTTTACATTATTATTGATAAAAAATAAGCAGTTTTATTGTTCTGAACCCCAATGTCTGCATCTATGCCCAATCTATGAACTTAACGTTAGAATAAAACCTGTTTTACTTTAAACAACTTATTCATTATACAGTAAAACCTTCTCTTGACTTTAGATTGGTTTTCTTTCTAAAAGCAATCGAAATGGATTAATTGTACTTTGAAATTGCTTCTGCTTCAATTTTATAAAATTATGTTGACTTTTACTTACAAGGATGATTTCCTCAAAGTGAGATTCCGGAATATTTTGAAAAAAAAAAATTCTGGTGTTTCTCCATGTGTACCTAATATAAAATCAGAGAATCTGAATAAAAAGTCTGTAAACACTTGAGTTTTTGCAAAGAACGATTTGGCGAAGATGTTAACGGACCCGACGCGAAAATTAAAACAAGTTGGAAATTGTACGTCAAACGTGACAAATGAGGTGCGTTCGTACTATAGCTAGCTATATAAATATTCAGATCTTGATGATTTTTAATTCTGTGAAATGAATTATATCGTCTGCAGATTAATTTCTGTAATAAAATAAGTATCTCGATCTCTTGACGATTAAACCTCGGAATAATAAAAAAGCACCGATTTTTGAAAAAAATTCAAATTTCTTAATAAATATTTTTATTATTATCTTCTAAATTTTTTATTCTATTTTCATAAAATGTGAAATCTCTCGACAAAATTCTGCAAAGATAATATATCTTAAATTTCGAACCATTCGTTTGGGAAGTTTTTGCGTTGTTATATGCGGACAGACGGACAGACCAGACGACGACAATAGGTGCTACGCATTTATATAATTATGAACGCACCTAAAAAGCGAGAAGAAAACATATTTATTTTACAACTAGATAACAATATTTCTGTCGTAATTTTTACACGGGCTGTAAAACTGTTACATTTATAACCATTAAAAATTTCAAAGGGTTTGGACAACAAAAACTATTTTTTTTAAACTATGAAACGACCCTGCGTGAAAAAAGAAGAATATGTTTTCTTACGAGCACTGTTATCACTAATTATACAGGGTTATTCTAAATGATGGACCCATTTTCAAAAAACTGAATTTTTTAAAATACAAATCCAAAATAAACAATCTTCATACCTATGAAAAGAGGGAGTTTCAAAGTTTTTTTTAAGACATTATAAATGTTCAATGTGTCCACCGTTTGCTACACGGCAAACATCTACGCAATAGCCAAACTCGTCCCACACACGAGAAAGAGTATCTGCTGTTACTGAGTGCACGGCAGCAGTGATACGGTTCCGCAGATCATTCAGAGTCGTTGGTAGCGGCGGGACGTACACAGGACGTACAAGCCGTGCACTCAGTAACAGCAGACACGCTTTCTCGTGTGTGGGACGAGTTTGGCTATCGCGTAGATATTTGCCGTGCAGCATACGGTGGACACATTGAACATTTATAATGTCTAAAAAAACTTTGAAACGTCCTCTTTTCATTGGTATAAAGATTGTTCATTTTGGATTTGTACTTTAATAAATACAATATTTTGAAAATGGGTCTATCATTTAGAATAACCCTGTATTATCAGTATTTTTTCGCAATTTTATCAAAATCGAATATACAAAATCGAATTAAAGATATAAAATAATACAAATTTGGGGTTTATTTAAGGTTTTTATCACGGGCCCGGGCGGGTAAGTTAGTACAAAATAAAACATAGTCGGCATTAATAATTCACAAAGGCACTAATGAATACTTTTATTCTCTTTTCTTTTTTTTTTTTTTTTTTTTTTTTTTTTTTGTGTGTGTGTGTCAAGTTTGGAAGGCGCAACTTATAAGTATAATAAAGTAATAGCTCAATGGTCGAATGGAAAATCATTTTGAACATATAGGAGTGTTAAAAATCGCGATGATTAACAAATGTATATGGCACAAAATTTCATTGTCTTGGCATGCGTTTGACGACATTTCAATAAATATACGATGTAAAATGACAATTGAACTATGAATAAAGAGAAACTGGCATATCTTCAAAATGGCGAAGCTTAAACTGTAATCGGTCCCGCAGGTGCTGATTATCGCCGAGGCAAACTTTCGTCAGTAAATTTAAATAAATTTTCTCCTTAGACTTTAGAATTTTCTCCTTATAGACGTTTAAACGTCTTATTCATTCAGAATTTCTGACATAATTAAAACAAAAATATCTATTCGTTTTTACTGGTGAAATTTTGCCCCGGCAGTAGTCAGTCCCTGCTGTTTCACCATATTATGACAACATAAAAAAAAAATCCTTCTATGAATGTCAGTGAAAGAGATTTTAATACCGCCGAGGCAAACTTCAACACGTAAAAACGAATAGAAATTTTTGCCTTATTTATGACAGAATTTTTGCATGAATAAGGCGTTTAAATAAGGCAAAAATTTCTATTCAATTTATTAGTGGAAATTTGCCCCGGAGGTAATCAGGCAATGTTGCTCCGATGTAAATAAACAACAGCCGTCATCTTGTGGCTACATCCTCAGTAACTTCACTCACAACTGGTAAACACTACATTATATGTCTCCTCCTCTTTATTCATAGCCCCATAAAAATGAAATATTTCACAACAAACTCTATACTCAGCTACAGGCACTTATACAGACGATAACTGAGGCATAAAAATGCAAAAGCAGAAGATTACAATCATCTCAAAGATAATTCCAGTGATTCCTTCTCTTCGTCATTTTAACTGTAACTTTTCCTCCAATTATATTGTAATGTTTATTTATTTATTTATTTATTACTTTACTTTATTTATTTATGTTTAATCTGTAACTTATTTTTCATATATTTGTTTTTATAATTATCGCGTGATACTTTGTAGTCCACGAGGATATTCGCATTTTCTCAATAATAATATTAGTGATAATAATAATAATAATAATAATAATTTTAGCATCCTTTCCCAATCCTATTTAGATGTACTATAAACTGCTGTTTCTAAAATTATTTCTTCGTATAACGTCTTATTCACAACGTAGAATACACATCCAACAGTTAAGCGTTTTAATTTTTTAGTGAGACAATTTGAAAACAGTAATTAATAGCAATTTTTTTATGGTGGGGTCATACACAATACATAAATATGTGTTAAGTGTTCGTTTTCATATCACTAAAGAGCATTGCTACCACCACTGATACATTTAATAATAAACAGTAGCTAAAAAATTTCCTAGATATCAATAATATATCAATGGAAAAAACAAAATATATTGTGTTGCAGATGATGCTCCTATTATGATGGGAAAGAAAAACAGCTGCTTAAAATGGATGAAAGATGAAAATTTTAAAATGCTTTTTGTCCATTGAGTCATTCATAGAGAATACATGATGTCTGTAACAATTACATTTTCTTAATGGGGTACTAAAATCAATTATAAAATTTGTCAGTGCTATCAATTTTAAAATCAAATTTTAAGCGTCTCTTCAATCATTTTTGTAACGATAAAAATGTAAACTATGTAAGACTTTTATTTCATAATGAGATAAGATGGTATGGGACAACGAAAATTCTTGCTAATGGAAACGAGAAGAAATTTGGCTTCATAGCAATTTTAGCGTTATATCAAATACATACTTCTGATAAAAAGTACAGGATAACTGATGCTGCTATACTTGTTATTGTTAATTTCCTTTCAGGCTTCATCAATATGCACTTTTTAAATAATAAATTATACAGGGTTCGTACGATCTTTGAATTTCAGTGCCACTATTTTGAATAGTAATATCCGATTTAATTAACCGCAGAAAAGTATTAAGAAATCCGTGATTAAATAAGGCAAATATTACTATTCCTAAAAATAATAGTTATATTGAAGGATCATAGAAATGCTGTTATATGTCACGTGGGACATGTTTATATTATGATTGCTTGCGTGAGGCTTGGACATAAAAGGTTGGAAACCACTGTTTCACTGTAAATCACTTAACATATCAATAGGTTATCTAAAATTATTTGTTTTAAAAATCTTATTCATGCTACATATGGACAGTCATTAAATATACTTAAATTGTTTTAAAAATTCTTATTAACACTTTTTAGTTTATTTAGCGCTCCCTTTTTCTTTTCATCCAATATCCAATAATTATCATCCAAGAATCATAAATTTTATACATTTCTAAGTATTAATAACAATAATATTATATATATATATTTATAATTCAATTAGAACTTTCTTGCTCATTTTATTTTTTAAAATAATAATTAAAAAATTATATGAAATAAGAAAAAATATTATAATTTTTAAGGGTCATAAGTATAAGAACACTGGTTATAAGTTGAAATAGATATAATTTTAATAAGAAATGCAGCAATCTTTATTTTGGAGATACTCAGCCATACGACTGGACATGTTTGGAACAAGTTTTCATAATTATGGTGTGGATATATAGATGTCTAGATATTGCAAATATATTATTCAAAATCTGTAATGCATGAATATTGCTTGTATTTTACATAATAAAGTTCACCATGGCCCTCCATTAGTTTTTATATAATGTCCATGTCAAAGATCAAGATGGTCAATGAAATAATAAGATACAGCTGTCATTGAATGACTTTTTCATAGCTTTTGTAGCATGGCACAATGCATTTTCTTGTTGAAAAATAAATTTTTCCTTTCCTGGAAGTAACGGCAACATTTGTGCTTCTAAAATACGGATATACACCTCTAAGTTCATTTTCTTAAGAACAATGATTTGATTAGTCTTATCTTGAGCTGACACAGCACCCCAGACCATAACTGATGTTCCTTTATTTTGACGGCTCCATTGGACATTTATATTCCTACACATAATATTGCGCCTATATTATCGTACAACGTCAGACGAATGGAAAACGTTTCAATCTTGGTGGACCTAAACTTATACGTTAGTATTTGTACGATTTGTGGAGGAATAGAAACGCTGTATGAAGACGTGAAAATAATGTAGGATCAGTCATAATTTAAGGTGTTGTATCATCATGTACGCTAATTGCGTCCGGTGCATGTAAAATCCGTCGTGGGTGTAAAGTCCTCCAAGTTACCTGTGAATTACACCCTGGGGGTGCCTAGTCTGGTGAAGGTCTCGTCACCAGTACAAGGTTCTAGATTACGATACCAACTCGAGAAGCGATGGCATGACGTATGGATGAGCGATGCAGCGAGGAAATAGTAAATATCCCAGCATCTCACATCCGTCCGGCATGACTTCGCTACACTGCACAGTGCTGAACCGCCTCATCAGAAATCAGTTAGCAACCGACCAACTGAGAAAAAGCAATTAAAGCAATAAGACGCACTGAAGCCACGTCGGCCTATAGATTTAACAGACACGTCTTCGCCAAGCTGAGAGCAGGTGAATCCTCGCCTCGTTGTCAGGTATCAACTCGTTAAGCTAGGCAAAAGCCTGACAGGTAGGGGCCTGGTCAGCGGTCTATAAAAAAAATATGTGTCAGCTCATAATAAGACTAATCAAGTTATTGTTTCTAAGAAAATTAAATTAAAAGTGTACACCAGTATTTCAGAAGCACACATTTTGGAATATGATTGCTTTTAAGAAGAGAAAAAAAAAATCATTTTTCACCACGATACTGCATCGTGCAATGCCACAAAAGCTAAGAAAAAGTGGTTCAATTATAACATTATCTAATTGTTTGATAGGCCACTTCGATCGCACGACATGAACATAAAAAAGTAAATTGAGTGCAATTATGAACATTTTTTTATGTAAATGGCAAGTAATATTAATGCATTGCAGACCTTGAGGAAGATATTTACACTTACTGGGCAGCTATAGTCAGATCATAATTATCAACACTTGTTCTAATCCTGTCGAATCATACGACTGGGTGTCTGCAAAATTGAAGTAATTACATTTCTTATTAAATCTGTATCAATTTGAACTTATAAGCAGTATCCTTATAATTATGACCATTTAAAAATTGCAATGTTTCATTTCTTTTAAATATATAATATTTTTTAATAAAAATGAGCAAGACAGTTGGATTTCAGTTTATCTCTTTGGATAAAAATACATATTATATTATGATTATTAATACTTAAAATACTATAAAGTTTAGGATTCTTTACATATTTAGTGTTCTTATAACTTTGGCCAGGTGTGTCATCTTAATTATTAGTTTGATTATTCATTTTCATAATTACCGTTATTGTTTACGTAAGACCTATGCATGCTTTATTATAAAATAGTTAGAACTGTTTACATCCAGCAGTTTAATTTAAATTATTTCTTTCGAGTTCACAGACCAGAAATAATTGGCTCCAATTAAGCTATCCATTTCATCGTTCAATGCGAATTCAACCGCAAACTCTAAATGTTTATATTTCATTAATTGCTGTGGCGCCGCAAGTCTGACATTTGATATGCAGGAAATTACCAATGCTTCGATTTCAGAACTGCAACCTGAGTCCTAAGTCTTTTCTACATGTGACTTTTACCTTAACAACTTTGTTAATCTTTGCTGTTGGATTTTGAAAATAAAACGGATAAGAAAGTATTTTCACGCCGGAATAGTAGGAAATGAGAATGTAATATTGAAAAATGTATGCTAATACTTTTAAATTTACTAAAAATCGTTGAGTGACCCTAATTATATATATACACACAATTTGTGATTTTTCGCCTATTTCAGAAATCAATACGAATTCTATATATTTAGATTTCATTAGTAGCTGTATGCAAATGCGACACTGCAGCTCTCATTTCTGATATGCAAGACATGAAGACTAACAATGCAGGTTTGATTTCAGCAATATGATCTAGTAGTTTTCTGCTTGTAAATTTTAATACTGTTGTATTAAAATTCTTTCCTATTGAATAATGCGAAACTAGAGAAGTTAGAAATGAATTATCCTATCAAATAGTAAGAAGTTTTACTTTTTTCACACCTTTTAAACACAGGGAAATCTTTACCTGCCCACCAGGATACGAAATATTTTGTAATTTTTCGTTTTACGGAATCGAAGAATATTTTTATCATAAAATAAATATTCAATTGATGCATATCAATATCATTCACTGTAGAAATGATATATATCTGAATTTTTAGGTTGGCTTTCACATTTTTGATGCATCCTAAAATTTGCTACATATAGTATTTGTTACTTTTTCTAATCTCAAAAAGTTTAATATTTACCTAATATACAGGGTGTCCATAATTAAACGACCCTACTTTAAAGTTGTCTACAGACGAAACTATTGGTCAGAAAGTTGGGAAATTTCGTGAAGGACATAATAAAAGAATGGGAATTTGTTTAAGCGAAAAAAAATTAGTTCAAAATTTCGCCACCAGATGGCGTTTTTAAATAATTACACATTTATCATACACTTACGATAGTTTAAAAAAGTTTTATTTCAACAAAAAATGTTCAACAAAACTTTTTTCACGACATGTTCTTAACATTTTCCAGAATACACTACGGGCAACATTACATACAACTGTGGAACATGCTATCTTACGATTCCAGATGGTAACTGAAAATGATGGCCGTCATGTGGAAAATGTTTTGTTGCAATAAAATATGTAAACTGTCGTAAATGTATGCTAAATGTGTAATTAATTCATTAAAAACGCCATCTGGTGGCGAAATTTTGAAGTAATTTTTTTTTTGCTTAAACAAATTCCCATTTCTTCATTATGTCCTTCACAAAATTTTACAACTTTCTGACCAATAGTTTCGTCTGTAGACAACTTTAAAGTAGGGTCGTTTAATTATGGACACCCTGTATTTGTTGCATTAGGACGAGTAAAAATTTTGATCGTAATAATACAATGATTCATTTACATGGTATCTATTAGATAAATAAACAACTTCAATATTCTATTTAAAAATTACATGATATAATAATTTACGTATACTACAAAACATACATAATGCACACCGTATTTCGTTTCGAAAACATCAGTAAATCTCCATATCCATAAATATATCTTCTATAGTAACTAAACAATATCTGGCCAGTGTTGTTTGTATTAGCATGTGTTCTTTTGTATATCTTGACTAGTATTGGCAAGAAATATTTTGCCATTTTATTGGAAATATTTAAGCAATATTGTCCATTTATTTTAAATGTTTCCAATGTAAAACTAATTTTTAAACATTGCTGGTATTTCATTGGAAATATTTCCGATGAATTTAATATTGGTGCAATAGTGGGTCACAACATAATGAATATAACTAACATTGGTTTCTACAAGGGCGCTTCCAAGATTGCCCACATCACATCGAAACGATATCTAGTTTAATTTAATATGTTTCAGACCGTTCGATATAATCCAGAATTGTACCTTTTATTTCCCCTTTTTATGATCATTAAGTATACTGTGTGAAAGAAAAGGTAACATTTTGTTGGAATGCAAACCAAGTTTTCTTCATGACATTCTGATATTTGCTTGGATTGAATTTTAATACCCTCCCAGTCAACAAAAGGAGCACATGTGAAGGTATACTGAAAATTTAAAAATAAAATTTCAGCATTAGATAAATTCTTTTTTAGCATAATGCGTGAATTGTTATTTAATACTTATACATATTTCAATGCAATAACAAAGTTCTATCTAAATTTTAGTGGAATGATAAAATGAAAAATCTCTGTTGTATTTCATTTGCAGTTATTATACCACCCATTTAACTCTATTATTTTATTTTGTCTCATCAGTAGACGCATAACACCATTTTCTTGTAAGTGTAAAATTTGAAGTTTTCTCGCAAAGTACCGTTCAAAATGCATTTATATGCATAAAAAAAAATTTAGGATAGCCTAATATTCATTTTTTGTCCAATCATTTAATCCTCCCAGTTCAAATACACCGTTGTAATAAAATATTTATTTTTTTTTATTAATTTAATTTAACTGGGCTTAATAATATGGATTAGTGTTAAAAAATTAATAGAAATCGATTAACTTTTCAACGGCATCCTGCCGGCAGTTTCGTCAGATATTACAAATGTTTCTACATGCACCAAGGAGGAAACCACACAGAATTTGTCTTTAGTACCTGGTAGTAAATGAATATAAAAAAAATGTGTACGCAACATATATTTTTCTACCCATTATTATAAGCAAACACAACGAACAATTCGGTTGGTTGGTTGCGAGGTCATGTTTTGCGTACGAAGGCTAAACAGACCAGGACCTTCGTTTAAAGTGGAATCCGACCCACTACGACCATCCATGTCTGAGTCGGGATTTGGACTCAGAAACTTTCATCTAGCAGCTAGCACTCTAACCACCAGACAAGAAGGTGGGCAGACAATTCTTCGTAACGCACTTTTATCAATATCTGGTCGATATAAAGCACATTTACTGATACAACCTGGCAGTCAAATGTTGAAATAAAATTAACATTAGTTCGTCTGTTTCGCAATAGAGAAGAGGGTAAGTAAGAAAATGCAATTAAGAATGTCTTCGACACAATTAAATGTGATGTAATGTATCCTTCATAAAAAAAAAGTGATACAACCATTTGTATTCGCATATCGTTTACAATAAAATTCCAGCAAAAGTGTCATTTAACTCAAAATCATATCTTCTTTCCAAATATGAATATAATGTTTGAAATAGGGGTCATCTACATATTACAAATTGTACCAACTTTGAATTTTCCAACAGAGATACTTCATTTCTTTACTCTAAAAGATTTAGGCACTGCTTTTACACACAAAAAGAAAATTCATGGAAAAATATCTATAAGCATAGTATATATGAAAGAAAATGTGTTAAAACCCACAAAATTTAGAAAAATACAGTTAAGGTATATGAAACAATACCAGTATCATTCAATTAGAAACCTAAATTTCATATGATAAATTTGAATACAGTAAAAACTAACTTTTTATAAAACAAAATGTTATACATATTTTCCGGTTACTTACGGAAATTTTCTTGTGGATGTCAACGATAACAGGAGACCGCCTCAGACAGTCTAATGGTAAAATTTATCTGTATCTTCAATATTAATGGTAGGAATGAACTGCAAGTTTATGGATCAATTAACTATCCTTTGGACCTATTGTTGTCCCTCATCAAACAATTTAATAAATATAGTTTAAATTTATTAAATTCAGTTTTTATTTATCTGAAAAATAGCTAGACTATTAATCTATTCATTAGCAGTACAAAATTCCAAAATAATTATTAATATCTTTTGTTTTTTTATGGGTACGTAGTAGGCAAAACAAAACATTCTGAGAAAGGTAGCATACAATACAAATATAGACTTTAATGAAACGAAAAATGGTCTTAGAAATAATAAATGTGCACTACTGGCTAGCGTATCTAAATCTTCATTTATTAATCTACTAAACTATATATATATATGCATCGACCCTTATACACCCAAGTTTTTGACGATACTGATACGCTGCATGTAAAAATTAATGTAAGTTATAGTTCATAATTTATTGAATATGAATTTATTAATAATTTGCAAAATTAAAACGTGTTTTAAATTTTAAAATGCCCATATTACGTTTAATTCATTGATTCTATCGTATTAAAAAAGAAACATTTCAGTCGAATAATTTTGGGGGAAGACATGAATAAAAGATTGTCACGAATTTAAAATTAGCATTCTCAAACTTTGACCTCTTCTAACTCTATGAAGATAAAAGAAAACTATATAAACTATGTCTTTTTCCTTTCTCATTTGATCCCCTGAGCTCTACCATGGTGACGAGAACTCAAATATAAAGTTGGTGCATTTTAGGTAGATTTCGTAAATAATACTACCTATTACATTCTCCCCTATGTTGGAATTTCTGAAAAGTTTTTGCAGATCTACGCCGATCGTGACTCCTAGAACCCAAAACTACCCCCAGTTAAAAAGTTTATATGTATGTATATATATATATATATATATATATATCTGTCTGTCTATATCACTTTTTTATGGACACGAGAGCTTCAATAATTCTCCACAAATCTCTTCCAAACTGACACATAAAATCAAGGGGCATAAAATCTCGGTCAAGTTTGTCAATGGGCAAAATCGAATCAGGAGGAGGGGGGGGGGGTGGCTTTTTGTGAAAACTGAAAAAAAAAACATAACTTCTTAATTACGATACATATCGAATCCGTTTAAAGTTACTATTACTTCTAGGAAAAGGGCCGGAAATTTATGCATGACAGATTTTTGATATGATTAAAAATGGCCTCAAGGGGGGCAAAAATAGGGGTTTAAGAAGAAAAAAATTCATAACTTCGTCAATTTGCAAGATATCAAATGCGGTTAAATTTATTATAAATCTTCTTAATATTATCTACAATACATTTATCTTGACAAGTTTCTTATAGGACCAACTCTTACAGAAAAAAAATAAAAAATAACAATATCTCTGCCGGATCCGCCTACAGGCACATGTATATTTCGATGTGGGTGGTCCCAACTGCCGCAACCTGGCAAAAAGGTAATTTTTTCTGCAATTCGCAATAAACAGGCGCCCCACGGTCTGCGTCTTCGAAATCTACCTATCCTTGTAGACCGAGCCGTCAGGGATTTTTTTTAATATGTATTTATGCAAGAAATGAATTCATATTCGAAAAGAAAGATTTATTAAAAGTCTATTGATTTGTGGTTGTATAATTAACGATTTGGGTGCATCCTTTTCATGAAACGGAGCTAGAGGTTTAGAACACAAAGACTGCCATTTCATTTTACAAATATTTACTTATGATTTTTTTAAGCAGAGTAATTTTTAAAAACATATCTATTTAACAAATATTGTGCTTTAAAAATAAGTTTTATTTTCATAACATGTTTTCAGACATTTGTTGGCAACATTTATATACCGTAAGCAAGTTTTAAATTTGAATTTGGCAAGATATACAACATTCTTCTCGGTAAGGAATGCGTCCTTTTCTATTGCTCTCCTAAATACTTCCAAAATACTAATATTTTTATTAGTTTATGATTATGTTTTACCATGTATTCGTATATAAGAGATTCTTAACGACAGTTTGTCAAAAACAAGTAAGAAGTATTTTGAATATTTCGTGTTTGATGAGTATTTTTATGCGATGTGGGGAAATGGGTATTAGTTAGGCTTAACAATGCATTCGAAAATTTTAAAAGTATTGAGGAATAAAAATGATTTTGGACGGGTTTTTAGTGTAAAATATTTAATATTTACATATTTATTTTAAATTTGATAGTATTACATTTTAATTACTACTTTGAAAATAAACTAATATTATAATTTGAATTAGTTCTCACTGAATAAGTGAATAGGTTAATCTTATTTATTGAAAGTATGTTTGTTTGCATTAAACGTCAAATTCCGAGTTAAAACATATGAGCCAAACATGTAAAAAACACTTGAAAACCCATTCGTCTAATATTTATGCTCATGGTGCCCGCCTTCCATACAAAGTGATAAAGCAAGCGACAGATATTGAAATTATCATTATTTGTCTTCCAACAAACACAAATCATGCCTTACAGCGTTTGGTTGTTAGGGCTTTAGCGCCACTGAAGCATTCCTGGAGAAAATAATCGGAAGACATAATACGAAGATAGCCTCATAAAGTCGAAGATAGTCTCAAAATGTATCTAAAGCTGTTGAAACTTTGAAGGGTGAGCATACCGTGAAACGTTTTTAAGGATCTTGTTTTTACACTACTGGCAAAAATGTTGTTGAACACAGAAATACGATAACTAAGAGACATGGGCGATGTAACACAACTTTCAATATGAATTGCAGTAGAAAACCTTCCTGGGTGAAAATTTCCTTTCAACTGTGTTTTTCACTTTTGTCATTTCTTCTCCATACAATATCTGAAATATGTCATCCTTAAAACAATTAGTTGTTAACACCTATGCCAAAGGGGGAAAAAAGGGCTTTGGAAAATGCTACGCAAAAAATAAAGCGAGTTCGAAATAAGACTGGAGAAGTGATGACTGAATCTGACATAGTGGAACACATTCTATACATTTAGAAATACTGTGGTAGGGCGAAGATTTTTATGAACAATCTCTGGGTGCAACTTGGAGAACATTTCACTACTTTAAAAAGTACAGGGTGCATTTTGTCTATATTTACTTAGTGAGAACACTAGACTAAATTACATTAACCCCAGTTTCCAGTAAAATTTTGCCTGAGATATTGCGAGGCAGTTGCGTTATACTAAAATACGCAGAGAAAAAATTAATCAAAATATTTGATTGATCGCTGAATTCAACAGTTCACGAGATACGGGCCAATTTCTTCTGTGACGCCATGTATAAAAAATGAAAGGAAAATCCTATTTTCTAAAAAAATGTGTCGTTGCAATCGATTTTGTCATGCAGACTAACTAACGAGATTAAACCAAGATTCTAGCTTTAGCTTTTGATGGATCTTTTTATTTCTTTGGTCCTTTATCTATTTCGCCACGGACCCACATCTCGCAAACGGTTGGATTTGGGCGAGTAGTTCCTGTATTGTCTTGGTCCTCATGGCAAGACTTTTCAAATGAGAGAAATGAGAAGATTTTCCTCTTCACGAAATCTGTAACTAACAGTTGAATATGTTCTCTAGTTAGAAGAAAATACACGAAAATACACAACGTGATTTACGAAAGTTTAAGAATTTCCATGTCTTAAAGGCGACTTAGGTTAAATACGCCCCATGGTACCACACATGGGTTAACTTTATTATAAATACACCATTTTCGTTTGAAATAGGACGTTTTCTGAAGCTCCCAAATTTGTTCGAGATATTTTCTATTGCAATATAGGTTTGTTTAATTATAACGTCATCAGTGATCGTTTCTACAGATATTAGCAGTGTTAAAGATGAATTTTATTTAGGAGTTAAAAAAAAACAAAAAAAAAACACGCAAATTTAATGAATTTTAATTCCATACACACAGTAAAAAGTATTCAACTAATATAATTTTTACAATTCGTTTATGCTTTACTACCCAGGGAATTATAATCTAATAAAAAGTAAGTCTACATTACAATTTTTTATATTAGAAACTAATCAGAAGAGATTTACATCTAAAAAGCAAATTTGCATTTTTATCTAAAAGAAAATCTAATCGCTAAAGAAAATCACCACTCATATTCCAACTTGTTGCTTAAAAGACTGTGATCTGTGTGAGGACTAGTTTATGTCGGCTAGTTGTAAAGACGAATGGATGCATGTCGATCTTCGAAAAATGTCAATTAGAATTAAAGTGCCTACAGTGAAATAGGAAATGTGGCTTGCGTGAAAAAAAAAAGATAATATATAATTGCTCAGAGTATTTTTTCCTCATACGATCTTATTTTTACATTTATAAATATATGGAAAATCCCTTAATACGATTTTTCTCATATCTCATCTAATCATGGTTACATTTATACAAAATTTTGTAGTTTAGATAAAAACAACTTTCGAATTCCTTTACAATAACAAAAGGTTTTATTAAAGAGGAACAGACACTTTTAATTTGATTTTATTGTTATTTATGATTCGCAAATAGTGTGATTCTGTCTCTCATTATACACTTCAACCAAATAGCCTCAGATTTTTAAAATTAATAGTTATATTTAATTTAAACAAAATTAAATTTTAATTTAAAAAAAAGATATTGCAAGTATTCGGGTCATTTTCTTAAAAGTAGCTATTAAAAAAAAAAAAAAAAAAAAAAAAAAAAAAAAGAGTCTAAATTAAATTCACCCAAATAGATTGGAAAACTCTATTTAAAAATCTTATGAGTTCTTTAATATGTATTTTGTTGCATTAGATCTCTCCCATTTTATTGAATAGTACATATATAAGTGGATTCAGATCATTGCCTCATAGGGGTGAAACGCCCAGTTCTTGACACCTAACCAGTAACTGATACTTCAGCAGAAATCTAACTCAAATAAGCATTTTCTTGTAAAATTCTGCAAAATAAAGTCATCTAGTGGTAAGTTATTTGTCTTAACTGTTATAACTTATGTTTCAGCTATTGGTTTTTCAAAAAAAAAGGGATGGTGTCAGTTACTGTAGGTATTGACCATATTTATGACAAAAATTATTTTTTAGTAATACAAAGTATAATTTTTCAAAATTTGGTCAACAATATTTTTTTTATGTATCTTTACTATACTTTTCAAAAACAAAGATAAGTATAAAAGAGATTTAAAGCTTTGTAATAGTGATTTGAACAAGAAAAAATCCTTAAAGTGTCAGTTACTGGGAGTTTCACCCTATATTAAAATTATGAGGAAGTGATAGTGAGGGAATGGTGAAATACTTGTGGAAATCACTCTGTACAAAATAATTAGGTTTGTTTTCAATTACAAAATATCTTTTGAAACACATTTCCAATGATATATTAAGGGAAAAATAAATTTTCTTTTCTTTTATTAAATTTATAATAGAATAGTGCTAACTATTTAAGAATGTTTTAGAGCAAAGAACAAGACGGTTTTATTACTTTACTCTTACACAAACTATCCTAGATCTTTATAATGCATGTCCTGCCATTTACTGAATAAGTAGGGACAAATTTATAGTAATGTGAGGGAATGGCGTCAATTACTATGGACAACTATGAAAAGTGTCCTAATTTCTTCCATTGCATAAAATATTAATATAATTAAGTGTCCAAATATTTATTTAATTCTCTTTGATGGATTTTATTTAAAAAAAGAAAAAAACTTTTTAAACATACATGCCAAAATGGCAGAGAAACCATTTTCTTTCCTACATGTGTGAATGGGGATAAAGTTAAGGAAAGATATTTGCATTTTAAAAGTAATTTTAATATTATATTTCAATTTCAATAAGCAAATAATCAATTTTATATGTATAACGGATTAATATTGATCGTTTAAATCACCTTCTTTTTTGTAATTTTAAAAGTACGTCCAAGACTCCTTGGATGCGAAATTCCCACTTTTTTGAGAATTACTCATTTATTAAAGAAAAATCAGTTGAAAACTACATTACATAGTTTTTTTTACACATTATTATTAACTATTTATTTTGTATTTAATTATTATGTATTAATTAGTCTCTATTTAAATATATTTTTTTATTTTATAGTTAAATTATTTTTAAATAAAATAGCTAGAAGTTCTGGATTAAATACTTAGCACATTGGAGTTAAATTCCTAGTACATATTTTTTTTTTTTGTGCGAATAAGTAGAGCACGTGATCATAAGTAGTTGTAAAGGGTGTTGATTCCTAGCACAATTACACACTAAATAACAGTAAGTATTATAAATGAAAAGAAAAAAAATCACAATAAACAGTTAAGGTGAAACAGTTACATAAATATAACAAAACCTAAGAATTATTTAATATAATAAATAAAATTTATGAATTCTCAACTTATAAGCAAATGCGTAATAATATATAAGAGTGTAACGAATTGTATGCACAGAATGTCAATTAATTAAATAATTAATTCTAATGATTTTCAAATTAAGCAATTATATATATAGATATTCCTTACAATATGAATATAACATCTAGGATTCTGGAAAAAATTAACGTTGGGAACACTATGCTAGATGATATTTCAAAAACTTTTTTTATAGCCTTTTTTTTAATTCTTGTATTATCTCCATACGCATCACGAATCTTGTGTCATATCACAAATATAGTGGCCTTCAGACGAAATCCGATACTCTTCAGAAAATATTGCCAAAGGGTAATTTTCTCACTACACATTATTTCCCAGTGAAGTCGGTTATTAGAGTCATTTACCAGCTCGTAGCTGACAAGTAAAGGTACTATAGTATGTGGCGGCAAATTTCGATTTTTATAGCTCATCGAGCTAAGTAATTTGCTACCTTGCACATTGGCTATTGAGTTTTGATAATGACAGGGGGCCGGGTGAAAGTTTAAAATTTCGTTCATTGAAAACCAGTTGCCGAAAAAGAAATAAATAAGATTTAAATTTATTTATGGTTCTTACACTGACATGCATTGATGATAGTCAATTTTTGACACATTGTTCATTCCGAAGAAGTGAGTAAAACAAAAATATTTCTCACAGTGCGCACAATGAGCAAAGGCTTCTTCAGCTGACTCGACGACGAATACAAAACAGCTCTGCTTTCTTTCTTAAATTTTAAAACAGTAGTAAGTAGGGGTGACGTAGTTTTCGTCTTTATCGATGTATCCTTCTTTGGCAAATCCATACTTGAACAATAATATAACCTTATAGCAGTTATTGGCAATGCATGGCACTGTAAAAAACAATTAGTAAACTTAAATCGCACTTATTTCTTTGAAGGCATCTGTTTTTCACTGAACGAAATTTTGAACTTTGACCCGGCCCCCTGTCATTATCAAAACTCAATAGCCGATATGCGAGGTATAAAAATACTAAGCTCGATGAGACGAATCGAATGAGCTATAAAAATCGAAATTCGCCGACACAGACTATAGTACCTTTACTTGTGAGACATCGTTGGACGTTCAGATTTCCAGTTACATCATTTACAGTTTACCCAGTCAGCAGCAACAACACAAAACCCCCTAAGAAAAACTTTCTTTTTTCAAAGGCGGCATCTTATTAAAAAAACATTTAATTTTACTTCTTGCTGTACTTCATAAAGGGATATTTCATATTTATATAAAGCAAACGATCCGACTCGGGCTTCCAAGGTTACAGTTACAGAACACACAGTCCGGAATACATAACATAGCTGAAAATACCTTTTTTTAAACCGAAAACACGAATAGATTTTTTTACGTTTAATATATATGGTTTTAGATTACCCACTAACAACAAAAGCATGTTTAGATTAAAAATATCAATTATGTATTAAAATACAATTAGAAAATTCATTAAAAGCGATTACTTTTATTAACCGCATGCCAGAGATTGATAGCCTAAGGAATTGCCAAAAGTTTTGCTACTTTTTGATTTTTACTATTCCAGTGTTTAAACACGTAGTTAGATTTCATATCTGTTAAAATTGTGTTATATCTATTTTATTTTATTTGTTTATTTATTTATTGATGAAGGGACAATTTCGTTATGGAATATGAACCTGAAACAAACGCTGAACTATTTATATTGTTTTACGTGCAAACTGGTTGGTTATTCCTAATCGAGCTGCTGGCGATAGAGATATATATATTTTTTTTTACTCACGCTTGAAAATTAATTTTAAAACCATAAAATTCAATAAATTGATGTACAGTTTTCTAAGAAATTGCATTTGAAAGTAAATATTTTTCACTTTTCGACGGTGTAAAAATTAAAATTATGCGATGCTTAGAAGTAATTAAATTTGCAAAAAATTGAAAATGGATGTTTAAATCGTTGCCACTGTCGATATGTCGTCAACGTTGCTCACGAGCATGTCTTTTCGTTATAGTATCGATTTTATTAAAAGAAGACTCTGCTTCTTAATTCAAATTGAAGCATGTTTAAGGCACATGCACAAGTAAACTGTAATAAACAGACATTTGATTAAATTTGACGACATTCGTTACTTAATTCTATCCCATTGATTAATTAAAAATCCTTTCAAATTTATTCTATAATTTTATTATTTAATAACGTAAAATTAATGTGTCCATATCGCTTCCTTGAAAATGTTTTGAATGAATCAAATAGTACCGGCGATAACTTTTAAGAGAGGGAGGGGTTGAATTAATTTCGTTTCCTTAGTGATAATTTGGTAAAATATGAAGTTTAATACACATTGATATATACTTCTTGCAACGTGCAAACAATGACCCTAACGCAGAGCCCGAAATGTACCGGAGCAAACCGGAACGATATTCCGGTTCGTAAAATTAAGACAAATATTATTCCGGTTCGTGAAATTGCAGTAAATATTGTTCCGGTTCGTGCAATTATTAAAACATATTGTTACAGTTCCTGATGAATAGTTGAATTTCTGACATACGATTTAATAGCCCTGCACGACTGGTGCATCTAACATTGCAGTGATTTGGGATACTTTTATAGTATTTAAATTTAGAATTAAAAATAATTTGGTTTATGCAATCATTCCAATACATGTATTAGTGGATGCTGATATGATGACCGAGACTGACTAAAGTATCTTCAAACGCAAATAACGTGCGTACTTGGACTGCCTACTTTAGTCTACTCTAAGAAAAATAAATAATTCAAATAAACTGAATAAAAATTGCAGAAAGCAGTAAATATGGCAGGCCACACATCCAAGATTTTTTATTTTAATCTTTTGATATAACGAAGATGGAGACAGGCTGAAATTAGGCCTTACCAGAGACTCAGAGTTTGTTTACACTCCGCTTGTTGCTATCGGGAAAAGAGAAATTATTCGCCGTTTTCTGGCACGTAAACATAATTATATATATATATATATATATCTTATTGTGGGTTTATTATTATTATTATTATTTAGAACCTTGAATCCATTTTTAACACTTTCCAACATAGTAGTTGAAAAGTGTTCATGAATTCGGTTTGTCTGTCTGTCTGTCAGACTCGCGTAAACATACTCGGATTGCCATGCAATTGATATATGTTAATAAGATTTAATGTGTCATGTTCGATATTTAAAATGAAGTATGTAGCGTTTATAGTTCACATACAGGTAAACTTAAAAGAATTCCGTGAGATTACGGTCTATATGGAAAAATCATTTTCGAGGAATTTTAATGATGTTACACTATTTCAAACATATTTAAATTTATATATGTCACTGATGTGCACGACAAGAAACACTGAAAATAGGCTATAGAATAGCTATAGAATGTGGTGTGCATATTAGCATTCGTTGTTCAATCACAGGGACACACAAAAGAATTCGGTTAGAGTACCGTCTAAGAACAATAATTGCGTTTTCAGTTGTGGTACGTTTTAAATTAAACTAATTTTTTGCCTATTACTTGGCGTGTATAAATTCTATTGACCCTATAGAAGACTGCACAAAAGATCTCGAGTACATTTCTGTTTATTGATGGGAATTTCTGAAGAGGAATTTAGAACTGTGGTATATGTTTTCTAACTGAACTAAATTTTAGCATACTATGTAGTATATATACAAATCTATAGATCATATATAGGGCTGCACAGAAGAATTCGGATATTTTTCCGACTATTGATGCATATATGAATTGATGGATATATTGATCCGATATATGAATTCCTGAAATTGGGTTTTCAAATGTGCAATGCGTTTTCCAAATTGTTTACTTAGACATCATATTTCATCTTATTAAACGATGAAGTTTAGTTAAAATATTCTGGACGTGCTGAAAAGTGTTTCATTATCTATGCTTGATGCATGATTTGCCATTCTTTTTTATATTAAAACGAATACATATACCCTCATCTCATCAATATTAAATCTATAGTTTTATAGATTTCGTAAGAAATACTACTTATTACATTCTCCCCTATGTTGGAATTTCTGAAATATTTTTGCAGATCTACGCCGATCATGTCTCCTAGAACCCAAAAACACACCCCCAGTTCAAAACTTTATATATCACTTTTTTATGGATAAGATAACTTCCATAATTCTGCACAAATCTCTTCCAAATTGATACATAAAATCAAGGGGCATAAATTCTCAGTCAAGTTCGTTAATGGGCAAAATCGGACAAGAAAATATTTTTTTTTATCCATTCAAAGTTGTTATTATTTCTAGGAATAGGGCCAAACATTTATATATGACAAATTTTTGATGTAATTAAAAATGGCCTCAAGGAGGGGGAGGGGGGGGGGGGTAAGGGTTTAAGAAGAAAATATTCATAACTTCGTCAATTCACAAGATATCAGATCCACTTAAATATATTATAAATCTTCTTAATATAATCTATAACTTTTATAATAACAAGTTTTTTATAGGACCAACACTTACAGAAAAAAAAATTAAAAATTAAAAGAAATAAAATAAATAAAAACAAAAAATCCCTGCCGGTTCCGAATACAGGCACAGTTAGATTTCGAAGTGGGCGGTACCATCTGTCGCATCATGGCGGTCCTTTTTCTGCAATTCCCAATAAACAGTCGCCCCACGGTCTGCGTCTTCGGAATCTACTTGAGACTGTAGACCGAGCCGTCAGGGATTTTTTTTTTCATTTGAAAAGTGTATAGGACTTTCATTTGAAAAATCCCGACACCGACCAGAAGAGTCAAAACCTAGCCCGAAACAGACCCGGAAACGAAACATTTAAAGTCAACCCGACCCGAACTCAACCCTCAACGAAACAAATTAGCGTTAACCCGATCCGAACCCAACCCGCAACGAAACAAATTAGCGTTAACCCAATCCGAACCCAACCCGCAACGAAACAAATTAGCGTTAAACCAAACCCGACCCAACCTGAACCACGAGTCGGTCGGGTCCGGGTAAAATCGGATTACCCAACCGAATGCAGGACTCTAGCCCGGACATATAGACACACATGCTAAAAAAAGGCATTCTTGACCATGCTTCGCGCGGCTTTTAAATAGACGAATGAATTTAGAAATAGGTGTCACAGGTATCAATAGGTGTTTAGAAATGGGTGTCTTAAAATCACAGACATACACTCCAATTATATATAAGGGGGTCGGGGCAAGAAAGTGTCAAACCACATTTTTGGTGAAATAAATCTAACACTGTAATATGTTGATGCTTAATATTGTAAATTATAATATTCAACATCTAATTTGTTTCTAATGTCACTTGGTGGCAGCATATGTGACAGGTTTTGTTTATGCCTCCAATGAAGATAGCTAATTTACAAAAAAACGTAATAGTAATATGGTTAAAGTAATGCCATATTGTTGCTCAGAATATCTCAAATGTTACTAATATATTGGCGAAAAAACTTTCGGTTATATATCTTGATTTGAGTTCAAATTTTCAAATTGAAATATCTCAGAAGTTCAAAAATGTGGCTTGGCATTATCTTGCCCCAACCCCCTCATATATATATAATATATGTATAGATAGATGGATAAATGTCATTTTCTAACCGCTAATAAACTTGAGGCGCCATAGCTATTTCTAACACAATTTCGTAAAATAATACAAAATTTCCATTTCTTAAGCTATTTTTATAAAATAAAAAATAGATTTAAATAGTTTAATGCATTAAACGTTGACTTTGAAAGATTTTAATCAAAGGATTTTATACAAAGAGGCATCTTCTATCGAAATAGAAATAGAAACAGTGAAGCGATATGTATAGGATTATTTTATGTTGGCAAAATAATGTTCAATACCAATTTATGGCGGTATTCAAAAAAAATATTTTTCCACGCTCAACGACTCAAAATTTTGAGACACATTTTCAGACTCATTTTTAAAAGTAAAAACATGAAACTTGGCGGCGTGATTTATGAAGAGATTTATAAAGGACCCATGTTTTTATTTTTCGTTCAATTAATTAGAAATTGATCTACAAACAATTATTTTCACAGTACGATAATATTTTTTTTTTGTGTTTCTTGCGCTGTCGCTTCGGGAAATTCGGTTCAAAATGTCCACTTTTACAGCATTTTTTGAAATATATTCTGCCTTTATCAAAAAATCGAGACAATACGGACATTATAAAGTTTCTGAATAAGAGAACCTGCCAATTGGATGCATTTTAGAGCAAAAATGAATTAAAAAATGTGTCTCAAAATAATCAGTTTCGATTTGAATACACCCTTATTATAAAATGAGGTTTTTTTTATCTTTATTTTGTAAAAAAGTGGAATTTAGTTATTTTTATGCATTGTGCGGTAACTTTGAAAGATTTTAATCAAAGGATTTAATACAAAGCGGCATCCTATCAAACTCGAAACAGTGAAGCGATATGCTATAGGATAATTTTAATTTAGGCGAAATAATGTTCAATTCCCATTTATTATAAAAAGAGGTTTTTTTTCTTTCTTTTGTTTAAAAATAAAATTTAGTTATTTTTATGCATTGTGTGGTAACTTTGAAATATTTTATTAAAAACGGCACCTTCTAAGCATCAAAGAAATAGGATACGCCATAACACATAGAAGAATATAGCTTTAATTTGGGAGAAATAATGCTAAATTTTGATTTCTTAAATACAGGTATTGTTAAATGAAAATTTATATTGTTTTCTAATGCATCATGCGGTAACTTAAAAGACTTTGATGAAAGGACTTTGTATTATAAAGCAATATTTTCTATCGACAGAGATACTGAATGATATATTTTAGGACAATTTTAATTTACACTGCAAAAAAAAAAAAATAATAATAATTTTACGGTATAATACTGATACCCTAGCTGGCAGTATTATACCGTAAAATTAACAGTAATAAACAGTAAAATAAGCAGTAATACGCTACCGCGCATGCGCGTGTAGCTGGAAATGTGTTTTCAACTTTGGTTTGCGTTTTTAAGTCTAACTAAATTTTTGCATTGTACGTGGTGTGTATAAACTCTGTTGATCATAATACAGGGCAACACAAAGGAATTCGTAAGTATTACTATTTGAATTGATCAGTTTTTAATTGCGTTATGCATTTTCCTGCAGAACTATTTTTAGTATATTAATAGAAGTTTGTAGAATAAAAATAAATTCATATGCAGGGCTACGCAAAAAAGAAGATACATTGCCTCTTACGGTTGGTAATTGCTGGAAGTGTGTTTTAAATTATTTTATGCGTTTTCTACCTGAAAATTTTAGCTTAATATGATCCTTAGCTAAAATACAGGGCTATACGAAAGAATTCGAGTGCATTTCCATCTATTGTCTAATATTGCTAAAAGTAAATTTTCAACAGCTAAATTTTAGCATGCTATGTAGTAATATGTGCAGATCTATAGATCATATACAAGGCTGCACAAAATAATTTGCTTACTTTTTTGATTATGGAAGGTAATTGCTAAAACTGGATTTTAAAATGTGTTATATGTTTTCTAAACTGTTTACTTACATATCTTCTATCATCTTATTTAAAGGCGGAGTCTCGTGACAGTTTTTTGGATGTGTTGGAAAGTGTTTCATAATTTATGATATATATCACGTACGATTTTTCGTTCTTGTTTAAATTGTTTTTGTATGGTTAGAAATAAAATTGGCTGTACTTTCAAAAATTTTTTTTAGCCAACTATAATTTGAAATAGCGTTCCGGTTCGTGGATTTTTCCATTTCGAGCCCTGCCCGAACGTGTAATATTTCTACAGTCAGAATGCGTTGTGGATCTTAATAAAATTTGCTTGCAGCAGCAGAAAATGGTATTTAAACAAAACACATATATATATATATATATATTTTTATGATTTTGTAATTAATAATAGTTTGAACGCAAATTGTCGCAAAATCAGTGCGCTTCAATTACAAATCAAATAATATTAAAAAATAAATTTAATTGATAACGTCTAGAATACAAAATCTGCAATTTTTTTTTTTTTTTTTTGAGGGAAAAAGTGTTTGATCAATCGTATACAAAAAGCTATACCGGTTAAGAAAAAAAGAGAATGTTTTGGAAACAATCTATTTTCTGTGTAATGGACTGCAGTCTTCCTGGTAATGATTCTAATAATCGCTTTTGTTAAATTTAAAAATATGTCTTGCAATTTTTTGAAATTTTCCTACATTTCGGTCTGGTTACCAAGAATAAACTATCCTTTTTCTCACAGAGATATTTTTTTCTGCTGCAGGACTATGATGGTGATAATACACCGTACAACAAAAATCGATGTTGTTGATGTAGCTGATATAAAAACGCTTAAATTTTAATGAATTCGATGTGCTTAACATGAATATGACTATAAAATATGCTGAATTGACTATGTTTTCTTTTTTACATACAGCTACATGTATGCCTCAACACATTTGCATCATTAGCGAAATTAATTAGCAGAATCTTCGACAAAGTTTTATGAAAACTATAACTATTATTGCAGGAATAATATATATATTTTTTTAAATGAATCACATGTGTGAAAATAAAAGGAATAGATAGTACAAAAATCAAAGGAAAATACATTACAAAAATTGAACACAATAAAATGAAAAATGCAAGTATGAAAAACAATGAATATCTTATGGATTCGTCAAAGGGGTTTCATAAGAATAATTCATAATAAAGATATGTTATTTTGTAAAATAGTGTCAGCATTAAGCCTTAAAATGACAATATTAAGCTCATTATATAACATATAAAAAATCCAAGAATTATGAAAATAATATGAAATCTAAAAAATGAATTATGATCAATCTGTAATAGCTAAAAAACTAAAAAATTGCAGACACACATAAATTATCTGATTCAGATTATCTGAAATATTAATGCATATGGGGATGAAAACTCTTCTAGTTCTTGTGCCAAAAGTAATTTATGTACTCAGACGACACAAGTGATGAAATACCGTAGGTATCATATTAAATATGTATACATATTTTTTAAAAGAACTTGTAAATTTACTTCATTACAATGATAGCGTCTTTATTACAGTTTTTTAAATATAATGATAAGTCGACGCTCGTTAATTCGAAGTTGCAGGAATAGACATTAAAGTTCTAATTGTCCAATTTTTAAACAGAAAATTTCTTTCCAGGCTATTCTTTAAAAATATTTAAGATTAGAAAAAATATACATTTTCTATAATTCAAAATGGTTTAAAGACATCAGCGTCTAAAAATAAGCAAAAAATTTCTTACCTTTATCATAAATCGAAGTATAATGAAAGAAATAAAGCAGAAAAATATATAGAGCAAAATCTGCTAAGATCGGGAAAAGAAATAAATTTTAGTCAGATGTCCGTCTTAACTGATATAATTGTATAGTATTATATGGGAAGGTAACCTTGGCATTTCCCCGTGCAAAGCGGAATCTGTTTCGTGTTCATGTGTTTTTACTGTATAGTTATTTTGAATTTTCAATGAAAGAAAAAAAAAAGGTCCAGCAACGCTTGTTGTAATATTTCTACTTTTTTTTTACCCAATATTTGTATTTCAAGTAAACATTGCATTTTCTTGTCTGTTGAAGGCTTCCAGCTCAATAAAAAATTTCAAGATGATAATTGCATTCATAACTGATTTTTCATTAGGAATGTTAAGGATGATGGGAATCTTAACTGAGCATAATTAGAATTTTCTAGCAGTTTCTTATACGTTACAAAAGATACGGTGTAGTATTTTTAAATGAAGAAATATAAATCAGTTCCACATTCCCTAGAAATATCAGAATTTTCTGCTTTTTTTTTTTTTTTTTGTACTTCACTTTTTATTTTAAATCTGATTATATTACTTTTTTAGCTCGAATTGACAGAAGTGAAAAAAAAGTTCGAATTAACGAGATAGTTTTAACATTAACACTAGAACTACCGGAAATTTTACTCAAGTTTTATAAAACTATTCACACCAGAATTTTTATTTAAAACTATGTAACTTAATATTCATTTAGCATATTCCTGCGTGTTTTCTATTTAATTTATTTTGAAAAGAATTTTCTGGTTCGAATCGGAATATATTCATTTGATAACCGTCAAAATGACGGCTCATGGTAGTTCTAGTGTTAATTATACTGCATGATTTTCTGGACTTTGTGATTGTATTAACAGAATTCGAAATATCAAGAGACCGCTCTACTTTATTTATAACGATAAATTAATTTAAATCTTGTTCGTGAATAATCGTAGGGTATACTTTTGTTACTTTGTCGCGCGTATGTTTAAGTTTAATCTTTTATTTTGTATACTTGAAAGAAATAGATAAAAAATTTAAATAGTTTAACAGTTTTGAAGCAATTTTAAAATCTCGGAGACAGTTGGGTCTTTCCTGGATTTCGCAGTAAATATAAAACTGATATAAAGTAGGGGAGCATATGTAGAAAAATATCTACCGCTTAAACTTTCGTGATTAAATCGCATCTTTAAGAGAACGTTCGTCGATATGAAGTGATTTGAGAGCATGTCAGGTTATTAACTAGAAGCGCCATCTAGTTTTCTGACGGAACTGATACATTCAAAAATTCTGTCGTTTGCTGTTGAAGAAATAAAATTAAACTTTCAGTAAAATATCTGTGTTTTCAGGAGCAAAGCCAGGAAAACGTTTAAATAGGGGCGAAAACTGATTAAAAATTTTAATAAAAATATTTGGTTTCATGTTTAAAAAAATAAATAAATGAAAATAAATAAAAAAAATTATATAGGCATTCTGCTTTCTCAAATAAAAGAATCATTTGAATTTTGCTTCTTAAAAAAAAATACATAAAACTTTTGTCTTTTCTCAGAAGCACAAAAGGAAATATCATTTATTTATTTACTACCAAACTGCTGTACTTACACGTATATAATGCGGATCCTGTTTTTCATTGTGAAAAACAGAAAAAAAACTATTTCCCGCATATAGCATGCAGATGCATCATATTAATTATATGGCAGAAAATTCTGGAATTTGAAAATAAACATATTCTAAAAGTTTTGACTCGAAAAAAGGCAATAATATAAATTACCCATTTAACCACTTAATGAAGTACTTTAAAGTGAAGGTTGTGCATAAAGTGCACTTTTCTCTCACTGAAAATTTTATATGTAGATATATAGTACATACATGTGTGAAAATAAATGGAAAGAAAATGAAATATATATATGTATTTAAATACCGATAACGTTAATTTAACACCACGACTACTATTAACGTGCTAAATGTTATTACATGTTAAACCAATAAGGCACAAAAACTATTTCTAAAACTATTATTAAAATATAAATATTTTTATCGAAACATTTGTGTTTTTCATATATCATTTCGCGTTACAGTTACGATTAGTTAATACAATTATTATCAAACACTATCACAAAACATGCTGCATTCTCATAATGTACGCTGCATATAGCATATTATAATTAAGAAAATCTTACTAAAAAATGGATATTGCAATTAGACAATTGTTTTTGTTATTATACATTATTCTAAACATTGTATTTACGACTAGCGCCCCGTTGATAAAGATAAATCTAAAGTATTAGGGTCGATATGAGTATAACAGCGACTTCTGCGACATTGATATAAGTTTTAAAGGATATAATATAATAATTATTAACTAAAAATATGGAGTTAAAATTATTTTAAAAACTCTAAGTACGCTCTAAAAAAATCCGTGAATGGACATGTCTTTTTCCGTTGATTATATTCCGTTAAAACCCGAAAATTTCTTCTTTGGCTTGCCCATTTTCCTTCAAAACATAGAAAATTCATTAATCTTACGAAAATATAATCTGAAATTATCCAATTTACGCTGCATTTTCATCAAATTACAGTGATGTTCCGGCAACTCTGCAGCATAGTCCTTTTTCGTATTAGAAACTTAATTTTTACGTATGTCCTTTTTCCCTCAAAACACAAAAAAAAAAAAATAATAATAATAATAAAAAATCGCGAACGTAAGACCCAAATTTTCTAAAATTTTCCAGTCAAGACGGAAATTTCTTCACATAACAGAGAAATCTCTTTCAATCACAGGAGATGACAGCAATCTTTTTATGTTTATTGACGAAATTTTTTTCACAGTTATACACTATATTTCCAATGATGACTGGTCACTTGCGATTTTAGACGTTTTGTTAAATATCTGAAAAGCTACATGAGAAATTATCCTGAAACTTCAGGAGTGTAAACAACATGATAGACGTCATATATTCCCGCGAAGATTTTTTCCCGAAACCCCATAAGGGGCCGTCAACAAATTGAAGAAAAACGAATACATTTTGGATAACCCTGTAAAAACTAATGTTGCAAAAGCAGTCAAACAGTAGATTATGATTAAGTAGATTATTGTAATAATTTAGGTTCATTTTTATGAAGATAGCATGTATACTCGAAGAGAAATTCAGGTTTTTATAAAAACAGTCCCAAATTTCATCAAGTTTTTTGCTTATAATTTGCAGAGTTTTTAATAAAAAAACAAGTTATTTTCAGAAAATATGACAAACAAAATTGTACAGAATACCCTGCAATCAGAATTAAAAAATAATAAAAATTGTATAAAAAATGAGCAGGTTTACTAAATATTGTTTCACTGCGCATGCGCGAATTCAATCAAAATATACTGTGCATAATATATTAGCTAAATGTATAGACCAACTTTTATGAAAGTCTCAAAAACATAGCTTGAAAATTCTGATAGTAATCGTCGATAGAATAAGTTCGAAATTCGCTGTTCCCAAAAGGAAGCAAAAAGATGAGGGGTTGTATCAAATATAGAATGAGAGACACTTCATTCTTATTATGTTAACTTTTATAAGCTAGAATATTTGGATACAACCCCTCATCTTTTTGCTTCCTTTTGGGAACAGAGAAATTTGAGCTTATTCTATCGACGATTACTATCAGAATTTTCAAGCTATGCTTTTGAGACTATCATAAAAGTTGGTATATACATTTACTAATATATTATGAACAGTATATTTTGATTGAAATTGCGCATGCGCAGTGAAACAATATTTAGTAAACCTGCTCATTTTTCATACAATTTTTATTATTTTTTAATTCTGATTGCAGGGTATTGTGTACAATTGTGTTTGTCATATTTTCTGAAAATAACTTGTTTTTATATTAAAAACTCTGCAAATTATAAACAAAAAATTTGGTAAAATTTGGGACTGTTTTTATAAAAACATGAATTTCTCTTCGAGTATACATGCTATCTTCATAAAAATGAACCCAAATTATTACAATAAGCCACTTAATTATAATCTACAGTTTGAATGCTTTTGCAATATTAGTTTCTACAGGGTTATCCAAAAGATATTCGTTTTTCTTCAATTTGTTGACGGCCCCTTATGGGGTTTCGGGAAGAAATCTTCGGGGAAATATATGACGTTTATCATGTTGTTTACACTCCTGAAGTTTCAGGATAATTCCTCATGTATCTTTCCAGATATTTAACAAAACGTCTAAAATCGCAAGTGACCGATCATCATTGGAAATATAGTGTATAATGTATAATGGGTATTAAAATGACTTGTAAAAATGTAAATTTATGCTACAGTAAAATTATATATTTATGGACACTATATAAATGTAATATATTTATGATATTTCAAAAATATGATTTTATGTAAGTATATTAAAATATATTTAAAGTAAATATATAAAAATATAATATAATAAAGTTTATTTATCTTATGAAAGAAAAAGTTGTTTACAAGTATGAGAGAATTAATTTACCAATTTTATTTTAATATTTTGTAAATCGTATACCCCTAATATAAACATATATGAGAATCAAAATGGTAGTTTTTTTACTCTAAGTGTGAAATAAATAGATAAAGTATAAAAATAAAACTGTAAAACTGTAAAAAATAGTTAAGATAATCCACCAAAAAATCACTTTAACAGTTGCCGTGAATATAAATATTATATAACATTTAATATATGTAATAAACAATTAAACAAATTAGAATAAAACAAGAAAGAAGAATCATGCGTCAAGCCTAGATTATGAAGCACTTTCTAACACAGACAGAAAACTGTAACGAAACTTCACCGTTAAATAAGGTTAAAGAAGATATGTAAGTAAACAATTTAGAAAACATATAACACATTGAAAAATACAGTTTTTGAAATTACCTTCCAGTGTCAAAAAAGTAGTCGAATTATTTTGTGCAGCCCTGTATATGATCAATAGATGTGTATATATAGCATGATAAAATTTAGTTCAGTTAGAATATTCGTATTTAGCAATTTTCGCCAGTCGATGGAAATGCACTCCAAATCTTTTGTACAGCCCTGTATATTATCTGAAGACTTTTGTACACACCACATATTAAGCTAAAATGCAACTTAAAACTCACTCGCAGCAATTAACAACTGTAAACGGCAATGTATCTTTTTTTTCGTAGCCCTGTATATGAATTTATTTATATTCCACAAACTTCTATTAGTCTACTAAATATAGTTCAACAGGAAAATGCGTAGCACAATTAAAAACTACCCTTAAGCAATTCACTCCCATAGTATGTAATACTTACGAATTCCCTTGTGTAGCCTTGTATATTATCAACCGAGTTTATAAACATTCACGTACTATGAAAAAATTTAGTTAAACTTAAAAACGTAAACCAAACTTGAAAATGCACTTATCACACATAGACTGTAAATATCGCACATGTACTGTAGCCGATATCTTTTGTGTGTCCCTGTAAATAAACGCAATGCACACAAGAGAGCAATTTATGGTGCACCTCAGTAATGCATATAATTTTCATTATGTTTGAAATAGTGACTATATATAGTGCAGTGTAATATTACTAAATTACATTGCAAACTATTTTTCCCCATAGAACGATGTGTAACAGAATTCTTTTGTTTGACCCTGTAAATGAATAATAAATGCTTTGAACACCATATTCTACAAAACGCATGTTTTAATGCACTTCATAATTATATATCAATTTTATTATGTTTAAATGACGTAGAATCATGAAAATGCACTTGAAATGATTATTTCCAGTTGACTGTAATGAAGAGGAATACTTTTGACTTTTCTCTTTAAAAAAAAACTATAAGTGCCACACACTTCAGTTGAAATAGGGAACCTGCTACAGTAAACGACAATGTCATACAAAAATTTCAGGGCGATCCGAGTATATTTACGCGAGTTAGAGCACGTACAGACGGCAGACAAACCGAAGTCATAAACACTTTTCAACTAGGTTGGAAAGTGTTAATAAACACTTCATATTGCACCCTTGAAAGGAGCTAATTTCTTAATATTTTCGACTCGAGTCCTTTCTTGACAAGATAACAACACCATTCATATATGCATCCATACTGCACCACGCATCAGCTTCTTTGCAAATATGAAGACTATTACAGGATCAGGATTAGCGCGTTTTTCATTCAAAATACAGGGTGTTTTTTTTTAAACTGACGCTATTCAGAGCCGCTTGTAGCTCGTTCTAATAACTGGATTGATACAAAATTTTGTGAATGGACTAAGAAAACCATGGGAAAAAAGATTCCAACAAAAAAAAATTAGTTCCAATCACCGCCGATAGGGGGAAATGTGGCGCTGTACATTGAAAAAAACATCAGAAACAGACAAAATTAATAATTTGGATAAAACGTCATGTTTTATTCATCATTTACACTTTCCCTTTCGTTGATTGCAGTTGAAACATCCATTATCACTTTTTCTGCCACCGGTTTACGTCGTCTGCCTGACCGAACTGCTAGCGAGCCTGTTTCTTCGAATTTCAGAATCATTGCTTTCAATACATTAACGGATATAGGTCCTTTGCGCAGTTTATGGTGTGTTCTAAGTAAACGAAGAGCGGCTGGTGCATTGCACTGGTTACAATAATAGAACTTCACAAGTAACGCGCGCTGCGGTAACGTGAGATTCATTTTCAACCTGAGCTGAAATTGTTTCTCGGTGTTTTTCGCATGCATTTATAACTTAAACTATTGGCGCTACTGTCGCTTGCGTAAGTAAAAATTTGTATTTGCATTTATTGCCCGTACTTTATGCTAATTCTCAGTTGCATAAATTACCACAGCGCCACATTTCCCCTATCGGTGGTGATTGGAACTAATTTTTTTTTTGTTGTTGGAATCTTTTTTCCCATGGTTTTCTTAGTCCATTCACAAAATTTTGTATCAATCCAGTTATTAGAACGAGCTACAGGCGGCTTTGAATAGCGTCAGTTTAAAAAAAAAACACCCTGTATATATCAGAATTCTAAACCAGTGATTTTTTTTAATCACGGAAAATGTCTGCAATTAAATAAAGAAAGAATATTTTAAAGATTCGAATATTCCAGTAGATTATTTTGAATATAGAATAAAACGCGTATAAATTGTCAATACTGATTATGACAGGATCAGGATTAGCGCTTTTTTATTCAAAATATGTACTCGGATTAGACTACTAGAATTCTCAAACAGTGACCTTTAACTAATCACGTAATGTTGAAATTAAATAAATAAATGATTACTATTCGAAAATTTTATTTTGAATATAAAATAAAACGTGCTAAATTGTCGATACTGATTATGACAGGATCAGGATTAGCATGTTTTGCATGTAAAATATCTACTCGGATTAAACTACTAGAATTCACAAACAGTGATATTTTTAATCACGGAATGTCTGCAATTAAATAAAGAAAAGATTACTGTTCGAATATTTCAGTAGATTATTTTGAATATAAAAAAAAACAACGCACATAAATTGTCAGTACTGATTATGACAGGATCAGGATTAGCGCTTTTTTTATTCAAAATATCTACTCGGAATGACTACTAGAATTCTCAAACAGTGACCTTTTGTTAATTACGGAATGCCTGCAATTAAATAAAGAAAAGATTACTATTCGAAAATTTTATTTTGAATATAAAAATAAAACGTGCTAAATCCGTTTTCCAATACAATTTCTTACTTTTATGGGGGGGGGGGGGGGGGGGGGGTTCAAATGAAGGTGATTTTGTGAATGTGTTTGATGAAAATGATTTTGCGAATATGGATTTGAGAATATTCTGGACTGTTTAAATAAGTTGTTATATTTATTATTTATTTGTATTTCTAAACTGTAAAAAATTCCGTATTTTAGCAATATTTTTTGTATTTTTACGATTTTTTTAGAGTGTAGAAATAAAAATTAATCCTACAGCCTTAGTAAAAATTACTATTTTTACTTTATTGTAATAAGACTTTTAGCTCTGTTATCTGTCAAGGATATTCCAAAATCCGTATTCGTTAGTTTCTGACACATTCACGAAAATTTCATCGGAAATTTTTACAATAGGGAAATAGCTTCGATTCAAATAAATTTCTTGAATGTGTTTTTTATTAAGAGCTAGTGCTTTACATGTTCTTTTCTATAAATAAATAGGCCACAAATATACCACATTAATTAAATATAACGTATAAGTCGTTTCTTCGGCAAGAGATAAAACTTAAATGACAAAATATAACAGAATAAAAACATTTTCACAAACAACTTTCATAGTCTCGTTCATTTTCAGAAGAATTATCTTATAAATATTCCTTTTATGTAGTTAGTAATTTACTATGACGTGTAATTTTAATTCCGCAAGTTTTGAATTCGGCAGTATCGCAATTCTTGGACTATCCCGAATATTCAAAAACAGATATTTTAAATATAGAGAACAGGCTAGATGAGATGGGTCTAAACCTACAATTTAAAAAATATTCCTGATATCACACATGCATTAAAAAAAGAAAAAAAATCTGAAAAGTATAAGGTTGGCTTTAAAATTATATCTATCAACACGCACGAAATGTCACTAATTTCACCTGTTGAAATATTTTTTCTCATCATGCTTTTTGAAATAGTAAAGCGAAAAATGTTTTCGTTTTCGTAATAACCAGTATTTCGCTTTTGGAGCAACAGCTATAATAATTATTTTTAGAAATAACGAAAACATATGTAAGGTATTATTCGACCAGAATTATGTAAATCGCATCCCAAGTTTTGAACATTTTTGGAATATTTGGATAAGTATAGGTATAAGATTCAGTTTAGTCACGTAATTTCGTTCATTCACGTTCATTTCATTTCTTCCACTGAGACTACATTTTTTCCGCAATATATTTATCACGCATCTCTTTTTTTTATTTTATTTTTTTCTATTTTTAATATAAATGGAATTGGTAATTTTTATTAAACCAGTAGTTGCTTTTATCTAAAATTAAAAAGGATCATGTTTCTTTTTTTCTTTCTTGCTATTTGAGGATGAGAAGGGGAGTCTATTAAGATTAGGCGTAACTTGGGCTCTAAACCTGGGGGTGGGGGTGGGGGTGGAGTCTCAAAGCCCTTTTGTAAAAATTTATACCCCCCCCCCCCTTCCATCACATCACCGCGTACACACACACTTAAATTAAATACTTAAAAATTTTAATATATAAACATAATTTTAAATGTTTAACCATATACGCAAAAATACGGAAAACACTAAGTTACACATTTTAGGTTTTTTAAGGAATATTTTAAAATATTGAATGTGTGACCATTATATTAGCTTGTGTCTGATGGAATGTTCAATTAGAAAATAGTTGAAACAAATTTAATAAAAAATTATTAAAGCCTTTGGGTTTCGAAGATTTTTTAAAATAGTGAGGCAAGTGGTCGAGAAATAAATATATTAAAACCCTTTATTCAGAGTGGCAACAAATGATGGAAGTTTATAAATAAAAACTCTAGCGTTCTGATTGGAATGACTCAAAAATTTTGCTGTGATACATTTTAGGGTACATGGAATAATTTTTGCTTCAGAATTTAAAAATTAATATTGTCCTTAAATTTCAAACTCAACCTCTTCACAACGTTTCAAGTGAAAAACAAGTTGGAAATTGTACGATAAACATTACAAATGAGGTGCGTTCGTACTATAACTAGTTTTACAATGTAAAAAAACCCATCTATATATTTAAAACAGAAGGCTGTTTTTTTAGTCATCTGCTCTAAACTTTCTACTGAATTAATTTTGATAATTATTTTTTTAAATGAAAGCTGTTCGTTTGCAGATGTGCCCGCACTAGCTTTTTTTTTTAATATTCCCATTTTTATATTTTAATTTTAATTTAAAAAAAATTCTATGAAATTTCTTTAAAATTGTGGCAATTGGGTTAAGATTTTATCTCTACAACATAAGATTAATTTTCCTTATCACATTCCACCAATTAGAAGCAGAATTCCATCTGTGTAAATGTCGTCATATTTCAAAGAAGAATATCAATGGTTTTTCATAAAATTTAAGTATGGTAAAATGATTGCGTTCAATTATGCAGTAATCACAGAAGAGCAGAATACAGATTATTTGTTGAGAAATAATATAATCTATATACTTATAAAGGAGTAGCTTGATTTTCTCATAATCAACGCCGAGCCTCAACCGTTTGTCCTAGAACAATGAAATTTGGAAGACATGTTCTTTACACAATGTAAGGTGCGTACTAAGGAAGGATTTTTGAAAATTCACAGCACAAGGGGGTCAAATGGGGGGTCGAAAGTTTTAGAAAATTTCGTCTTTCCGGCATATCTCAGCAGGAGTTTTAAGTAGGAACCTGAAATTTGGGATAACAATTTTACTAAAGAATAGTTAAACATGTATTTCAGACGATTTTAGAAATTCAACCACTAAGTGGGTTAAATAGGGGGTAAAAAATTTTGGTGATTTCACGTTTTCACCATATCTCATCAGCAGTTTTAGGTAAGAGCGTGAGCTTCAAGATAACACATCTACTAAAAAAATAATTAAACACATATTTCAGCGATTTTAGAAATTCAACCACTAAGGGGGTTAAATGGGGGGTCTGAAGTTTTAGGTCATTTGGCCTTTTCACCATATCTCAGCAACAGTTTTAGTTAAAAGCGCGAAATTCAAGATAACAAATGTACTTAAAGATAGTTAAACACAGATATCAGCGATTTTAAAAATTCAACAACCACTAAGGGGGTTAAATGGGGTCGAAAGTTTTTAGCCATTTCGTGTTTTCGCCATATCTCAGCAGCAGTTTTGGATAAGAGCGTGAAATTCAGGATAACAAATCTGCTATAAAAATAACCAAACACATATTTCATCAATTTCAGAAATTAACCCATTAAGGAGGGGGGGGCTAAATGGGGGTCGAAAATTTTAGGTCATTTCGAATGTTCGCAGCATTTTTAGTTATGAGCTTGAAATCAAAGATTCAGGATAACAAATCTACTAAAAAATAGTTAAACATGTATTTCGCGATTTTAGAAATTCAGCCACTAAAGAGGGTTAAATGGGGGTCGGATTTCTTATGTTATTTTGCGATATCTCAGTAATAGGTAGATACGTGAAATTTAGGATAACAAATGCACTATAAAATACGTAACTATGTTTTTCAGCAATTTTAGATAATAATCCATCAAGGGGGTCACACTGTGTGTCAAATATTTTAGGTAATTGTGCCGTATCTCAGCAGCAGTTTTAAGTAAGAATGTGAAACTCCGCTTTACAAGTCTACAAAAAAAAGTAGTTAATCATGTATTTCCAGCGATTTTAGAGCTAGCGAGTTTGTGGGCAACATGGGCTACGAACCCATTGCGGAAGATTAGATGAAAAACAGAACTATTGCTGATTTTTTATTATATACTAGCCGGTCGCTTCCAAGTGGGGAAAAGATACAAAGTACTACTTGAGCCCCACCCCTAGATAATCACGGTTAGGGCCCAGTAGTATTCTGTCAGAAGGCTCATGAAAAAAAAAAAATATGTCGCGAAATCTTTATTTAAGTGCTTTTTTATATTCTTATTAGTTATTTTCGGATACTTCTAATTTAAAGTATTTTATTTATATTTTTCTGGTTGCATATAAAATGCACTTTCTGGGCCACAAGTGAAATCAGGGCGGTACGCTGCACTATGTATCTGGGCCCCACTCGGAAACGACCGGCTAGTCTAACATAAAAAACTAAATGGACTATAGGGTTGATATGGAAGTGCTCCCTTTCAATGGTGAAAGTAAAAGTTTCTTTTAAAACTTTTTTATTATAATATTTTTTGTTTATTTTATATGTTAAATGCTAGTCTATTATAGGAAGTAATATGAAAAACGAAATGTTTCCGATGAAGAAAATGACGTCATTCGGAAAACAAAAGATGAATCTTCCTCCATATATATAAAGTATTTTACTAATCTTGTGTCAGTATCACATCATCTTAACTGAACCTAAAACCTGCATCTAAATAGACAGAACTGCTGCTATTATTTACTTCCTTGGTACGCACAAAATAAAATATTTATGAATATTACATCATTTCCATTTAATTATAATAAATATTTGATGAAAATTTAAAAAACAATTGGTTAAATGATTCTTACGGTAATATTTTCCATATATTTTTGTGAAACTGATTTTATTTTCCAAGTTTTTTATTCCACATACTCTGAAATTAAAAGCTAAATCGTCTGCTTATGGAAATGATATCATTTTTAAAACGTACATTTTCAAACACAAAATTTCAATTTTTACAAAGCTAAATGAAGTAATTGTCTAGATTTTTACTGAGATCAGGACTTCAATGGAATGTGGTGTTCATGTGCACAATTTTGAATATTATGCTTTAAATTTGCTTAGTCACTTTCTTTTTTCATGACATTATTATTTTACTCATAAGCTTAAATTGTAACATACTTATTTAATACTAGCAGATCCGCCCGGCGTTGCTCGGTCCCGTCCAAAAATAATAGGAAACGCAAAATCACTCTAAAAATCGCTGTACGAAACCCTTCCACTGGTAACTCTTTGTCTTTCGGAAATTAAATACAGAGATTGACCCGAAACGGAAGTAAATTTAATACCACCCCCTCAAATGTCTGGATCATTTGATTCAAAACGGGTCAGTTTTTAGTCAAAATTAAAAAAAAAATTACCGTCTGATTTTCACAAAATTCGCATTTTCGGAATCAGAAAAATAAACTGTGAGTTCCGATTTTAATAATTCCATACTTTTCTTATTATTCGAGGATGAGTGAAAATGAAACTTTTTCGTTGTCTGGGACTATCAAATCGGTAACATTCTTTTACGGTTTCAATAAAAATAGCCATATTCGGCGCACGCGCAGGAAAATCTTTTAGTTACATCGCCAGGAGATGCATATTGTTTTAAACAAATTATCCGACACGTGTCCCCGCTGCCTACGATACCGTGTATAGCAGGCGTGTTAGGCACACGCAGCAAAATCTTTTAGTTCCAGTTTATACCACCAGGTGGAGCATTCTGTTCTAAATAAACCTATTTCCAATCGAAACTCCGGCATTCGTTCCTCCTTCTTACGGCACAGTGTAGAAGGTGTGCCTTGCACGCGTGAAAAATTTGTTAGTTCCACTTTCCACAGCCAGGGTGTACCAAATATATGTCTCAAATAATTAGTTATATATTAATTAGTTCAGGTTAAGTTGAATGAACCGATTCCCGTTGAAATTGGACCCATTGAACCTGAGAAAATAAATCACCCCCCTGGATATTAATATTCATAAATGGTGGTAACCAAAGGCAGAAAAAATGAAACCGAAGTTTATTTAGTACCTGGGAGACCTCGGAAGAATGTTAGAAAAGAATTCGTTTGAATCGGACTAAAATTAAATGCAAAATCTCTTAGTTACTCTTTCCACCGCCAGTGGGTGCACTCTGTTCTAAACAAACCTCTTTCCGCACGAAACTCCGGCACGTGTCCCCGCTGTTTATGACAACGTATAGGAGGCGTTCTGTGCACGCGCAGAAAATGTTTTGGTTCCGCTTTCCACCACCAGGGGGCACCAAATCTATGTCTTAATTAGTAATCTATATCTTAATTTTTTCATGTTAAGTTGAATGAATCATTTGTCGTTGAAGTCGGGCCCTTTGTATGAATCGGACAAATTTTAAATGCAAAATTGTAAAGTTTCACTTCCCACCGCTAGGGGGTGCACTCAGTTCTAAATAAAACTCTTTCCGATCGAAACTTTGACACATCTCCCTGCTGCCTACGACACCGTATAGCAGGCGTGCTGCGCACGCGCTGCACAATCTTTTAGTTCCATTTTCTACCGCCAGGTGGCACCAAATCTGTATTTTAATTAGTTGTCTATATCTTAATTATTTCATGTTATGTTGAATGAACTAATTCTCATTGAAATTGGGCCCATAGAAGCCGAGAAACCCCTCGCTGGTCATAATATTCAGAAATAGTATTAACCAAGGGCTGAGAAAATGATACCGAAGATTTTCTAGTACCGGGAGACCTGAGAAAAGGTTTCTTTTCAATCGGACTAATAATTAAATAATTAAATAGTTCTGATTTTGGAGGCAGGGTGGACGGGGTGGGGGGGGGGAAGGAGGGAGTTTCGATCAGAGCATTAACGTGATATTTAAACTACAATCGAACACCCCCCCCCCTTCCCACACACTCACAGAATTAAACCAACGGCGTTAAAAAATTAGGAATTATTAACTTTTAAAACATAAACAAAATTACTTTTTTTTTTTTTTACAAACAAAAACAGTAAGTTATCGTTGTTAATTTCTAAAATCAAATGCGTAAATGACGTATACATGAAAAAACTAAAAATCTCCTAAAACAGATCGCAAAAATTCACAACTCGCTGTTCGAATTGCAATCAGCTGACGACCTTTTCATCTGCCAATCACAATTGCCCGGTTGACTTCCAGCTGTGCCTACAATTCTATCAGCTACCAATCACAACTGCCCTCCAATGATGTTTGACTGGGTGATTTGTGACGTCATTTGAAACAAAAAAACGCTGCAAAACATGAAAAAAATGTTAAAAAATGAAATTAAAAGAAAAAATCTAATAAAATAATCGGGATAATACATAATTCGCCCTTCCCTTTTAAAATTATGATTTTTTATCTGTAAAAAATTACCAACTTTCTCCAAGCTAAAAAGACTAAAAAAAAAAAAAAAAAAATGTCGATTGTGATCGTATCTGAGGCTGAAATGGAAGCAACCACCGAACCAATCAAACATTCTGGGCAAAATTACGTAGCGTCGAATTAAAAAACTCTCCAAAATATCAAAAATCGCTGTACGAATTTCGCATAAACTTTATTGAAAAGATGATAAAATTTACTGTATTGAGCTAAAAGATTGGAACCGGATTCCGGTTACTAATGTTGAAAAATCGTAGCGAAACGTCAAAAAACACTAAATATTGCATTTTTAAAATCATAATTTTTTATCTATAAAGAATTATCAACTTTCTCCTAGCTAAAAAGAGAAAAAAAATTACGATTCTGATCGTATCTGGGGCTGAAATGGAAGCGAAACCACCGAACCAATCAATCATTCTGGTAAAATTTCTTAGTGTCAAAGGAAAAAAATCGCCAAAAATTCAAAAATCGCTGTACGAATTTCGCATAAATTTTATTGAAAAGAGGACAAAATTTACTATATTGGGCTAAAAGATTAGAACCATATTCCCATTACTAATGTTGAAAAATCTCAGCAAAACGTGAAAAAACACTAAAAATCGCATAAAAAATTTAATTAAAAAAATCTATTACAAAATTCCAAAATCTGGCTTCGAGGTGCAAAATTACATGCATAGAGGTACGTTCCCACCAAATTTTGTAGCTCTGCGTGCAGCGGTCTCTTCAAAACACAACGGAGAAACAGACACACACACACACAAACTTGCTTCTTTATTATAGTTGGAGATATTCTGTTGCGTCGAATTTCGACAGGTGCAACTATATGTTATTATTTCAGTTAAATGAATTATATCGTTTGTTATGAGCGAAATGTGCATGCTTTTTTTAGGTAGATTTCGTAAGAAATACTACCTGTTACATTCTCACCTAAGTTGGAAATTTTGAAAAAATTTTGCAGATCTACGCCGACCATAACTCCCAGAACCCAAAAACACCCCCAGTTCAAAACTTTATCTATCTATCTATCTATCTATCTATCTATCTATGTCACTTTTTTATGGACACGATAACTGGAAAAATTCTGCATAAATCTCTTCCAAACTGATACATAAAATCAAGGAGCATAAAATCGCGAACTTGACCAAAAAAACGAACTTGACCAAGTTCGTTAATGGGCAAAATCGAACCAAGGGGGGGGGGAAATGGGGGCTTTTTGTGAAAACAGAAAAAACCCCATAATTTCTTAATTATTATACGTATCGAATCCGTTTAAAGTTATTATTACTTCTAGGAAAAGGGCCGAAAATTTATGTATGACAGATTTTGATATAATTAAAAATGGCCCCAAGGGGGGGGGAGGGGGTTTTAGAAGAAACAAAATCATAGCTTCGTCAATTCACAAGATATCAAATCCACGTAAATTTATTATTAATCCTCTTAATATTATCTAAAACTTTTATATTGACAAGTTTTTTTATAGGACCAACCGTTATAGCAAAAAAAAAAAAAATAAATAAATAAAAACAAAAAAAATCCCTGCCGGCTCCGCCTGCAAACAAGTTATTTTTCGAAGTAGGCGGTTCCAACTCCCGCATCTTTTCGAAACTGATACATAAACTCAAGGGGCATAAAATCTCGGTCAAGTTCGTTAATGGGCAAAATCGAACCAAGGGGGGGGATGGGGGGGATTTTTGGGGAAACAGAAAAAAAACCCATAATTTCTTAATTATGATAGGTATCGAATCCGTTTGAAGTTATTATTACTTCTATTAGAAGGGCCGAAAATTTATGTATGACAGATTTTTGATATAATTAAAAATTGCCTTAAAGGGTGGGGGGGGAGGGGGGTTTTAGAAGAAAAAAGTTCATAACTTCGTCAATTCCCAAGATTTCAAATCCGCTTAAATTTATTATAAATCCTCTTAATATTATCTAAAACTTTTATACTGACAAGTTTTTTATAGGACCAACTCTTATAGCAAAAAAAAAGAAGAAAAAATCCCTGCTGGCTCCGCCTGCTAACAAGTTAGGTTTCGAAGTAGGCGGTTCCAACTGCCGCATCATCGCAAAAAGGTCATTTCTTCCGCAATTCCCGACAAACAGGCGCCCCACGGTCTGCGTCTTCGAAATCTACCTGTGCCTGTATGCCGAGCCTTCAGGGATTTTTTTCTTATTACGTATGCCACGTTTACAGATGCGAATTTTTTTTCGACAAAAGGCAGCAATGAAAAATTCCCCATGGAGATCTTGCTTTGCGAATGATTGCCTCCATGTAGTTTAATATTTCTATGACTCACAATGAATGAATCTCTTTGTTTATTTACTGTAATGGATTGAAATATTCGGCTGTAACCTAATTTCCACTGAAGTTATCGCAGAATCTATACATTTTTTAATGTAACTCATCTCAAGCAAATAATTTTTTTAACGATCTTTCTAAAAATGTAACTTTTATGGAATTTTATTCGAAAAAATAATTTTGAATAAAAATGGCCGCTTGGCATATGAGAAAAAGATTTGGTTAGCCCGTATTTGTTTTCCTCAGTCACATGGCTTGCGCTTTTATATTATATAGATTACGCATGATAGGATTTAACAGAATAAAGAAAACTTTCATTAATAATTTTTTAAGTTTTGATTCGATTTTCATGAAATTTGAAATGACTCGACAAAATTCTGCAACGATTATATATATTAAATTTCAAATCATTCGGCTGGGTAGTTTTTTCGCTTTTATATGCGGACAGACAGACAGACGGACGGACCAGACGAAGACTATAGGTGCTACGTATCTATATAATTACGAACGCACATAAAAACAAGAACGAAAACACGCTGCATCAGTTATATATTAAGAAATATTTTCCAACACTATTAGAATACTGTTAAAAAGTTCATTCTTTCATACAATGAAATGAGATATCTAAATAAACAATTTAAAAAACACAGAACACAGTTAAAAATCAATTTCCGAGAATTGCTATCCTTAGCAGATAATGTATGCGAATTATTCTGTGCAACGCTGCATATGATCTATAGAGCTTTAAACGCACCATATAGTGAAACTAAAACTTAAATCACTTGAAAACGTATAAAACAACTAAAAAGATTTTTCTAGTGAATTACTATTTATACATGACAATGCATGAATATACTTTTGTGCAACCATATATTATATGAATAATACAATAAAATTTGACTTGATTAATTTTAACACAAATGCAAATGCTGATAATTTTTAGAACTACGGTAAATAAATTCTTCTTCTAATTTTATTCTTAAAATTCACTTTAAGACTTCATGATAATAAAAGAAAGGTAGAGAAAGTTTGTCCTACCTTTTGAATCCGCGAAGGTGTAGTGAGTAATTATCCAACTTGCGAATTAATCCAGCGATAATGCACATTTGAAGTAGATATTAACAAACACAATCTTGTTAAAATAAAGTATGGCTTCATTGTATAATTTCTAAGTTAATTATTTAATTACTGTTGAAGAAAAAGAAAGATTAATTTTACATTATAAAATTTACATCACACTATAAAAAGTTAACACATTTAATTTTAAGAGAAGTGTTCAGCAGGTCTGCATTAAATAAAAGTTACTCAGAGACTGAAGTATTAGTTCTTGGATGAGAGAAAAAAACACAGTCAAGTCTACGTCATTTAGCCTTGAACTCTTGAGGTTACACGTGTAAGTTCTTTAATGAGAATCTCACAGAAAACAGAAAAGTACTTTGTCAGCACACACGTGTTTCGTTTCACCAGCTTGAAGTCGGATGGATGAATATTCAGGCTCACAATAATAGATGAAATGTTTACATCAGAAATCACTATCCTAACACCCCTGCTTGATTTCTGAAGTATAAATGTTCTTGAGATTTAAACCTGTTCTGTGTTTTGTAAAGTCAGGTTTGGGAAGGGGCTTCGTTAGAATGTCAGCTGTCATAGTTTTGGTTGGGCAATATTGTAGTTCAATTATTCCCTTTTCCTTAAGATCTTTTATGCTGTTGTATTTTATATCGATATGTTTAGTTTTCGAATGATGTTTATAATTTTTAACCATGTTTATACAAGCTTGATTATCTTCGAATAAAGTTATGGGCAAATTTTGTTGTAGATCAAGGTCCTTTAGAAGATTGATAATCCAAACTGTCTCTTGTGCTGAAGTTGCTGCTGAGATGTATTCAGCCTCAGCGGATGATAAGGCAACTGAATTTTGTTTCTTAGTTGACCAGGAAATTGGTGTATTTCCTAATTTACATAAATTTCCCGTTGTTGATTTACGGTCATTTTTATCCCCTGCCCAATCGGAGTCAGCATATGTTGTTAGTATTGGCTCATTTTCTTTACTAATAATTAGTTTTAGTTCTTGTGTTGTTTTTAAATATCTAATAACCCGCTTTACTGCGTTCCAATCCTTTTCTCTGGGTTTTTCGTTTCTACGACTCAAAATGTTCACAGCGGCGGCTATGTCTGGTCTAGTTATTGTAGCTATATATAACAATGTTCCGATAGCTTGCCTATATTTACTGTTATTAGAAAGTAAATTTTCCTCATCAATTATGTTTAAGTACCCGGGTTCCATCGGAGTATCACAGGGTTTCGCTTCCTTTAAATCGAATTTTTCGATCAGTTCTTTTATTTTGTTTCTTTGATCAAGTGCGAAATTTCCTTCTTTACTTCTTTTTATGTTTATCCCCAGATAATAATTTACAAGTCCTAAATTTTTGACTTCATATTCCTTTTTTAGTTGTTCTATTATTTCATTTATTTCTTTAGTTTCCCCTGAAATTAATAAATCATCAACATATATAATGATGTATGTTGTACTTTCCTTTAATTTTCGTGTGAAGAGACATGGATCGGAGGTGCTTTGCACAAAACCAAGTTTAGTTAAACTTTCTTCTAATTTAATGTTCCATGCTCGTGCGGATTGCTTCAATCCGTAAATTGATTTTTTTAGTTTGCAAATTTTATTTTCCTCTCCCGGTATTACATGCCCTTCTGGTTGTGACATATAAACTTCCTCTTCTAAATTTCCGTGGAGGAATGCAGTCTTAATATCTATATGATTAACATCTAAATTTTTATACGCTGCACATGCTAGAAACGCTCTTATAGTTGTATACGTTACTACTGGAGCGAAGGTTTCAAAATAATCGCTTCCGTATTTTTGAGAAAAACCTTTGGCTACAAGACGTGCCTTATATTTTTCTATTTCATTATTTTCATTATATTTTTTGGTGAATACCCATTTATTCCCAATTACTTTTATTCCAGGTGGTGGATCAATTAGTTCCCATGTTTTGTTTTTTCTTAATGAATTAATTTCTTCATTAGTTGCTTCGTACCATTTGTTTCTATCATATGGGTTTTCGATTTTCGCTATATCTTTCCACTCTGTTGGTTCAATATTTTCTTTTTGTATTTTAGTAATATAAGAGAATCTATCGGGTGGAACTCCCCTATTTGATCGTTGAGATCTTCTAGGTTCGTTTTCGTTTAAATTTTCCTCATTGTCTGTTTGTTTATCTTCCTGCATGTCTATAAAGAATTTTGAGGAATCTCCCCCTGCTTTTTCAGGTTGTTTCTGAACTTCTAATTCTTCTCTCATATCAATGTTTGATTTTTTTTCGTTTTCATTTGAATTAGAGTTTTCTATAAATTTAACAGTTCTTGCCCTTATTACTTTATTATTGCCAATGTAGATCCTATATCCTTTTGATCTATTATCATAACCGATAAATGTTCCTTTTATTGCTTTATCATCGAGTTTTCCTCTTTGGGATTTATCGAGATAAGCATAAGCTTTGCAGCCAAATATTTTTATGTTTGATAAATCCGGTTTTTTGTTTGTCCATAGCTGGTATGGAGTTGAATTGTGTGATTTTGTTGGTAATCTGTTTATAAGATACACAGCTGTATTTAAAGCTTCGGCCCAAAATTTATTTGGCAGCTGCGCTTCCGATAATAGGCACCTTGTCATTTCGACTAAAGTCCTATTCTTTCTTTCCGAAACACCGTTCTGAGGTGCACAATGCGGAATAGTGAACTGGTGATGAATACCTTCATATTTTAAGAATTTTTCTAATTCTTCGCTAGTGTATTCACCCCCATTGTCTGATCGGATTTCTTTAACTGTGCGACCGAATTTATTTTTCGTTATGGCTACATATTCTTTCACTTTGGTAACTACCTCACTTTTATTCGATAAAAGAAATATCATTGTGAATCTACTAAAATCATCTGTGAATGTGAGAAAATATTTCTTCCCTCCTATGCTTTCTGTTTGCATCGGACCACATACATCCGTATGCACCAGATCGATCGCCTTCTTAGCTCTGTTCTCACTCTGTTTTGGATACGGTGCATTTGTTAGTTTTCCCTTTATACAACTCTCACAAACTATGTCATGTTTGCAATTTTTAATTTCTAGACCTGTTGCTAAATTGTTGGATAAGAGTTGTTTAATTGAATTAACATTTCTATGACCTAATCTCTTATGCCAAAGCTCAATGCAGTTTTTATTCTTGCATTGTTCAGCAAAATTGACATAGATTTCTTGCTTAGGTTTATATAGGTCAATTTCATATAAATTTTCTCTCTTTTTTCCTTCTAAGAGAGTTTTTCCATTATAGGATAAGTTACAGGTGTTATTTTCAAACATGAATTCATAACCATACTTTGTGGCTTTCGTAACCGACATTAAATTTGATTGAATATCAGGGACATATAAAACGTCCTTTAAAGTTATGTCATTTGATTGTGTCCGTAATTTTATTGTACCTGTCCCGTGCGACTCTAGTGTTGTTCCGTTTGCTATCGTGACAGTATTTTTGTTGTTATTGTCAATGTCAACAAATACATTTATGTCATTACAAATATGTGAACTGCTTCCAGAATCAACAATCCAAGTAGATTTAGACTCATTATGTGCGATTAATGATAATTGCCTTTGAGACAATGTTTTTTCGTTTTGATTTTCTTCGCTTTTACTCTCTTGAATTTGTGTGTTTTTTTCTGCTTTAGTTTTCGGAGTAAAATTACTTGCTTCAAAGCATAAAGACGAATTTTGTCTGTATTTTTCATTTGTTTGGTTCTTAGAATTTTTATTCTTAAGAAACCAACAATTTTGTCGCACATGGTTTTTTCTTTTGCAATTCGTGCAAAAAAGGTTTTGTTCTCTTTTTGGATATGCCCTAGTGTTTTGTTTTTGTTTATTAAATGTTTTGTATACATTTTCATGCGATGAATTGGAGCTTTCTTGTCTCCTTTGAAATTCATCTGTTAGTTTTCCTTTTATAAATTCCGAATTTAATTCTGTCTCTGATCGGGCCTCTAATGCCGTGATCAGAGTATCATAGCTAGGTGGAAGGGAGCACAACAAAAGTGCAGATAGATGAGAGTCCTTAATCTCTTCTCCTATTGCTTTTAACCTATCAGCGGTTTCTAATATTTTAACAATATGGTCGTTCATATTACCATTTTCAACTAGTTTTATACTATATAGTTTTCTTAGCAAATATAATTTACTAGATAAATTCGCGCGCTCATGTATAGTTTTTAATGCTAACCATGTAGCTTTAGCTGATGTTTCGTTTTTTATGTAAATCAGCTGTGAGTCTTCTAAGCTTAAATTTATAATAGCCCTGGCTTTATTGTCTTTCTTCGTCCATTCGCCTGTTAAGGGGTTTGGCGGATCATCAGTTATCTGGTTGATTAAATCCTCTTTCATTAACAGCATCTCTACCTTGAACTTCCAAATCGCATAATTATTGGAGTTCAGTTTTTCTATGCTACACATTTCTTTCATATTTGAAGCCATGATGTTGTATTTTTATTAATTTTACTAATACTTTTATAGTTTCTATTATTTAAAATATAGTTTTTTATTTTATTTATTTTTCTTATTAGAGAGCGGTTTTACCGTGTTCATTCCTCAGCGCTCATAATCTGATAATTTTTAGAACTACGGTAAATAAATTCTTCTTCTAATTTTATTCTTAAAATTCACTTTAAGACTTCATGATAATAAAAGAAAGGTAGAGAAAGTTTGTCCTACCTTTTGAATCCGCGAAGGTGTAGTGAGTAATTATCCAACTTGCGAATTAATCCAGCGATAATGCACATTTGAAGTAGATATTAACAAACACAATCTTGTTAAAATAAAGTATGGCTTCATTGTATAATTTCTAAGTTAATTATTTAATTACTGTTGAAGAAAAAGAAAGATTAATTTTACATTATAAAATTTACATCACACTATAAAAAGTTAACACATTTAATTTTAAGAGAAGTGTTCAGCAGGTCTGCATTAAATAAAAGTTACTCAGAGACTGAAGTATTAGTTCTTGGATGAGAGAAAAAAACACAGTCAAGTCTACGTCATTTAGCCTTGAACTCTTGAGGTTACACGTGTAAGTTCTTTAATGAGAATCTCACAGAAAACAGAAAAGTACTTTGTCAGCACACACGTGTTTCGTTTCACCAGCTTGAAGTCGGATGGATGAATATTCAGGCTCACAATAATAGATGAAATGTTTACATCAGAAATCACTATCCTAACAAATGCAACAATTACCATCCATAGGCGGCAATATATCTAATTTCTTCTGCCCTGCCATTTGAATTTATTTATATTCTATAAGCATCTTTGTATAATAAAATATAATTAAACTGGAAAAGGCCTAACTTAGTTAAAAACATATTTATTTTCGTGCATTCATTTTCTTCATTCGTGTTCTTCATTTATTTTCGTGCAGCTCTGCGTATGATATGTAGAATTTATATTCACAACGTAATGTACTAAAACTCGGTTAATTTTTAAAATGCACACCGCAGCTTTAAACGCACTTCCAGCAATTATGGTTCATAGTCACTCCTATAAACGAAGTACATACATGCTATTTACTTCATACTCTATAGAAAGAATGCTGTAGACTACCTCAGTGGCACATATAAATTTCATCATGTTTGATGGATCATAATATCGCTAACTCAAATGCACCGCAGACGATTTTTCCCCATAGACCATAATGTAACGGAAACCTTTTTCGCATCATTGTAGATGAGCTATAACAGCTATAATGGTGGACTTCATCCGACAAGATGAGTCGGATGAAGTCTATCTTCAATAGGGAATTTGTTGTAGTAAGCCTCAATAGCATATATCTGCGTTAGAGGTCTGCACGGGCTCGGGCCAGGTCTCATTCACGAGACACGGACTGGGACGAGCCTGATCACCACACTTACCGGGCCTTACTCTTTTCTGAAAACTCGGGCCTATCCAGGACAGACTTCTTTTTCTGGGCAGATCTGGGTCTAGAATTCATTCCTTCTAGAAGTCTGCACGGGCTGAAATTTGCAGGCCCTATTCCGACCCACCTTGTATGAAAATCATAGACCGACTTGGCCCTTGCAAAAATCAGTAAAATTAAGTCCGGCCGAACATTTTTTGCAAAAAAATGCATATATTTTCAAATCACCATTATGCTACAATTAAAATTCTTTTTAACGAATAATACCTAATTTCTAGGCAAAATAATAATAATAATAATAATAATAATAATAAAGTACCGTAAAATCTCTGAAAAGGAAAATGTCTATGACGAATCTTGTCTTAAACGGAAAAAATGTCTTGATACGTGCAAAGTGAATATAATAATCCGTGTGAAAAGAATATAATACATTTACAACAGACGATGTACCTGCTAAGAGTGGAACCTGTCTATAACGGTTTTTTCTTCTCTCAGATGCGATTCTGTCTTAGAAGATTTTACTGCATAGCATTTTTCAGATTTTTATGTCTCCAAGCCATGGAATGTGGATTAACGATATTAATGATAACTCAGACATTTAGATACAAATAGAGATTCATTAAAAAATCAATATAGTTTACATGAGGACAAGCAGGAAGAAATCTAGGGAGGGTCAGTATCTTGTTACGGATGTGCCTATACTTCGCAGCCCATGGCGGGTTTTTTTTTTAAATAAAGAATATAAACATGAAAAAATAAAGCTAAAATAAGTAATTTTTTTAGAACTCCGCGTGCAAGACAATTTTTAAATATATCAGCGTAAAAATGTATACAGAACAATTAAGAAGGATTGGCCCCGTTAGGGGCTTCAGAAGGCTCCAGAGGGCTTGACCTCCTGAAGCCTGTTTAAAACCTTAAATTGCCGTCTTTAATTTACATGCTTTATTTTGTTCATTAGAAATAATATAACCATCAGGGTGTGACATATATGTTTCTTCTTTTAAATCTCCATGTAAAAACGCAGCTTTTATGTCTATGTGGTTCATATTTAATTTATGATATGCTACTGCAGTGAGAAAGGCTCTTATTGTAGTGTGAGATACTACTGGAGCGAAGGTTTCATCGTAATCTTCCTCGTATTTTTGTAAGAAGCCTTTTGCTACTAACAGAGCTTTGTACCGCTTTATTTTCCCTAGTTAATGATATTTTGCCTTGAAAATCCATTTAGAACCTATCATTTTATTTCCCTGTAGTGTATCTACAAGTGTCCAAGTTTTATTTTCCTTAAGAGAATTCATTTCTTACTGTGTGGCGTTAAGGCAATTCGACTTTTCTTGGGTATTTTCTATCCCTAGCATTTCTTTCCACACTTTCGGTTCATTGACTGGTTGATATTTAACAGTGTAAGCTAATCTGTCTGGTGGAAGACTCATGTTAGTCTTTTCGGATCTTCTAGATTTAGATGCTGGTTGTTTGGACGCAGTTGCTACACTTTATGTGGGTGTAAGATCTGTTTCAAATAGATTGTTGTCATTTGGCTGTGTGTTTTCACTTTGATCTAATTTTTTCTCGTGTAAATTTAACTTTTCTTCAATTCTATCATTTGAGTTTGAATTCGGGAATTTGACTGTTCTGGCAAGTATTACTCTTCCATCTTCTGAATAAATTCTGTAACCTTTCAAGCGGTTGTCATAACCAACAAATATGTCTTTCTCTGCTCAATAATCTAATTTACCACGTGCTGGAATGCTATAGATTTGCTTGGTTAATCCAATGAAAATTTAGCATCCCAACACAGGATACAGGATTTAGGTAAAGGAGACTAAAATGAATATCTATCCAAGGTATATAGTGAAAAAAAAGTACCATGGCTCTAGGGTCACAATGTTATAATCTAAATTAATAATAGATTATCTAAATAAATTATAATAATAAATTCGCTTTGTGTTGTTTCTACGATAGTTTCCCATCTAAGACCATGTGATTATCTAAAGTTACCCCGAGGAAAGTAAATTTTAACATTAAAGTAAGAAAAATAGGAAGCCATAATTAAAAACCTATATCACAAAATCCCCTTTCTAAGGTAAACACACTTAATGCTAGTGAAAGAAATATGAATTAAAGTAATATAATAAAGAACATTTACCGGGTGCTTCACAGGGTATAGCGGATGTTTTACTTGTATAACTCTTTAACGGATGGAGCTAAGCTAGTGACGTGAAATTGTGCACACATGTGCAGGGACACAAGGGAAACTTATTTACGGACTCTGGTTACTGACGAAGAATATTTTGTTTTCGCCAAAATACACCGATATTCAATAGAAGAGCGTGTTTTTTTAGTCCAAACGTTTTATCTCTGTGACCAGAGACAAGCCGAAACACTCAGGAAGGGTCTAGTGCCTTAAAAATAGGAAAATGCCGTCTTCAAGCATGTTAAGAGCATTAATTGCCGTTTCAACGAACAGGTTCAGTAGCTGATGACAAAGTGGGCATGAAGACCAAACAAAGGACAGCAAGGACGCCCGAAAACATCACCGCTGCCAAAACAATAATAGAGGATGAGCCATCAACATCAACTCGACACTTGGGTCAACAACTTGACGTCAGTGCAGCCATAGCATGAAGAATAGTCCATAAAGATTTTGACATTTCCCCTTATAAAATTCAGTTAGGAAAACCACTCGGCCCAACCGCTATTCAAAAAGACTGGAGTTCGCCAACATCATGTGCGAAATGATCAACACTGGTTTCAACTGTGCCGATTTTTTAGATGAGGCACACTTCTGGTTGGATGGCTATGTCAATCGTCAAAATTATCGGATTTTGGGCAGCGAGAAGCCAGAATTTGTCGTCGTCAAGCCTCTTCATCCACAAAAGCTCTCTGTCTAGTGTGGTTTGTGTGCTGATGGCATTTTGAGTCCGTATTGTTTTGTCTACACAGTGAATTCTGACTTCTTGAATCTCGACTTCTTGACAATGAGGTTCATTTCTGATACCTACTACGAACACTGACTTCAAGACACATGGTTCAGCAGGATGAAGCTCCTCCACATTCAAGAAGAGACGTCCTTGACTTGCTCAGAAGTCACTATGACAATTACATCATCTCAAGAGGCTTCCCGAATCGATTTGGCTATGGACAATTTTGGCCATCCTATAGCTCTGACCTCACCACTAGACTTATTTTTATGGGGCTATGTTAAAGATCAAGCCTACAGAGATCAACCAAAAATAATAGAAGATCTGAAAATAGCGATAAAAAGTGTGATAAGGTCGATCCCAACGGACCAACTCAAGCAGGTTATCGCGAATTTCGAGCAGAGACTTCGTTTTGTTGTCTCTTCAGATGGTCAACATTCTGAAAACCTCATCTTTTAATTTCCTATATTACGTGTTAGTCTTGAAATTTTCAAATAAAAATGTTTTTCCGTTCAAAAATACAACCACAAAAATAAAACTTTCTTTTTGGAAGACTTTAAGTACACTGACTAATATATATATATATATATATATATATATATAATGTATGTATAAAATATATGTATAAAAAAATAACACAATTCGCATATACACACATAAAAAATCATTTTACAAGAAAATGCAACAAATTTTCATATTAGTTTTGCCTCTCATTTTAGAGCATCTCACTAGCCTATTCTTTATTCTGGATCTCCTCTTTCTGCATTCACAAGCTGCTTGTGACAAAGGATTCGTTTACATAATTTTACTGACACTGGCCACTGTCTGGGAGGGAAAAATTCTCCCCGCTCTCATGAGGCCAAGTCCAGCTGACCCTTATTCATAACCATAAAAATGCTATCAAGGATAGACAATTTCCCTATTATAAATCGTATATTACACTATATGGGACAGTATTGAGACAGACTATAATTAAAAGTCATAAAATTTCAGGAGAGAAAGTTTTTGTGTAACAATGAACATATAATTGGAGTAATGGTAGAAAAAGAAATATACCAATTATTTACTGATCGGTAATTTCGAATAATTGTCAATTGATTCTTGTTGATGCAATACTGATCCCAACAGTGTCAAATGTCATATATTACATTCAGAAATATCAATATTCCATAAATTTATACCATACATTTGTAGCAAAAAGTTCAATGATGATTAGAGAGCTACTTCTCTCCATCGCCACGGTTTGTTTTATTTATGTAAGCATAGGCCTTCTAACCGAAGACTCTTAAGTAGTGTATATTTGTTTTTCATTTTGTCCACAGTTCGTAAGGGGTTTTTTTCATTAGTTTTTTTAAGAAGACGATTATGTAAGTGATTAGCTGTGCTAACTGCTTCTCCCAACAGTTTATGTGGTAAGTTTCTCCCTGGTCATGTCTAAAAGTGATCTACTTTTCTCTCAGCAACACCGTTCTGACTAGAATAGTGAGGGATTGTTAACTAGGGTTTTATACCATTCTGTCTGATAAATACCTCTATTTCAGAAATGATATACTCACCTCCGTTGTCAGATCTGATTGTGGCTAGCTTCTTTCCAAATTTATTGTAGACCGTTGCTATAAATTCTTTCAGTGTTTCGAGTACATCACTTTTTCTAGATATTAAATAAATGATACAGAATCCTGAATAGTCATCGATGAATGTAACAAAATATGTTTTACCACAAATTGTAAGTATTCTGAATGGTCCGCAAACGTCTGAATGAATCAATTTTGTGGCTCTGTTTTCGGACGATTTTGGATAAGGGGTATCATTGCTTTACCCCTTATAAATGTTTCGCATATTGTGCCATGTTGGCAGCAATCTGTCTTAATTCCATTAGTTAATTGTTTAGAAATGATCCTTTTAATGCATTGATAGTTCCTGTGTCCCAGCCTTCTGTGTGAGAGTTAATGCAATATTTATTATTACAGTTCTAAATGACATTTTCATAGGCATGTTTTTGTATTCATTTTTTAACTGTACATCATATGGATTGTTTTTTAATTTTCCTTCGAGAATTATATGACCGTTATATGTTAGGTTACATTTGTTTTTCTCGAAGATCAATTTGCAACCGTTTTTGGTTGTTTTGTTTACGGAAAGCAAGTTTGACTCTATCTCTGGTACCTATAGTACTTCCTTTAGGGTTAAATGTTTTATTTTTCCGTCCAAAGTTTCGGTGTGAATTTTGGCTTATCCGGAACCAAAGGAGATTAATTTATTTCTGTTTGTCACTATTATTGTATCTGTCATCTGTGTGAAGATTTCTTTTAAGTTGGATCTATGGGATGAACTTCCACTGTCAATTATCTAGGTGTGGTTACCTTGTCGATCCACTAAAAGCGCTATGTTTGATACTTTATCATTTTTTGTATTTTGCATCTGCGTGAGATGCATAAGCATGTGATCTGGCATTACTTATTAAATCCTTTTTGCTTTTTTCAAAGCAAAATTATGTGGAATAATGTTATTTTAGTACTTTTATTGTGCTGTGTAGATATGTTAGAATTTTTCATTTTTGAAACAAAAATTCTGTATTTGAATAGCTCCACATTTTGCAATGTGGGCAGCATTTATTTTCTTTTAATAATTTGCGTTGAAAGCTTTCGTAGTATTTTCTAAATTTTTGTAGTTTTCTATGCGACGAGTTCATTTTCCGTCATGTTTCAGAATTTACAAAGAAATTTATTTGCAAATAAATACAAGCTTTTCTTCACGTACTTAATAAAGAGAAAATTTTCATTCCAAAATTCTAGTGCATATGTTGCATTTAGGGATTAAACTCTTCGGGACCTTGGTTGCATATATGCATCTTCAAAAAGAGCATGCAGCAATTGTTTTTGGCACCAGTAATGATTGACTTAATTAAAGTAATATTTGCCTTATTTAATTAGGGGATTTCCGTTATTAAATAAGTAAAGGTAACTGTCTAAAAAAGTGGTACCAACCGCATTAAACTCGTGTATGAGACACATAAACTACACACACAGATATATATAGATAGACGTGTGTGTCCTTATTTCACTTTGCAGCCACCACAACTACCCAGGTGTTATACCACTGGTATTTGTGTTTGGTAGTAGCTTCGAGTCTCTCATCATGCACTATGGTGGTTGCATGTCGGCAGCTGTGGGGGTGTGGGAGATATGCTAGTTGAAAATGGTCGACTTAGGGCATTTTCATATTTCGACCGAAGTATTCTAAAAAATATTTGGAATCTACTTCAACGAGATTTGGTTCATTCAACTTAAGATGAACTAATTAAGATATAGATAACTAAGTAAGATGATTTCGCGCCCGCTAGCGGTGGAAATTGAAACTAAACGATATTGCAGCGCGTGCGTAGCACGCCTGCTATATAATGCAGCGGGGACGAGTGGACCGGAGTTTCGTTCGGAAAGAAGTTGTTTAGAACAGAATGCGCGCCGAAAATGACTATTTTTATCGAAACCGCAAAAGAAAGTTACTGATTTCCGGGCAACGCCGGACGAATCAGCGGTTTATGTATCAGAACGCAAATTTTTCCCCATTCACTCTCCATTCCTCCGAATAATTTAAAAAGTCAATGCAGAACCGTATCTTAAGTATTTTTCCCTATTTTCCCCATTTATATCTCCCTCTGCGCTATAGTTGCGCTATATACCAGTCACCGAATCGGCAAGTATAATATAATGTGTGAGACGCTGGTCCCGAAGGGGTTAAAATTAAGTGATCCAAAAATGAGCCCCCGCCCTTCAAGGGATTAATCGATATATTTCTATGCAAATTACACTGATTGTATAAATATCAATATTGTAAATATTTTTGAGAAATAACGTAACACATAAAATGCAAAAGGAATGCCCGTAGGTGCAGGGACCGCTTAAGATTTAGAAGTAGGGGAAGCCTGACGTCACACAGGCCCCCCCCCCCTCTACCAATCATACTTCAACAATTTGATATTTTACCATCACAATTTCAAGTAAACAACACTTTTAATATTAAATTAAAACTAAATACCTATATACATATGAAAAAATATTTATTATATACATAATTATATACATAACATATGAATTGTTTAAATGAATTTAGAAATATGGAACAGGTGCCAATATTTGAACTTCAAAATATATTTTATGCTTTACAAATTACAGGATTTGCCAGTGCTAAGAACGGTGCAGGGACAACAAATATTTAACATAAATTTATGCTTAGCTGCAACACAATTTTGCATCTATTTTATAAACAGAAATTTGATATCACCTGAATGCTAATTACTTCACCCTTTATTTAAATAACCTATTCTCCATATTTTATATCGCTTCTCCACACTTTATGAATTTAAACAAAATATAATTATACAGATTAAATTTTCTGTTCTTTTAGCACATTACAGTCTTAAACATTTGAAATTAAAATGTAAAACATAAGAAAAATGAAAATAAGTTGCATTTAATCACTGTTTTTATACCATTTATTATATCAACAGAAAAAAAAAATACCATAAATGTGTCAGTAATAATCCGAGGGAAAATTTAGTAACTATGAACAAGAAAAAAAAACATTTTTTACCCTGGCTGAATTTTTTTTTCCTAAAAATTAGTTCTGAAAAGTAAATTTGGGAGCCACTTTGTATTTCAGTGGGTAAGCTCGGGCTTCATTGGCCTATTCAGTAAACAGGCCCTGCGTAGGTGGAGTTACAGATATCGAAATAACGTGCATTCACGTCAGCGGTTGCGAATGTGTCAAAACAAAATAATTTAATTTTGTCACACACACAAATATACAATGTAGCTATTCATTAGCAGGGGGGGAAATAACTTTATTCTAAGACTATATTGGTACCATAGTTTCCAGCTCTGTCTTACAACTTATAAACTGCTCCATATACATAAGGGTATTTTTGCTTATGTTAAGAGTCATTTACTAACTTCTGTATCACTTTTCTATGGAATATATGTATACGTATATTTTCTAAACTTCATACCAATATTTTACATGGCTTTATCAAGAAAACTACTTAAACTGTATGAGCAAAGACTAGGAAATACTCTACAAGGATATGGAAGAAAATTTACACACTCTGTATTTTAAGTTTTTAATGGAAATAAGTTGTCTAATAAAGTGATTTATTGAATTTAAAAAATATCCGTTACAAAATTATCATATTAAAAATATTTTTAATACGTTGAATATTATGCAGGGTTTCAACTTGTAAGATAAATGTATCTGAAACCGAATACAGTACCTTCGCCGATATCTTGATTTAGAAGAAAAAGGTCGAAAACCGAGTGCGATTATTATACATTAAAGCAAACTGAAGGAACAAGTTGTAAAGCATTTCTCGTGATTTATTTATTACCGCCTGCTTAAGCTTTCCTCTCGCAAGCAATACCCGATCATTTCTCATGAGAAATTGTGAAAATAAAAGCAATTAGAAGCCGCACCTCCTTCACATACGAGGGGACTTAAGAAAAATGTTGCTTGGCATAAGGTTGAAAGAAATTAGTACCCAATTGGACCCCATAGATTTCGGGCCTTGGGGCAAACAGCATACCGGGTGGTAAAAACTGTGCTCATCATTAATTACTGCAAGAATTTATTTTGAATGTTGCATTTTGATTAGCGTTTTTTTTTTCTTATTGTTGTTATCGGAACATCTTTTATCCTACGATATTCTTATTTAGGCGATAAGGAAACTATTATTGGTGCCCTACCCACATTGAAAAAGCACAAAAACAAAGCAGAAACGGAGATTTTTCATAATTTTGTTTTTGTTAGGAAGGTATAGTGCCAAGGCCAAAGGATTATCGCAAACTATGATTTCGCTTGGAATTTGTAAAGTGCAATGCTGCATTCATTCTAATAGAAGTTTTCAGCTGCGCCAGAGATCTTGTCAGAAAAGAAGAGCAATTCATTCAAAATGTGGAAAAACGTGAAGGGTTCAATTTTTTGTTAGAAGGAGGGAGGAGATTTTTCATGGCACGAACTACATTTTAACACTAATCAACAGTTAAATGGCCAACTTCATGTTTATTATAATTATTATTATTATTATTTTTTTTTTTTTGCCTTACGCCGTATCCCTATTATTTCCGTTCAAAATTCTTTTACTGCTTCATTCTACCATATAACAGATTTTACATCTAAGAAATGATTTATTCATCCTTTTATCATTTTCTTCTTTTCTTGTTCTTCTTTCTTTCATATATAATACCTTTGCTCTTGAAAAGGAAATCGAGGAAAATAACCAGTTATTTTCTATTTTAAGTACATACTTTATGTTCCTACTATATTTGTGATAATAAAGAAATATACTTAATGAAGTCCAAATTCATCATGAAAGTTGTTTAAAACTAAACCATAATACATGGATAGAATGGAAGGAAATGAAATACTTGATTGTGAAACGCGATGATACAGCCTAGTGTTATATCTATTGTGAACAAACACTTTCTCAGAAAGGAGCAAAATCTTATTTTTTAAATTGAGGATATTATTTTTCTTACAAAAACATCCAATAGCGCAAGGAAAAATTGATTATACAGCATTTCCAGAAAGAGAAATACAGTTGAAAGTTGTTTTAAAATCACAAAGATGTTGTTTTAAATCATATTATTTAAAAATCTAATGATCGGTCTCAACCCAGGAAAAATAATTCCTTTTGTATATATACTGCATTTAAAGTTTAAAATATTTCAAACTCTTGAAATATTATAAACTTATGGAAAAAAAGATAGGGACAAAATTTAAATTGCTATATTTAAAGTACTACAGTATTTGACGTAAATTATTCCATTTCTACAAAAGTAAATACACTTAAAAGTATTTGTTATGTTAAACATTTGGCAAAATATTATTTAGCTTTATTTTTATATATTTATGATTACGTTTGCAAAGAAAAAAAGATAAGGGCAGAGTAGAATTCTAGCAGAATGAAGCTATTATCTTAAAAAAACACCAATATATTTAATAATTTTTATCATTCTAGATGTCAGAGAGTGAGAGAGTTTTTTGAGAGTGTTTTTGAGAATTTGCTTTCCAGGATATTTGGACAGATGTTTTCAGTTCGTCACTATTGGTATAACACTTGCTTTTTGTGTAGATATTTGTCACTAACATTCCCCACAGGTTTTCTACTGGATTTATTTAGAGCTCTGTGATGGCTAGAGATCTGCAATGAGACCCCATTTGCTTTGAACAATGATTTTGAGGATCCTGCTGATGGTTATACAGGGATTACAGTGTCCCCAAATGGTCCGCTTTTTCAAATGCCAGTAAATGCAAAGAACAATTTTTAAGGTAGGTTTCTACAACATTTGCAATAAAAGTAACCTTTGCTATAGTTTTCTAGAAAATTTGCAAGAAAAATCTGAAAAGAACATTCTTGTTCGGAAAAATCTGGGACAAAAAAAAAGCGGACCATTTGGGAGCCCTGAGATAGAGGCATTATGCTGTTGAAAAAATATATACAACTGACGTAATCAGAGAATCGGCTGTTAATAAATTTCCAGTATGAATATCTTGACATGCTTTAGCATTTATTTTGTTATTTAAAAATGCTGTTGGAGCTGTCCCACTAAATGAAAAATAGCCCCCAAACAAGCGCACTTCCTCCTCCGTACTACCACTTTTTTACACCAAAGATCATGCCAGTAATAACGGAAACCATTCGGTTAATCTAAATTGAACTTCTTGTGCAGAAAAATGCATCTCCTCAATTCTTGCCATATACCACATGCAATTTAGCAAATTGCACTCGATTAGGATGAATTGACTGTGTAATGTTTGGGTAATTTTGAATGTATCATGACAACTCCAATAGCATTTTTAATTAATAAAACAAATTCTAATGAATATCAAAGTATTATTCGTGAAAATTTATTGAAGAAAGCGTTTCTCATTATATCTGAATAATACATTTTTCAGCAGGACAGTGCACCAATCCATGTCTCATCATCATGAAAATCATGGTTTAAAGCAAATGAGGTCTCACTGATGGACTGGCCAACACAAAAACCTTACATAAATCTAGTGGAAAACCTGTGGAATATATTACTAAGAGATATATACGCAAAAAAGGCAAGTGTTATGCCAATAAAGACGAACTAAAATTTGCTATCAAAATATCCTGGACTAAAATTTCCAAACGGACTTAATAGACTCTCTCATTTTCTGACATTCGGAATGACAAAACTGATCATTTTTTTTTTAATAACTTGCTTTATTTTGCCGGAATTCTACGATGTCCCTATCCTTTTTCCAGCTTTCTTCTTGCATAAATGTAACTAAAAATATATAGAAATAAACTACGCAATTTTTTAGCGAATGTTTGACATAATAAATTTTTTAAGTGTATTTCACTTTGTAGAATTTGAATTAATTACATCAAATACCGTAGTGCTTTAAATATAGCAATTTAAATTTTGTCCCAGTCTTTTTTTCAACTACTGTATACAAACATTATATATAACCGTAAAGAGACAACACAGAAACATCATACACAAATGGGGGAATAAAAATCAAAATGAAATAAGAACACATACATGTTTGAATAATATCCATATAAGGAAAAAGAAAAAATTAAAACTTTTTACCAAGAAAAGATAAATCAATTGGAAAAAATAAATTAATGAAATAATTTTACGAAATATTTGTGGAAAAGTGGCAAAATCCTCATGCCAAAATTACTATAGATTCCACAAAAATATGCGATTTCAACCTTGTACCAGCTATAATAAGCTAAAATAATACAAAATTCGGGCTGTCGATTTATATATATTAGATTTTCGATGATATCTGCGTGTGTTAGTTGATGAGCGTTAAATTTGTTACAAAGAAATTCTGCAGTTTGATAAAATTTAAAGTAAAATTAATCATAAAGAAGGAAGTTTGTATGTGTGTTTGTGTGTGTCTTTCTCGTTTGCATTCTGAAGAGACCGCACCACGCAGAGCTACAAAATTTGGTGGAAAGGTACCTCTATTCATGTAGTTTTGACCCTCGAAGCTAGATTTTGGAATTTTTAAATTAATTTTTTTATGCGATTTTTAGTGTTTTTTCCCGTTTTGCTGCGATTTTTCCACATTGGTAACCGGAATCCGGTTCCAATTTTTAGCCTATGTAGAACATTTTGTATTCTTATTTTTGTTTCTGTATAAGATTTATAGCAAAAAAAAAAAAAAAAAAAGTAAAGCACTTTAAATGTTAACCAATCAATAATCATTAAAGCCTTCTCATTAATTAAAACTCCATTTAGGTGAAATTTATTACATTTAAAACGAATTTTCAGCACGATAATAGTGAATGTTTTACGTATTTCAAGATAGTCTTTTTCTCTTTTTTTAAATTTTTTTTAAAAATTTTTTGGCCTTAATACTTTTTGTGGAATTAATAATAACTTATAGAAACAGAGCACAAAAAATATGAGACGATAGTATATCAAACATTCAATTAAAAAGAACTTCAAGGCAATGCCCTAAAAAACACAACTTATAACTATTTTCTGCACTTCGACCATTAGAATCGGTCAAACTCTTCTTTTTAGTTATGTTCACAGTGAACTTGTCAAAACCTGCTTACATTAAGTGCGTTAACGCTAGAACGCCGGGTAGTATCATTACAAGTATTTTCAAACCAGTTTGGATGCCAGTATTTGCGAACAGAAATTCTGGCCTTATTAAATTGCAGAATTCCTGTGATTAAATAAGACAAAAATGTCTTTTCAAAAATAGAGGTATTCATAATATCCTTACTGGCTACGCACGCTAACATAATGATACCGTCCAGAATTCTAGTGTTAATCTTATAAGATATTGCAGGACATTTACAGGTTTATAGTTTCAAAATTATTTTTTGTCTTTTAAAGGGCTTTTTATACACACGAAAATCATATACTATTAGTTAGAAATCGATATCGAAAGTGAAAGGTTAATTTTGAAACTATAATAAGAATGGAGCTAGAGTAAAGAGGAGAAGACAGATGGTGTAGTGTCTACCGGTTGTAAGTGAAGTAACTGAGAATGTAGTCACAAGATAGCGGCTGTTGTTAGCTTACATCGGCTAAAGGCCTGATTAACGCCAGGGGAAACAACCAGTAAAAACAAATAGAAATTTTTACCTTATTTATGGCAGAATTTCTGAATTAATAAGGCATTTAAATAAAGGCGAAAATTTCTATTAAAATTTACTGGATAATTGCACCGGAGGTAATCAAATTCCTGACGTTGACAAGAAGATTGTTTATGTACTCACAATATGGCGGAACCAACGGATATGACTACCGCCAGGGCTAACATCCACCAGTAAAAACGAATAAATATTTTTGCCTTAATTATGACAGTGAAATTTTTCATGAATAAGGCGTTTAAATAAGGAGGAAATTTCTACTAAAATTTACTGGTGGAAGTTTGCCCCGACAGTAATCAGGCCATGCATAACTGGTTACAGTTGAAGGTTCATCAGTTTCAGGATATGCCAATTCCTCTTTATTGATAGTTCCGTGATAGTAAGCAGATTTTTTTTTTAGAACAGCATTTTCAAAATCGCGGTTTCAAAAAGCGGTATTACCCCTATAAAATGTTCAACAGTTGTTGCCAACTGATTACCCTACACGTCTAATATTTTCATGGGAATTCCTTGCTCATTGTCAGGTAGATATGGATTGGCCTTTCAACATTCTACGGACCTATGAAGCTCATTTTTATCTGAATGGCGCAATGAATACGCTGATACAGCATAATTGCTGCATTTGGGATGAAAAGAAAATCCTCATTCGATTAGTTTCGTTGCGTTCTCAGAAGGTTAACCTCTTCGGGACCGGCGGCTTTTACACAAATTTTATTCGGTTGGCACCACTTTTCTTAAAAAAGCTACCTTTACTTAAACTATCGCAAAAGTGCTCGAATTAGAGAAAGCAAATATTACTTTTATTTTTTACTGGTGCTTAAAACAAATTCTGTATGCTCTTTTTGAGGGTGCATATATGCACCCATATGTCCCGAATGGGTTAAGGTATGGTGCGGATTTCCTGCAGAATTTATGCTCGGTCCGTTTTTCTTCCAAAAATTAACGCCGAGAGGTCTGGTGACATGCTCCGTAACGGGAAAGGGTTGTACCTCGCTGCTAGAGAGTAACGTTGTCCCGTCCCTGCAAGCATGTCAGTACCTTGACAGAACAATTTTCATGCAGGATGGAACTCCCCACACATCGCCACTTGCGTTAAAAATATGCTTCGGAGGCATATTACAGACGATCATGTCATTAGTCGCCATTTTCGTTATGTCTGTCCTGCAAGATTCTCAGCCTTGAATCCCTGTGAATTTTGGCTCTGGGGCTATTTGAAATAGCTGGTCGGTCGTCATAACGCTAGAAAACTGCCAGAACTCAAGGACAGTATTTCCCGTTACGCCCTCAACATTTCCAAAAATTTGCTTCGCGTGACTGTTGAAAGCTATTTTGCGATTTCAAACGGTTCTCGACAATAATGGTCAACACATGGAACAGTATTTGTCTTGATAAACTACAATGTAATTCTACAATGTATATAAGTTTTTTTTTTGTTAAATTATTGAATAAACAATAATACGGCCTCTGGGGGCCATTTTTGAAAAAAGTCCAAATTTCATATTTTTCTGATGAATAGTTTTGATTATAGACAGCTCTGAGTAGGTGAACTTTAATTCTGTACACCCGGTACTTTAAAAACTACTCAGAAACGTTTTCGAAAATCAGTGGCAGCAAAATAAACTTTGGATTTATAAATTCTTTTTTAAATCTAAAACATAAATTGGTTTCTGAGGTTTCTAAAGATAACGAATGCTTTTCAGAATCGTGGGTAACTCGGAAGAGGTTTTTATACATTTTCGTTCGTGATTATATTATATTTTCTTGGATTAAGAAATATTTGTCTTTTTCGACTGTGTATATCAAGATTGTTCCTTAGCGATATTGAAAATATTGAACAAAAATGAAAAATGTATGGAACATTTTAAAGATGTATGGATGGACCGAGAAAAATACAAAATACATTAATATATATATTTTTTCATTACTTAACTTTATAAAAAGAATGACAGGTCGTACATTGGACACTTTTTGCCAACTGTATGGAAATATGTTTGTATTTTTGTTTTAATTTTAACAATGAATTCCAGCATCAAAAATTCGCGTGCTTTTTTCATAGTCCAGAGCCCCGTTTAGATACAACCCGTATTTTAATGCTATTAAATGAATGTAAATAAATATACCAAATATGGTATAATATAAAGGGTGTTAGGTAAATTTAATTACATTAAATAAAAAATTATACTCGCAAAAATTTAAAAAAATAAATTAGCACTTTTATAGAAGCTAAAGGAAACAGCTAGTATCCCATTTTGTAATTTGTTTGTAATTATTAATGGTTGTTGATCTTCAAATTTTTGTGCGAAGATATTGTTAGCAGAATTTTTTTATCCTAACAGATTTTTTTACCTAATTAATTATATTGGTTCACAGGCGGACGAATAGAAACGAGCTTATACTAAGATGCTTCTAGAAGACTTAAGGCTGCTCTTCAGTAAACTTCCCGATTCCCCTCGCTAATGTTATTCCTATGGGCGTAGGATGCATTCGTATTTTTAAAATATCTCCTCGGAAAATTAATATTTTTAACTTCTGTTTTCTGTGTACTGTTCTTAAAGAATGTTTTTTTTTCTTAGTTATCAAAATATTTCTAAATTATGTGCTTAATTTATATTTTTATGTGTTAAAATCTTAGCGAAACTGAACAAGATTTAATTGAACAAAATTAAATATATATTTTAGAAACAAATTGACAACTAAGAAAAAAAGAGACATTCTTTAAGAACAGTACAAAGAAAACAGAAGTTAAAAATATTAATTTTCCGAGGAGATATTTTAAAAATACGAATGCATCCTACGCCCATAGGAATAACATGAGCGAGGGGAATCGGGAAGTTTACTGAAGAGCAGCCTTAATGTATCCGAGAGCGTGACCAATAGAATCTGGGGTCAGCTGTAATCCGAAAATTCAGAATATAGAAGATCCAACTGGACCTGGTTTTTAGCTTTTTGTGTCCAAAGATGAAAGAACGCTACTGTGTCTCAGCTCGTTTTAGGTTATTTTTTCCCAACAGAGACGAGAATATATGATACTACGTTGCGTTAATGCCTTGAAAATTGAGTATTGTAGGCAAACAAATCACATATATGTCCCTCTTAACCAACGACATAAAAGGTACCCGTTTACTTTAGACAAGAGAGCGCATTACCTGGTCCAGACAGCAATAGCAATGGGTTTCTGTACTCTTCACAGACGAGTTCAGGCTTATGCAGATTGGTTCAGGTCGGGTGTTGATCTGGAGAGAATAATATACCAGATACTAATAATCTAACATTGTTGAAACACAGTTATAGAGAAGATGGAATCGTGGTTTGGACTGGAATCTGGCTGGTTGGTCGGTGTGTGCTCCACTGAAAACTCTGACTATTGTGAGTATCAGAACGAGATACTTGATTCATATATCAAACCATATGCTTGTGCTACTGGTAATGAAATCATCCTAATGGATGACAACAGCATCACTGAGCAGGATTGATAATGAATATCTTGAAGATCAACTTCTGGAGCGAATGGGGTGGTCAACTTGATTTCCCTATCTTAAGCACATAGAGCATATTTGGGATAATATTCACAGACAGGTATTTGTTTTAAGTTCTCTTCCGAAGACCTTAAATGAGCTGAAACACAGGTTTCCCAGGGAATGGTCTTTGCTTCCCATTCCAGTGCCCTATAACTTAATTGGTAGTATGGAAAGTCGATGCTACCAATCCGTTACAGCTAAGGCCGTATACATTCCTGGTTAAAACTTATTTATTTAATTATTTTTTACAGAAATCTTTCATATTTTTGTTTCTCCAACAACGGATGAGAAGATATTATGTATAATATGAATTAATATTCTGTAAAGAATATAAGGTAAAGTGCCCTAATTTCGTCCTCCTTTCTAATTTCGTCTCCCTTTATTTCTCCACTTCTCCGAAAGTTACGCCACTTATCACACAAGCCACAAGGAACGAAAGGTAAAAGGCGTCAGTAGTGAAAGTTTCTTTCGCCAATACGTCGGTACCATTCCGAACTATCGAATGTGAAAAAATGCATTTTTCATATTTTATGCCAATCTTTTATATTGTGTATGACGCGTACGTTGCCAAATCGTCACTTTTCTAGCTTAATTAGAACTTACTTGAAACTTAGAAAATGCAAATTTCAAACTATCGAATTTGCACATTTTTTAAAAAAATTACCATGTCAAAGTGTCGAATACGGCAAATTCGATACTTCGCCGTAAATTTTTGTATTTTTTTTACTTTTTTAACCATTTGTACCATGTCAAACTATCGAATTTGAAAATAGTCACTTTGTAGGAAGGCAAAGATCTAAAACTTTTAATTATGGATTCAAAATTAACAGAATTGACGCATGTTTTTTATGTTAGTATAGAATGTTTTCTACTAAAAATGGAATGTGTAGCATTAATAGTTCATCTACAGGGACACTCAAAATAATACTTTTACATTACCCTCAATTGGGGAAAAAACGTTCGCGGTGTATTTTAATGATGTTAATCTATTTCAACAATATAGAAATTGGCATGCATATCTAAAGTGCATTAAAACATTTTTCATTTAGAAGATAGTATGCAAATCATTTATCATTTATTTACAGGGCCACTCAAAAGAATTCGGTTACGTAATGGCGTACGGGAAAATGTTTGAAGCGTAATTTAATAATGTTACAATACTATTTCAAACAAAATGAAATTGATATACGTAATTGAGGTACACTACAAGATGCTTACTGTAGAATATGACGTGCATGCTTCTAATCGTTAATTTACAGGGGCACACAAAGTAACTCGGTTACGTAATGGCGTAAGGGAAAATGTTTGAAGCGTAATTTAATAATGTTACAATACTATTTCAAACAAAATGAAATTGATATACGTAATTGAGGTGCACTACAAGATGCTTACTGTAGAATATGACATACATGCTTCTCATCGTTAATTTACAGGGGCACACAAAGTAACTCGGTTACAATGTTTTGTATTAGCGATAATTGATGGAAACCGTTTTTAATTATGGTATGCTTCCTTAAGTTTAACTCTTCGCATACTACGTGGTGTGTAAAAGTTCCACAGATAGTACTATACAGGGCTACTCAAAAGAATTTGTAAGCATTAATTCGTATGCGTGCTAAATTACATAAACGAGGTTTTTAATTCTTTTTCGGAATTTTGAGCGGAGTTTTATTTTTCTAAGAGATGTTTGTAGAATATAAATAAATTCATAATATACAGGGCTACACAAAGCAATGCGGGCTATGTATGATAATTTCAGAGAGTGTGTTTTAAACAGTGTTATGTGATTTTTGCCTGAATTAAATTTTATCATATTATGTGACGCGTATAAAAATCTGCAGATAATATACAAGACTGTACAAAAGAATTAGAGTAAACTTTCGTCTATTGACGGAAATTTCTGAACTGTGTTATGCGTTTTAAAATTAAACTAAATTTTCAAACACTATCTAGAAGATATACAAATCTACAGATCATATACAGGGCTTCACAAACGAATTCGATTATTTTTCCGTCTATAGACGGTAATTGCTAGACGGTTATCATTTTATAATAATGCCTTTTACTAAATTATTTACTTAAATATCTTCTCTCACCATATTAAATGTTGAAGTTTCGTTAGAGTAATCTGGAAGCGTTGGAAAATGGTTCATAATCTATGATTGACGCATGATGTTTTTTTTTCTTATTTACATTTTTAGTACGATTTCTTTAATCGTGACAACTCGGTAATTTAATTTTTTTTTCTGCTGGTTTTTGTTTTAAGAAACTTTAATTCTAGAATACACTTGTATTTCATCAAATTTAAAATCGTCTGCGGTAGTTAGTAACTTATTTCTTAAATCTGGTTGAGTTAGTTAAATTTTATTCCAATCATTTCTATCTTCTGTAATGTAACGAAAATGGCAAAACGGATTTTATTAAAAAAATATCAAGAAGAAATTAACATTGGAATTAAAGATGTCTGTATATCGAGTTCGCCGTCGTCATCTCGACTCCGAGATAAAAACGATATCCTCTTTAACACAGGTATTTATTCTATTTTTAATATTCTGCTATTCAGCGTAATTAATTTGAATTCGAATGTTGTTTTAATTTTGTATATTGTGTCTTCTTTATTTAGATTGGAATATTCACCCTGTACTCGATTTAAATTTGATTAGACCATCCCCTTCAACACTGATATCCAATGCGGAGAATGAAAAAGGTAAACAATTCCTTTATTTATTTATCTTGCTATGTTTTGTATTCTTCGAATACTAATAATATTTTACGTTTATTTTAGGTATTGAAAACTGCAAATTATCTAACGTTGCAGAAAAGTACAGAAATATTAATAGTTTTGATGTTACTTTTAAAGCAGCTGAAAAAATTTTTACAGATCAACAGGCTTCAAACTTTTCTTTGCATAATGGTAAGTGGCTCATTAAGCCAGACAAACGTTTATTTATAAATTTAACGCGTTTTTCTTGATTTTATCATTTTTTTCTGTTAGATTTATATCCAACCTCATCTGATAACACTGATTTAGACCCAACATTTTCTCCAAGTCACACCACTGAATCAGATGGCAGCTATATCGACCAAGGTATTATTTAATTAATTTTAATTGTATATTGTTTTTTATGGCTCAGACAGTAATCTTTTTATTATTGCTAGGTTTTATTAACCATTGGGAAAAGGGTTGATACTTTCGGTCGAGAATGGACCAAATGATGTACGCACTTTACTCTTTAAACAGTTTTTAATGAAATTCTGTAACTTTAGAAGAATTTTTTAAGCGTTTTTAACGAAATTGTGTAATTTTAGAAGAATTTTTTAAGCGTTTTTAACGAAATTCTATAACTTTAGATGAATTTTTCTCTGAATAGTCAATAGAAATGCATAAAATCGTTACAAAAAGGATAGATGCAAATTATCAGATATGAAAAAAAGCCGAATTCAAAAATTGACGTCGAATGAGAAATCGTCTTATGAAGTAAAAAATGTGGTCTTCAACTTTAATTTCCTCAAAATACTTTTAGCTCAGATATCATTCTAAACAACAGTTAAAGCAATACTTAAATTTTTCTTAGGGGATGGTCTACAAATAGAAATTGTACCAAACTTTAAAAATGTCAATGCTAACACCTAAAATTGGCATCCTATTTCAATATTTCGGTTTATTCGACCTTCGGATACCAAACGGGAAGTCAGTAGATAGGAAATGGGATTTCTGCGTCAGCAGCAGGCGATGGTGGCGGTAATACCGCCTTCTGCCGAGATCATACTATAGTAGGTCGTTAGAATAGCTAGCGTGGGGAAGCTATGTTATAGTAGGGTGGGGCGAATAGTCTGCTATAAGACGGGAAGGGGGGGGTATTTTAGGAGAGCTAAATTAATAAAATTTTTAAATGTCTTATAGTACGAGGTAACGGTTAGGGTAGAGACTGAACACTGCCCCGCTATCCCTCTGTATTTTCCCAATGGTCGTTGTAAATTGTTAAATTAGAATTTTTCTACTATTTCTTGGCTCAATTAAACACACAATTAAACGCTTAATTAAACACACTCTTACAATACATTTAAATGAAAACTTGACTTCTAAAACAAAAACAATTTAACAACAGAATTTCATTAATTTATATTAAAATGACGACAAAGGTATTTTCTGATTTGATTCTCTGCCTGCAAACGAAATGCCTGTCCTTTACCATGGTTTTTGGGAAATAAAAATAATTAATGATAGACGTTTTATTTTTTTTGACACTGAATTTCATAAAAGCACGTAGATTAAGCAATTACCTGTCCAAAAATGCAATCTTTACTTTTTTCTGTGCATTAGTTCAGCTGTAGGTTGTTTGGAAAAAAAATTGACGAAGAAAAAAGTGATCATTATAAGTAATTCGACATTATTTTAAAATATATATATCTCTGTTTATATATCACTCATGATGATGAGTTTGATCTCAAATTGAAGAATTTCTTCATCAGATTTCATCAAATTCTTCTAATTTTCGGGGTTTTTTTTTATATGTGATATTTTAATCTGGCATGTTTGGTCGATTTAACATTCAAAATTTGTTTCCTGTAAGAAAACAGAACCGGTCTGTTGTCTTGTTCTTGGCGTTTATTTGTATGGCTGGCTTACTATTTTTTGTTAGCTTGGCTTGACAGAACGACCGTCCTGCTTGATTAATAAGATTCTATTTTGACTTGTAATTTTATCACAATGCTCACAGGATAAAAATATCCCGTCCGTTTATACCTTCGTTACAGTATATTAAATAGGGGATGTATTCCGGGCTTCCCGCATTACATAAGGTAAAGCTAGGAGAGTCTGCGCGCAATTCAAAAGAATAGCAATAAAAAATCTAAATATTAATTTTTTGCTAAACTATTCATGAATAATTTTTACTTCATTTGTTTTTTATGCATTTCCATTGCTATTTTGTTGTTATGTTGCAATTTAATAGAACAGTTGTAATAAAACCAAGAAAGTTATTTTGCACAATCTGTCCTTACAGGGTTGGTGTGATTGCGCGCATGGGTACGAGAGATTGTTACTAATAATAACTACAATTAAATTGTTAACAATAATAATTACACTTAAATGACATTGCTGTAAGGTTTTTGTGAACAAATTTTATTGTATTGGGAGTGAATATTTCAACCTAATGCTTAAAGATTCAGAAAAAGGAAATAATTTTAAAAATGATTAAAAAATTTTAATTAAAGGAAAAAAAATAAAGAATCTGAAAAAGCAAGTCCAGATAAGATTACAAAATAAAATTATGTAACATAATAACACGTTTAACTTAAAATTAGTCCATTTTTATTTGTCAATTTTTATGCAAATTTACCAATAAGCTGCGTAATCTCTCCTAGCATTTAAACTAATGGGAACAATGCGCCATCTCTCCTAAGTAGCAGATACGCAAACCCTCCAATTTTGGTAGGAGAGATTGCGCGGCCTTTTATTTAAACATGGCCGCTACTAAAACGAACCGTTGATGTTCACATTGTTAGTCTAGAATAGTAGCTAATGAGAAATCGTTTAAGTTTAAAATATTTTGTACTATTGACATTGTATAGAAATTCTGATGAACAGCTATGAAAATTCAAGCACTTACTTTGGGAAAACAAAACAAAATAGCAATACTTTATCTTAGACGCTCAAAGCAATCAACGTGCACTTTCAAATAGACACTCCACTACTGTTGTTCTACAAATACCTGGAGTCTCTGCGCTCTCACTCTACTCCTTCCCCCCGAACCTTTATGTGCGCAATCTCTCCGACTGCGACATCTCTCCTGTCTTTACCTTAACATAGGTGAAAATCATTTTTTTTTAACTCTAGTAGATTTTTTTATATTTAATTTATATATTATACATAAGGTAAAGCTAGGATAGTCTGCGCACAATTCAAAAGAATAGCAATAAAACATCTAAATATTAATTTTTTGCTAAACCATTCATGAATATTATTTACTTCATTTGTTTTTTATGCATTTCCATTGCTATTTTGTTTTTATGTTGCAATTTAATAGAACAGTTGTAATAAAACCAAGAAAGTTATTTTGCGCAATCTGTCCTTACAGGGTTGGTGTGATTGCGCACATGGGTAGGAGAGATTGTTACTAATAATAACTACAATTAAATTGTTAACAATAATAATTACACTTAAATGACATTGCTGTAAGGTTTTTGTGAACAAATATTATTGTATTAGGAGTGAATATTTCAACCTAATGATTAAAGAATCAGAAAAAGAAAATAATTTAAAAAACGATTAAAAAATTTTAATTAAAGGAAAAAAAATTAAAGAATATGAAAAAGCAAGTCCAGATAAGATTACAAAATAAAATTATGTTACTTGATAACACGTTTAACTTAAAATTAGTCCATTTTCCATTTTTTATTTTTTTATGCAAATTTACCAATAAGCTGCGTAATCTCTCCTAGCATTGAAACTAATGGGAACACCGCGCCATCTCTCCTAAGTAGCAGATGCGCAAACTCTCCAATTTCGGTAGGAGAGATTACGCGGCCTTTTATTTAAACATGACCTCTTCTAAAACGAACCGTTGATGTTCACATTTTTAGTCTAGATTAGTGGCTTATGAGAAATCGTTTAAGTTTAAAATATTTTGTACTACTGACATTGTATGGAAATTCTGATGAATAGCTATGAAAATTCAAGCACTTACTTTGGGAAAAGAAAACAAAATAGCAATGCCTTATCTTAGACGCTCAAAACAATCAACGTGCACTTTCAAGGAGACACTCCACTACTGGTGTTGTACAACTACCTGGAGTCGCTGCGCGCTCACTCTACCCCTTCAACCCGAACCTCTATGTGCGCAATCTCTCCGACTGCGTCATCTCTCCTGGCTTTACCTTATATATATATTACATACACAATACGAAAATACATTTTTATATAAAGAATATTAATTATGTATTCAAACAAATTTTTGTAATTTATTAAAACTGATACTTTCGTATTAGCCGCATGCCCGAATTTAATAGCCAAATAAATCACCAAATGTTACATTAGACATTAATTAGACTACTTAGACCTACTTACTTAGACTACTTACATTAGACATTATTTTTAGAGCCATAAAAAATGGAGAGAGTTTTCAGACACAGTTTTAGATACAGTTTTCAAATAAATTGTAGTTAAAAGAATATTTTTTCGCCTATTCGACGTTATAAAAATTGAAATTGTTCTGTGCCTAGAAGTTAAAAAAAAAAGTAGTAAAATCAGCATTTATTGATCCGTTGTTGCCACTGTCAATATGACGCCAGTGTTACTCACGGATATATTTTTGCTCTATAATATAAAATTTTCTTAATGTTCAAACGAAAATTCGAGTTCGGCTTAATCTCTTTTCTCGTTTTCTTTATGTATAATATTAAATACTCTACAGTATGTTTCAAAAGTGTCTTGACATTTTCATGTAAAAACGTTTTATAATGATTCCTTTGTTTCTCAGGTTATTTAAGAAATGTATAAAGGTACATTCCTAAGTTGAATGTGTGGATGGGAATAACTAAAACAAAGATCTATGGACCTTTTATTTTCTCGGAGCCAACAGTTACAGGAAACATCGACCTTGATATGCTGCAATTTTTTTTTCAACCACAATTAGAAAGTGATGGTATTTTCTAGCAAGACACTGCACCATCCCATTTCGCATGAATTGTTCAAGACAACCTGGATGAACAATTCCCCGATAGGTGGATAGGTCGCGGTTGTGGGCGCCGCGGTCTCCTGACTTAACACCCCTTAGACTTTTTTGTGTGGGAGTTCATAGAGTCGAAGTGTACGCAGTGAAGATCCACACAATTGAAAAAATAAATTAACGAATAACTGACGCAGCAGCACAAATAACACCACATATGCTAGCAGATGCTTTTCGCGTCACCCATGAAAGATGGAGCCTAGGCATAGACTTACAGGGCAACCACATTGAAATGTATTGATTATACCTTGTACTTCTTATTTGTACTAACAAGTTCTTTATTAAAAGCACTTTGAAGGAAAATGCCAAGAAACTTTTGAAACACCCTGTAAATGATTGTTGTTTTCATTATTATAATTATTAATTTTTATGTTTTTTTAGGAGCTGGAAAATCTAAAATCACAATTCATAAGAAAAAGAAACCCACGAAGGTTATAAGTAAAAAAAAAAGTTCATTTCCGTTCAGAACTAGACCATTTCCAGGCTGCAAAATGTGTGAAAAACATTGGTTTAGAACATACTTTTAGCTCTTCCGCCAACAAAAATAACAAGGAATGCTGTCCTGCTACAAATAGCTGTAGTTCACATGATTCTACGTTAGATGAAATTATCGAGCCTGTGAAACGGTACAAGTCCAATCCCCATAAATGGAGAAAAAATGTAAATAAAGCCAAAAGATTAAAAGGTGCAGCATATGAAACTGAAAACCATAAAATAATTCCTGCCAAACCAATGAGAAGACCTACTTGCATAAATAATAGAAAACATCAATGTTGTGCAAAATTTCCAGAAGAGAAAAGAAAGATTATATTTGATAATTTTCATTCCCTTGACTCATTACACAAGCAAAGAGAATTCTTTGTTAGGCACATCACTCGGAAAAAACCGAAAAGACATAGTAGTGAAATATCTAGAAAAGAATTCACAAAAACATACACATTTACTTATGGCAACGAGAAACACATTGTTTGTAGAGCCTTTTTTCTAGATACCCTTGGTATTAGTGAGGGACTAATTAAGGGAGCATTTAAAAAAATTAACAAGACTGGTGTCATAGAGTCTGATAATAGAGGGGGTGCAGAAGAAAAAAAAATCCAGGAAGTAACCCACGGATCAACTTGAATGATGGTGAAGATTATGTGAAACAGCACATCCTTTCATTTCCTGCTGTGGAGTCACATTATTGCCGCAAATCAACTGATTTTAGATTTTTAGATGCAAATTTAAATATAAATATCATGTATCGACTGTATAAGGTAAAATGTAAAGCAGAAGGCAGAAAAGAACGATGTTATGAATCATATAGGAAAACATTTAAATCCTTCAAATTAAAATTCCACCAGCCCAAAAAAGATTTATGTAAAGTATGTGCCACTTTTGAGGCGAGCTCAGAGGCGGAGAAAAATACAAACAGAGAAGAATTTGATCGACATCAAGAAAGAAAAGAAGCCGCAAGAATGAAAAGGAACGAAGACAAACTCTCCGTTTTAGGAAGTGAAAAAGTACTGGCTTTCAATTTTGATCTGCAGTCAGTTTTATCAACTCCAAAAGGAGCTGCAGGACCTTTTTTCTATGTTCGAAAATTGGCCATCTATAATTTAACTATTTATAATTTGGAAGATTCGAGTGTTCAATGCTATATGTGGGATGAAACCGAAGGAAGAAGAGGCAGCATTGAAATTTCATCTTGCATATTCAATTACATTATGGCCCATCCAGAAATAGAGCACGTAAAAATGATGTCGGACAGCTGTAGTGGCCAGCAAAAAAATTTCCATTTTTCTGCTATGTGTCTTCATGCTGTCAAAGTACACCCAACGTTATCCACCATAGATCACGTTTATTTTGAGCCCGGACACTCGTACATGGAATACGATTCCATTCACTCAAAAATAGAGAAAAAAGCAAAAAATACTCCTATATATACACCTGAAGAATGGGCACAGCTTGTGAGAATGGCTCGCACGAAACCTAGTCCTTATAATGTTATTAGATTACTTCATGATGACTTTCTCAATTTTAATTCACATGAGGCAAAATTTGAAATAGAAAAGCAACATAAAAAAAAGTCCAAAAAAATGGAGACAGTAATGAGGAAAAAGAAATAAACAATCACAGAGAAAATGAGCAGACATATAAATTTAGTGACGCTGTTTGGTTTCAGTACCGAAAAAGCAACGAAAACAAAATATTTATGAAAACACGAATACAAGATGAAAATTTCATTGAATTATACATTAAAAAACGAAAAGGAAAACTAAATAGCAAACCAGTCAAACCATACCAGCAACGTCTACCAATTTCAAACGAAAAGAAAAAAGATCTTTTGCTGTTATGCACCCACAATTTAATACCAAGATCCTATCACGATTTCTACAATTTACTACCAACTTCTTCCACTGCACGCGATAATTTAGCAGAACCTGATTGGAGTGACATTGAAGAAGAAATTGATTAAGATTCATTTAGTTGATAGAACTGAAGATAGAATTGAATCTCACAATTCAAGTTAATATTAATTTTTGCTACATTTTATAAAACTTATGTAACGTTTGAAAATAAATTATTTTGTTCTATTAAATTAGTATTTACTTACAAATAATTCACTAAGGAAAACTGTTATGCGTTTGATAGTGAATATGTAAATATAAATAAAATACTAAAAAAACAATTCAAACTATCGTGTATGGCACAATCGCTACTTTGATGCAGGGAACCTTGAAAAAGTACATAACAGCTTAGTGATTCAACTAACGAATGTATTCTTTGTCGATTAAAACAATGAAATTGTAAATTTTGGTGTCAATATTAAATAGTACAGATTAGGAAAACTATAACAATCAACAACTTCAGCATTCCACTGATGTTGAATCCACAATAAAAACATTTTCTCGCTCTCCACACAAAAGTTTTAATATTCTTATTCGATAGTTTGACATAGTAGTGTCGCATTTCACTATAAAATTTAAATTGTTATATATATTATATTGTTATATTAATTGATTATACAATTAGTCATGTTAATTGATATAATTATTGATGATTAATTTTCAAAAAAACATCAAACTGATTGATCGGAAATTGGTGCAAATGTACAGCTTTATGTACAGTGAATTGAGTTTAAAAATGCTGCTCTGTCAAAAAATAAAGAAAAAACATACGTGAACAACAGACTATGAAACGCTTTCTAACGCATCCAGAACACTGTAAGGAACACTATTTAAAAAAGGCAAAAGAAGATATCAAAGTGAAACCGCGATTTCGGAAATTAATGTCCATATCCGGAAAAGTATTCGAAATCTTTTGATTATCCTTACACGCGATCAATAGATATGTAGCTTAGTTACAAAATGCATAGCACAGTCAAAAATTTACCTTCACCAATTTCTATAATTAAACGGAAGTGTACTCAAATTATTTTGTAGAGACTTGTTTATTATCTGCAACTTTATGTACAGTACACATCATGTAGCTTACTGTACTGTACTAAGGCAAAATTTAATTCAGATGAAAGACGCTTAACACTATTAAAAACACACTTCCAGAACAATATATCCAGTTCTTTGCGTAGCGCTGTATATTATGAATTTATTTATATGCTACGAATTACTAAATATAATTTGGGCCGAAATAGCATAACTTAACTAAAAAATACTTTTAAGGCATACCCACCCATACAGAGTAATGCTTACAAATTCTTTTGTGTAGCCCTGTATATGATCCACAGAATTGCTATAAGCCACGTAGTATGCAAATAGGTCAACTTAAAAACGCATACCATAACTTAAAACGCACTTCCAGCAATTACCGCTAATATAGAGCACTATAATCTATATCTCTCGTGTATACCAGTAAATAAACGATAACTGTCATGCCTTGTCATATTGTACAGTTAGCATTTTGTAGTGAACTTCAGTAATGCGTATAATTTCATCATGTTTCAAATAGTGTAACATTATAAATATACGCTTCAAACAATTTTGCACCGTATATTATTATGTAAACTGATTTTTTTGAGTGATCCTGTAAATTGAATGATAAATGATTTGCACAACATATTCTACATAAAAAATATTTTAATGCACTTTATAAGTGCATATCAATTTCATTATAGTTGAAATAGTGTAACGTCATTAAAGTACACCGCAAACTTCTTTTTCCCCATTGAGCGTAATGTAATAGAATTCCTTTCATTTCCCCTGTAAATCAACTAACAAGAACAAAAAATAATTCGTCAAGCATACATTATGAAACGTTTTACAACACATCCAGAAAACGTTAACGAAATTTCGCCGTTAAATAAGGTGAAAGAAGATACGTAATTGAACAGTTTAGAACACATTTAACACATTGAAATATCCAGTGTTGAAAAATACCTTCCATTGTCAAAAAGGTAATCGAATTTTTTTGTGCAGCCCTGTATATGATTTATAGATGTGGATATTTAATACATGGAGGATGAAATATAGTTCAGTTAGAAAATTCACATTTAGCAATTTTCGCGAATCGATTGAAATCACTCGAAATATTTTGTGCAGCCCTGTATATTATCTGAAGTCTTTTGTACACACCACATATTAAGCTAAAATGCAACTTAAAACTCACTCGCAGCATTTACCAACCGTAAATGACAATGTATATTTTCCTTTGCGTAGCCCTGTATATGAATTTATTTATATTCCACAAATTTCTATTAGTCTACTAAATATAGTTCAGCAGAAAAATGCGTAACACAATTAAAAACTACCCTTAAGCACTTCACTCCCATAGTCTGTAATGATTACGGATTCCTTTGTGTAGCCCTGTATATGAACAATTCAGTTTATAAACACACACGTACTATGAAAAAAATTAGTTAAACTTAAAAACGCAAACCAAAGTTGAAAACGCACTTATCACACATAGACTGTAAATATCGCACATGTACTGTGAGTAATATATTTTGTGTGTCCCTGTAAATAAACGCAATGCACGCAAGAGAGCTATTTATAGTGCACCTCAGTAATGCATATAATTTTCATTATGTTTGAAATAGTGAAATATCACTAAATTACACTGCAAACGATTTTTGCCCTTAGAACGATGTGTAACAGAATTCTTTTGTTTGACCCTGTAAATGAATTATAATAAATGCTTTGCACCCCATATTCTAGAAAAAGTATGTTTTAGTGCACTTCACAATTGTATATCAATTTCATCATGTTTTAAATGACGTAGCATCATCAAAATGCACTTGAAACGATTTTTTCCCATTGATTGTGATGTAATGGAATAATTTTGACTGTCACTGTAAAAAAAAAACTATTATACATACTTAATTTTCAATAGAGATCATGCTATAGTAAGCGACAATAACGTACAAAATTTTCAGGGCAATCCAAGTACATTTATTAGAGATAGAGCACGGACAGAGTGACAGACGGCAGACGGACAAACATAAGTCATAAACACTTTTCAACTAGGTTGATAAGTGACTATCTAGGTTGACAACCATATTGATACAAATATGGTATATTCGCTACTTTGACTTGTAAAATTTTGCAAAAAACTGAGAAAAGTACAAAATTTTACAAATCAAACTATCGAATACGGCAAATTCGCTACTTTGAGTTGTAACATTTTGCAAAAACTGAGAAAAGTACAAAATTTTACAAATCAAACTATCGAATACGGCAAATTCGCTAGTTTGAGTTGCAACATTTTGCAAAAACTGAGAAAAGTACAAATAAACATAGCATTTCAAACTATCGAATGTGATTTTTTGGCGAATAAAATTAGCCAAATGATTTTTCTCGATAGCAAGCTTAAATAGGATATTAAACAGCACAAGAAATATATAACAATTAGTTACTTCCGCCAAGTGCTGATTTTAAATCCATAATTAAAACAGTTTTTTGCCTTCCTGAAAAGTAGCTATTTTCAAATTCGATAGTTTGACATGGTACCGACGAGTATACACATATAGACGTCGGATTTCCTATTTTTAGAAGACTTGAGTTCTTATTACGTCATTTGTAGAACATTATTTACTGTACTGTAAGTATTTATTTCTTATTCATTGCATGTATTCTACGTAGGTAAGATGGTAACAATAGCATACAGTGAATTTTAGGACGTTCAGTTCATCAGAACAGAAGCTCCGCCATATTGGAAAGTAGAGTGGTTCCAATTTGGTCCCCCTTGCAGTTCTTATTTTCGTCCCGGGGACGAAATTATGCCAAGTCTGCTCAGGCGCCAAAAACAATGCAAAATTTATATGTTCCTCATGATTGAATGCCTAATGTTTCTTTATGTTATTCTTCCACTAATTAATAGTACATTTTTGTGCCTTAATTTAGGTAAATTAAATTTCTTACTCATTTTGAAATAAATTTTGATTTTATAAGTTAAGCCTCGGATTTTTGGATTTTTTGAGAGGGACGCAATTGGAACCTTCTTTCTTTTTTTTTTCTTTTTTTTTGCCATACATAGATACTTTTGAAAAACAATTTTTCGCATTGTTAAAATTTTTTGTACGAGATTTGCCTATGTTTCTATGCGCGTGCGTAGTTAGTCAATGTAGAATCCAAATTTGGTAGGTTTTCACTGTAAATTACAACTTTCGAGGGCCTAAAAATGACTGGAGGACGAAAATAGGACACCTTACCTTAATTATTTAATTCTAATTATTCTTGATGTTAAAATCATGTAAAGTTCAATAAATAACTGTTTAACACATAACTCTTCCAAGTTTAATCTTTTATAAGAAAGGGTCGGGGCAAGAGAGTGCCAAGCCACATTTTTGATCTTCTGAGATATTTCAATTTGAAAATTTGATCAAATACTCAAATCAAAATATATAACCTAATGTTTTCTCACCAATGTCTTAGTAACATTTTAGATATTCTGAGTAACAATATGGCATTACTTTAATGATATTACTATTATGTTTTTTGTAAATTAGCTATCTTCATTGCGGGCATAAACACCTGGGGCAAAAACGAAACCTGTCACATATGCTGCCACCAAGTGACATTAGAAACAAATTACATGTTGGATATTATAATTTACAATATTAAGCAACAGATTACAGTGTTAGATTTATTTCACCAAAAATGTGGCTTTGCACTTTCCTGCCCCGACCCCCTCATATGTTCATTCGTTTGCATAAAAAACTGGTTGTATCTTAACGTTTGGAGACCAGGATATTTAATATCGAGTTGTGATTCATCTTTGAATTTACAGCATAACTTTTAACTTAACGTGACAAAAATCAAAAATGCCTTTTAATCTCGACTGCTTGGGAAAAACACTCTACCCCTTAATAAGAGACAGATCAATCTTTAAATGACTCGATGGTCTGTGAATTTTACTATTACTTGTCACACGAATGATGGATTCTCTTAATACTTATTAATTAAATTGGATTTTTTTTTCGATTTTTTTCTGAGTGTATGGATGAGCGGTATGCATATCACGAAAGTGTGTAATTTAAGAGCCCGCATTTAAGAATCCATTTATAACTTGTGACAATTTTTGTCTTTTTCTTTTTATAAATATGCAATTTCTTTTACATTTGTTATTATATTTTTATAATGGCGGTACCTCAAAGTGAATGAATAAAAAAATATTCATGCTCGTAATTTAACTTTTTTAATCTATACTATCATTAAATTAAATATTTTAGATTGATCACGTGCATGGTAAAAAATTTAATTTCAGGGAAGGAGGAATCCAAGGTTAAAAAAAAGACTATTTAATATTCATTCAGAAGTAGGAATTTTTCGAATGAGATACCAAAATAAGTTACTTTTTTGTTACTCCATCTATAAGTTGCATTATTCTATTGAAAAAATATTTTAGCTTAGTATGAAAATGCAACTTAAATTAGATTTTCAAAATCAAATTTATAGCAACATACTCAATTTAATTGAACTAGAGAACCATTTGGATGCTTGACTTTGAGAATAAAAAAAAATTGAATTAGAAATTCAACAGCTCCATATAAGTGTAATTCTTAGCATGCTACAAAAATGTTCTTAACCTATCAAGTAAAGATTATATTTACTTGAAAACAGCCTTTATTACTATTATAATTTTTATTATGATAATTTTTGTTATTATAATTATTTTTATACATGACTCATTGTTTGTGTACTTACTTCTATAAGCCTCGGATGATACTTAGTGGTACATAAAAATTTAGATGTTAAAAAAACTGAAAGAAAGATAACTTAAAATTACAAAATAACCTTGACAATTATATTCTTTGTCAATTTTTTGTTGTATTTTTCAGCTGATATTCTAGTGATCTATTTAGTATGACTTATTAATATATTTTTAAGGGCTTGATAATTTTATAACACATTTCTTATACCGTAATTTCTGGCGTATAATCCGCAGATCAAACAATCATGTTTCGACCCAGAAATTTTATTTTATAAAGTGTTACTTCCTAGATCGCTGTAAATATTTGACTTCAATTATTGAATAAAATTTCTTGGTTGAAACCGAATTGTTTGATCCGCGGATTATATGCCGGAAATAATTTAAATCTATACAGTACATAATTTAAATCTATTCTTTATACTTAAATCACTCACTGATGAATTTTATTCATTGTTTCGGCACACTATGATTAATACATTTCAATGCAATATTCGCTACAGTGTTGCCAGATTAAGGATTTTTTAAAATTCAGATTGCTTGACTGTCACCACTTTTTTAAAACAGTATAAGTCACCTAATTTTTCAGAATTTTTAATCTGTCATTAAATAGGCCGAATATTTCTATTTCAAAGAAGTGGTGACAGTCAAACAATATGAATTTTAAAAAATCCGCAATCTGGCAACACTGATTCGCTATATAAGACTGAACAGAAATAAATAATTAATTAATGTATTTAAATAGTTGATAATTTAATTAGTTGATAATTAAATATAGATATGAAATATTTACAAGCTATGTGATAGTTAAGTTTTAAATGAATTTTGTTTTTAATGCGAAAATGTTATTTCAATAGCATCTTTTTTAAATCATTTAAATTTCATAATTTAAATTTTAAAAGTATGTTTTTCAGTCAGTAGCACACAAGATTTAATCACTTTCTGTCAATTTTATTTATCCATCATACGTAGTATAGGGTAAGTCTTGTAATCATTTTGAAAATCGAGAAGAAGAAATTTTTTGTCGGATTTACACGTTTCAGACACTGGAGATTCCAAAAAACATATTTTTAGAAGAAAAAAAAATTGCCGTCCGTCCGTCTGTGTATGTTTGTTTGTGTGTGTGTGTGTGTGTGTGTATGTCTGTAAACGTTCTATCTCCCGAACAAATTGAGATAGAGACTTGAAATTTGGTATGAACTTAGTATGTAATAATGGGAAGAAGCTTACTGAATTTCAGTAACCTCGGTTATCCGGAACTACTTTTTTTTTTTTTTTTTTTTTTTTTTTTTTAACTCTCGAAATATTCGTTCTGATAAAAGGTATATAAAATTTTTCGAAATTGTTCATTTTAAAGAGTGCATATAAAATACAATAAAAAAACATAAATTTTGCATAAAGAATGAAGTCGATCGGATAATTTGTTGCCGAGATATTTGTAATCATATTTCCCACACTCTTCGATTTTTCATGACCCTGTATTTCATCCAAATTTCAATTCAAATATATATTTTAATTGGACCTGAGACGTTTAATTCGACGCGGTAAACTGTTAGTTAATATGATTAGTAATTTTGGAGTTATAAGGATGTTTCTTTTACACAATTCAGTAATAGAGCATTTAAAGTTTATGACGTCATCGAGCTACGATTTTATTCGAACTGCAATTCATTTTATAAATAGTTTATGCATATCCATTACGGGTAAGTATTACGGTGGCCCCCAACGACTAGTTTCATTTTTAACAGGTATTTTTATTTATATTTCATTTTTAACAGGTCAATTTGACGATAATCCCTGAAACCACTTCATTTAAAATAGTTAATAACTCTAAAATTAATCATAGAATCTTATTTAAAATTTATATTTAGGCTATTTAAAAGGTGCAGATTTTTTATTGCGTCAGTTTTGGAAAATAAAAAAATAATTAATTCATTTTAAATTAAATATTGATATTTATTCATATTTAAATTAGAAGGTTTCCGGCACTAAAAATGGAAAGATGTTTTTTTTAGCGCCGGAAAGCTCCGAAATTTTATAAAATTCAAAGTATCATAGCTAGAGATTACGGGATCCCGGCCGATTTGCGATCCAGAAAATCCCGGGAATTTCAGGTTTGATTAAAGACCGACGGTACGCCGAAATCTATGAATTCACCTGCACAAAAAGTATAAAAAAAAGTGCCTATCGCTCGTCATGGTTATAAGTTATAATGGAACTGAAAGTACTGCTTGAAATTGTTTATTTGAGGATTGGTACATTACTTTTAGAATAAAATATACAATTTCAAATACTTGGATAATAGTCTATCACAATAATGGAAAAAAAATTAGATTAGTTTATTTTTAACCCTTTCAGGTACAAAGTTTTTTCTGTTACTAAAATAATGAAATGATTTAATGACACCAAGATTTACGAACAAATTTATTACTTACCCATCATACGTAGTATAGGGTAAGTCTTGTAATCGTTTTGAAAATCGACAAAAAAAAATTTGACGGATTTACACGTTTCAGACACGGGAGATTCTGAAAAACATATTTTTAGAAAAAAAAAATTGCTGTCCGTCTGTCTGTCTGTGTGTCTCTGTGTGTGTCTGTAAACGCTCTATCTCCCGAACAAATTGAGATAGAGACTTGGAATTTGGTGTGTACTTAGTATGTAATAATGGGAAAAAGCTTATTGAATTTCAGTAACCTCGATTATCCGGAACTATTTTTTTCGGACTCTCGAAATATTCGTTCTGATAAAAGGTATATAAAAATTTTCGAAATTGTTTATTTTAAGGAGTGAATATAAAAGACAATAAAAAAAAAAAAACATAAATTTTGCATAAAGAATGAAGTCGATCGGATAATGAGTTGCCTAGATATTTGTATTCCTATTTTCCACACACTTCGATTTTTCATGACACTGTATTTAATTCAAATTTCAATTCAAAGATATATTCTAATAGAAAATGAGACGCTTAATCCGACGTAGTAAACTGTTAGTTAATATGGTTATCAATTTAACTGTTAGATATAGATTAACTGTTAATTAATATGATTATCAATTTTGGATGTTTCTTTTACGCAATTCAGTAATGTGTCTTCGAAATCTACCTGTGCCTGTAGGTCGAGCCGTCGGGGATTTTTTTTTTTAATTCTTAACTTCACGACGAGCGTCATTTACAGAATTTTTAATCTTTTATCACTTAAAAGTTTTAAAATTTTAAATATAAAAAGTTAAAAGTAAATAAAAGGTTTTAAAAATAAAATTGTTTGCCTAGTTGAATCACAGAAATGCTTTGCTTAAATAACACAAAATTTTCAATTAAAAATTACTAGCAGCATTAACCAAAGACCCAGATATATTTATGTGTCACGTATACGGGACGCTCCTCGCGAAGGGGTTAATAAAAGAGTTTCTGGAATCAAGTAAAATTTCTTTCTGGAAGGTTAAATAACGCTTGTAAGAAGAATGCATTGAAAAAGAGATGTAAAATGAGAAAGCAAAATATTAGTTGCATAGAATCGACTGAAAACCACCCTTTTTATCTTGTTTATAAGCATACAAGTAACAAGGATGAAAATGTTCTCATAGAGAACTGAACTAACAATATTTTTTAATAATGATTATTAAATCCGAACTAACATTTCCAACATCTTGCTTTATCTATACTAATATGCAAAATGGGAGTGTGTATTGTGATTTTCAGGAAAATACTTACTGCCAAGTTCATTCGACTATTTAGACAACATATAACCAAAAATAACATTAGAAAAATTGTCTCTTTGTCTGTTTATCTGGAATAGGCTTAGAAACGGTTGCTTAAGGGTCCTTTCCCTCACGCGAAAACACCCGTTCTCTAATGTTAATCGTATGGGGCAGTTATTTTCTAATATCTTGTTTGCATTTCAATATTTTAAAACGATTTTTTTTTTGGCAATGGATAACTGAGTAGTCTATTTCCGCCTTTAATTACTTTTTCGATTGTCTTTGCGGATGCTTTTTCTACGAAGATACTTTTACTTTCGGAACCGGTTTCAAAAGTGAAGTGAAAGTATCTTCTTAAAAATATCCGCAAAGAAAATTGAAAAAGTAATTAACGGCGGGAATAGAGATCGATCTCAGTTACCCAATGCAAAAAAATCTTTTAAAAATATTAAAATGCGAATGAGATATTAGAAAAGTAACTGTCCCATAGGATTAACAATAGCGAGTGGGTGTTTTCGCGTGACGGGAGATAACCCTTAACATATACTAAACTTATCAGCGGGAAGAAAGAGAATGTTTCTGGCTACAATGAAGTTTGTCGCATTCCGGTATCTAAAATAGTTTTTGAAAAATAAAGAAGTACCGGGAAAATCAATCAACCAATCTTTTAATACTAGTAGATATAAAATGAGGGTTCTGGATTACGCGGCGCGGCACGGCACAGATGAAGGAGATGACGTCAGAGCTCAGATACGTGATGTTTGATAACAGAAGTGGTGAGTTAATAAGTAACTTTTTATCTTGAACAAAGAGTGATTTTTGGCTGATAAGGAAATTTTATTTATTTATTTATATATTCGAACTTAGAATTTTTCGAGTGAATTTTTCGTGTTGGTTTTTCAGAGGAGTCTTTAATTTTTAAATGATTAATTTTTGTCCGACCTGGGGATCGAACCCAGATTCTCCTGGCTGGAAAAGTGAGACTTTGACCGCTGTATGCAATGGGTCAGTTGTCCTAGTAAGGCTTAGTTGTAATCCATATCGTTATCTAAAAGTGAATATTTTGATTTTCAGGAATAAGTTATTTACGCATACTAAAAAGTATAATATCGGTTTTAAAGGTGAAATGTAGTGTAGATAATGTTTCTTGCGCTATGCTGATAATGTTAAACTGGTAGCAAAGGGACCCATTTTTTCAAATAGAACTTTTTGTATCCCTCAAATGATAAGAGTATGCCCACATGTGATGCTGTCATCTGTCGGACAAATATTGGTTCATGTAACTTTTTTAACTTAGAGTATGTTTTCTTCTTCATGAATTTTAGCAATGAAATATTTCAGTGAATTTCGTTTCTAAGAATATGTTTTAAGAGTTTTGAGTACTTATTTTTCTTTTTTAAATGTGATATATTTATTGAATGAAAGAATTTTTTGAAATAGTATGTATTAAAAAATGCATTTTTTAAAAATGCTCCTTTTTTTAACAACAAAAAATATTTTTTCTTTTAATGCTTTTTTATTTTTTTTTTAAATTCCGCGTGATATATTCTTTAGAAGATTTTTGTTTGGTTCACTCTTATTATTTATGCCGAGTATACCTTTTATGTAAAGTATGAAATCATATATTATGATAATATTTTACATAGCAACCATTTTTAATTTTTGTATATGATTCTAATTTTTTACAAGTCTTTATTTTAATTTATAAATAGATATTACTGAATATGTTTTTCATAATTGTAACACAATATATTTTTTCTAATAATGTATGAATATTTTTGAAACAATTTCAATTTTTAATTAATATTCACATACATGCATTTTGAAAAATATTAATATATTTTAATTTAATTTGTTAAAAAAAGTTTTTACTTTTTAATTCTTTTTCTTTTACTAAATACTTTTTATCATGTTACAGAGAGTTTCATGTTGCTAGAGAGTTTTTAAAATATTTTTGATTTATATGCATAAAATTTTTCACTACTGTATTCTTAAGAAGATATATGCATATGTTTTATATTATGTAAACCATATTACATAACTATACTTATAGTATGTATTTATATTAAATACAGATTTATGTTAAATAAAGTTTTATATCTAGCAATAATGTGACAAGTATTTATTTATTTTTTTTTTTATTTATTTATTTTTTTTTTTAATTTAAATTTTAGTTTTCACTTATCTTTCAATATTTTTAGTAAAAAATTTTAGTGCTTTACAGTGATATACTCTTCAGAAGATATGTGTATTTTTTTTTAAACGAGTATATTTATATTTTGTGCAAAGTGTGTTTTCATTTATATCCTCTCTAGTGATGGCTATAGACAATGCCAACCATTCTAAAATTTTATAGCTGAACCTTATTTTTTACAAGTCTTTCTGTTTATTTCTATGTAGTGATGATGCTATTTTACTCACATATAAAAACACTAGCCTTTCGTAGTTTTAAAAATTATATTTTAAATCACCTCAGATAGCTAAAACTATCAACATATTTCTTTTTTAGATGAACTTTTAAACCACTACACATATAGAACTGTTCAAAATGTACACAAATAATGTTCGGGAAGATCACGGTCATTAACAAACACAGAAAATGAAGACAGACTGGTACTAGTAGGTCTACGCTTGCGGCTTGCGAATCTATTACTTAACGATATCAACAATACCAGGACCATAATGGCCGTCAGTTTGAATACAGATATTAATTTTATAAATTGTTCATTATTGTAGTTCCTGTTCATCGTTCGAAATGAAGCGTGTGTTAATTAAAAAAATACGTTATAACTATTTTAATTGTGTAAACATTTATTGAAACACCTTGTACTATATACGTAGCATTCAATATGCTACCTAAATTATTCCAAATTAAATTAAAATAAGTTTTCATTGAATGTTACGCGAGATATTTGTAAGATCATTCCTATCATCATTCAAATCTCTCCCTCCCAAAAGCGTTTTTTTTTTCAACTTTATAAAACAGCTCATGTTATTTTTTTTTCTCATTTTTTTCTGCTGAACAACGGAAAGGGTGAACCATTTTTCTTTGTCCAAAAATTATAGCCATTATTCAGCCTCCATTCACTAAAGTCGTGCAATCATTCAAATATGTTAAATGCAAATGATAAAAAAAATAAACCATCTAGAAAAATAATCTGTTTACTGCACAATTATAGAATTATATCTTCCACCAGCACTTTCTAATAAAGAATTTTTTTTAAATTTTTCATCAGGAAAATAGTTAACGGAAGAATGCAAAAGGATATAATTAATTTATGTATATGATTATTTGCTTCTTCAAAATAATGATGTGGGAGAACTCATATTTCCTTTATCTGCCCTCTCATTTTTTGATAAATAACCCTATTCTGCATAGAGGAAACTAGATTCTGCATGTCTTAGAGCTGATTTAATATACGTTTTCGTTAAAGCTGTTTTACATCAAGAAATGCAGGCATTCTTGAAACCCAGGGAGGTAATTTGAATTTGTGTCGTGATTTGTAATCTCCTAAGAAATGGTTTGTGAGAATAGAAACTATATTTTTTTTTTTTTTTTTTTTTTTTTTTTTTTAATCAGGTATTGTTGAGTTCAGTGCCGGCGCTAGACATTTTACTAACTGAGGCGAGCATTATTTTTTGCCGACTCTATGTCGTGATTGCTTTTTCGCCATTTCTCAAACTTTTTAAAAAAATAAGTAAATTAATATGCTAAAAATAATTTATTTAAAAGAAAGCAAATTTATATAATTATATATAAACAAATACATAAAATTAATTTACATTTAAAAAATTTTAAATAATCAAATTACTTAAGAAATTTTGCATCTATTTTGCAAAAATAACAACAGTTAACTTAAAATTTTATGAAGGAAAATGTTATCATATTCTAGTAATATTTACAAGAAAGCATATATCAAGAATTAAACTAATGCTTCAAAATCTCATTCGCCTTGCTTTTCCTTTGGAAAATGTATTTATTGTATCGACGTTATAAATATTAGAAAAAAAAAATAACAGTTACATCAGGTGAAGTTAAGTTTAAAATATACATTATTAAGCCAAAGTATGTCAAACATTTAAAAACAATTAAATTACGTATAATATTTGTATATAATTTCAAATAGCAAAATAATGATGTGACTAACAAGTTATAAATATTTTTGAAATAATATGTACAAAAATAAAATCCCCTATAAGTAGTATTTAAAAGAAAATAATTATTAAAAATAAAACAAAACGTCAAGATCTAATTTTCTTTGATTTTTCTTTGGCGAAGTCATTTATTATAATATGGAAGTGAATATTATAAAGCAATCACATTATCAAGCCAAAAATAGATAAATATACTAACGCAAACTACACATTATATTCTTGAAATTAAATAGAAAAATTATGATCTGAGTAGAAAATTACATGATCATTTGAAATTGTATACATGAAGATTTAATTTTACATCAGTCATATTTACAAAAACTATCAACAAGGAAATAAAAAAAATTGAGACTAATTCGCCTTGAATTTTCTTTTTCAAAATCAATTATTATATCCCACTAATATTAAAAAATAATTGCATTTTCATTTTCTAGAATAATTTAATTAACTGACCCGACCGGCGTTGCCCGAGCACATAAAAAAATAGCACGAAGCGAGAAAAAACTAAAAATAGTAATATAAAATCGCGAAAAATGAAAAACTTCCGAATAAACGTTATTGAAAACAGAAAAAAATTACTATATTGGGATAGAAGATTGATACCGGATTCCTCTTTCTAATCTGAAAAAATCGAGTGATTTGCGGAAAAAAGCGAAATTTGCATACAAAAATAGCAGAGGACAAAATTTACTATATACTGGGCTATGAGGGGAAAAAATATTTCATAAATATCGACAAATTGCCGCAAAACGCGAAAAAACTCTAAAAATCGAACAAAAGTTTCGCAAAAAATTCAAAAATCGCTGAACGAATTCCGAATGAACTTTATTGAAAAGAGGACAAAATTTACAATATTGGGCTAAAATATTAAAACCTGATTATTTTAATAATGGGGAAAAATCGAAACGCAAAAACAAACTCGCTAAAAATTAAAAATGACAGATTACAAAATTTACTGCTGTATGCTAATCCATTCTAACAGTAATTATTTCCCTAAAGTGAACAATTGGCGCGAAAAAATGCTAAAAATCGCATTGAAAATCGCTGACGGTAAAATGTAATATATTGGGCTAAATATTTCAAATCGAATTACTTTTATAAATATAAAAAAAAATCGCCGTGAAATGCAAAAAAATGCTAAAAATTGCATTGAAAATCGCAATAAAAATCACAAAAACTTCAGAAATCGTGGAGAACATAATTTACTATACATAAGGCTAAAAATATGAAACCTAATTCCGTTTACGTATGACAAAAAATCGCCGCAAAACGCTTAAAAAAAGAAAAAAATGCAGAGAACAAAATTTACTAAATAGTGAGTAAAAGATTATAACAGGAATTCTTTCACGAACTTCAAAAAATTACCGCTAAACGCTAAATATCGCTAAAAATTTAAAAATCTTAGCGGACAAAATTTACTATATTAGACTAAAAGTTTGAAACAGAATTCCTTTTACAAATATCAAAAAATCACTACGGAACGCAAAAACATTGAGTTGAAAATCACATTAAAATTTTAAATATTGCAGAGAACAAAATTTACTGCATTGCGCTAAAAGTTTGAAGCCAGATATCTCTTACGAGTGTCAAAAAATCGCCGCGGAAAGCTAAACATCGCTAAAATTCAAAAATAGAAGACGACAAAATTTAATTCCTTTTAACAACGTCAACAAATAGCCACGAAACGGGAAAAAACTCTAAAAATCGCATAGAAACATTCAAAAAGAGTTGTACGAATTCCTAATAAATTTTATTGAAAACAGGACAAAATTTACTATATTGGGCTAAAATTTTACAACGGAATTCCTTTTACTAATGTAGAAAAATCGCCACAAAACGAAAAACGCTAGAAATCGCATTGATAATTGCTATAAAATAAAAAGTCACAGAGCATCAATTTTACTACAAATGGCTAAAACATTTTAAAAGGAATTATTTTCCAAATGTAAAAAAAACACGCATCACATTGAAAATCGCGGAAGACAAAATATGATACATTAGGCTAAATATTTGAAACGGAATTTATTTTATAAATATGAAGAAATCGCCAAGAAACTCAAGGAAATGCTAAAAATTGCATAAATCGTAAAGGACAAAATTTACAAATTTAGGTTAAAAGATTTAACCCTTTAACGGACATTGGTTTCCCTACGAAACCACAAAATTTTAATTACGAAATTCAACAATGACAGCAGAATTTTAATAGAAATGTTTTCCATTTGATATGTATGTAAAATATCGTTTTTTTTTTTGTTATATACAAATAAATTTGTTCATAATTTCCGGTGTCAATCATTTATTTCAACATTTTAGCAATTGAAGTGCTTTATCCGTTAAAGGGTTAAACCGAATTTTTTTTTACAAATCTCAAAAGATCGCAGCAGAACACGAAAAAAAATCTAAGAATCACATTGAAAATCACATTAAATATAGCTAAAAATTAAAAAATCGTGGAGAACAAAATATACTATATTGGGCTAAAAATTTGTGTGAGAGATTCATTATATCTCACCTAGAACGCTGCTAGCTAAGCCTGATAACAAGGTATAGGAGTTTCCTATGTGTTTGGGATTTCATCCCATATTTTTTCAAAGTTCCTAAAAACGTTGCTCAACTACAAAAGTTTCGCTAAATCATCATGAATCTTGCTACTTGAAGTTTTGTGGACAACGACGAGAATAGGCAGGGCAAGAAAAAATGTCTGTCATCAAGCCGCCCGCGCCACTACCGTGGGAAAAATTGGGCTGATACAAATATTTTTAGGGAGTAGATTGAAAACATAAACCATTGTTGACGTTGGACACTTTTTGTTGACTGCAGATTAATTACAAGCTGAAAGAACTCAAAATATTTTCGTTGTGTAACTTCATGTATAACCAAGAAGATCTGTAATATTATTTTATTTGAGAATTGAAGTATAATAAAATTCGTTTCTACGTTTTACTGGAGTTGTACCCCTTTACATATTTAACATCTCGGATCTATCAGAGCTGGTGGCCAGCGGTTGAAGTTTTCGGCAAAAATTATCCTCAGCATTGAAGAAAGCCCAGGCAGAAACAGTGACGCCCGCCCGCATCCGAGTGCGTAAGAATTTCTGACGCCAGTTGAGGAGCGGAAAACAGAGCCCAGAAGCAAGCCCTTGTAGTGAAACTACAGACCGCAGTTCCGTCCACAGAAACCAGAAGCAAGCCCTCGCGGAAAAACAACAGACCGCAGTTTTATCTACAAAATCTAGAAACAAGCCCTTGCGTACAGACAACAATCCCGAAGCAAGCCCTTGCACAGAAACGACAGACATCGACACGGGAGAGAGATCCTGAAGCAAGGCCTTGCATTCGACGACGTCTATGCCAGACCCGAAACCGGTGATAGATGATTCGGACAAAGACTGTAGTAAAGGTAGGCTTATTTCATTTTTGAGTGGCTCTCAAATTGTTTATATAATCTTTTGTGAGGAAAATTCATTTTTGAGAAAAATTTTAATCGAATACTGATTTATGATAAATTATGATAATTTTTTTTAATCTAATGACATTTAATATAGTTGAAAAAAAGATATAACTTTTTTTTATCAGCATGAAATTTGATAGAGTGCATTTTTTTTGGGGTGGGGGCAGTTAAATAATATGAGGAAGTACTGTTAAGTTAAATGTGTAATTTTTCTTTTTTTCTCCGAGAAAAAAAGAAGGTAGAAATTTCAGTTTTTCTAATAAGTCGATTTTCTAATATTTCCTAATTGAGATATTTTGAAGATATTGGTTTTATATTATTTGTGAAACAATAGATGCTTTTGGTACTAAAATATTTATTATATGTGATATTAGGAAAATTTTTTAGCAGTTGCAGAAAGCGTTCAATTCGAGATAACTGGGAAAATTGTTACCTGTTGTGTTAGAAGTAGAATGTGTTGTTAGAATTATGTGTACGAAATTTCAAAATTTGTTTTAAATTTTTATGTTCGGCACCGAAACGTAGTATATTGAAAATTTTACAGTATTGCAAATTTATTTTTATATGTATACCATTTTTATTTTTCCTCAAATTGAATTGTGTTTAAAAGTGTTGTATTATGTGTGTAGTTACAGTGCTATAGTTGGAAAAAAATATTTGTGGGAACTCACCTTTTCATAGAGTAGATAAGGCGTGAATTTTTCGCATCGGTCATGATGTTATTCATACAGATGAATGCTCTTTCGCATTCAGACATTGAAATGGGTATAGTTTTCACAGTCTGGAGAAAAAAAAAAGGCTTGTGCTCGTACGTTTTATTTTTTTTTACAGTAACAAACCAAATATTTCTGGGAACGGCGTTCCCACGCGTTCCCACCCAACTACAGCACTGGTGTAGTATCAGAAACTTTTCCCGTATATTGTTAAAATCCTTTTAGCATAATTTAGCGAACGAAACTATTATTTTCACCTTTGTATTGTATTGGCATAACATTTAAAATGCAAGAAATAACGGAACTGAAACAGTGTAGAAAATTGATCTGCAGAATTCAGCGGAAGAATTGGGAGTAGAGATAGGGAGGAATGGCAGGATTCCGGTAATTATCCAAAATATCAAATCTGCGGATGAATACGATAGAGATTTTGCACATATGCAAGTCGGGTATATCATGAAAGACCGCGAAGAAAAGATAGCTGCGGGTAAACAAAGAAAAAAGAGGAAAAACAAAGGGAAAATGAAGGAAAAGGGAGAGAAAAACAACGGGAAAGAGAGATAAAAACAACGGGAAAGAGACATAAAAACAACGGGAAAGAGAGAGGCAGAAAGAGGAAAAAGAGAGAGAAAGAGAGAGGGAGGAAAAACAGAAAGAACGCAAATTTACCCTGGAACAACTTATATTGACACAAGAGTCAAACAAACGTAATTCAATGGCCAGTAATGGATCAGAGTGCCCACCAAAATTACCGCTACAAGCAATTATGCATCGATTTGATCCAGAACGCTCTGACATAACTTGTTTTTAAATTTGTTCGAACGACAGGCGACCAAATCGGAAATTGAGACAGGTGACTTAGTAACGCGTTTTCTAGCCTTAGTGCCAGTCGAAATTGCGGAATTAATTTTACGGGAGCCACAAGATAAGACGAACGACTTTGAGCATGTTAACAAAAATTTGTTGGAAGTTTCCGTATGAGTCCCATGGCGTACCGCCAAAAATTAATGAAACATCAGATTCTCCCTGGAAAGATATTATTTTTGAACTCAATAGCTACTTGGAAGGTTGGTTAAATGGTTTAGGTATTACAGATTTCAGTAGTCTTAAAGATTTATTGATAACGGACCAGATGAAACGTCGTGCTTCTAGCAAATTGAAAGAACATTTCATTGATTCGTGGGCAAACTACAAAGACCCTCTATTTTTGGCAAATATGAAGCGATCAAAGGCCCTTCAAAAAAACCTTGGAATGTAAGCCCCCCCCCCTCCCGATAAAAGAACCGTGAAACCGAGGTTCGAAGAAAAATCACGAAGTGAGAGATTTCTCGAAAACAAAACAAATTGACGCGATAAAGAAATAAACAAAGACAGAGAGCGTATATTTGAACAAAAGGTGTGGAACAAATGCTTTGTTTGTGGATCCACCCAACATATGAAGGCTAATTGCCCAAGAATCCAATTCTGATGAGACCCTGTTTAGTGATGACGAACAGGATGAAGTTATTCCTGACTTTGTGAATGAAGAAACTGACAGTGATTTTAATTCCAGTCATGAAGAAAATCGTCCCGAGAGTTCTGTAAGTCATGTAACTTCAGACCTAGAAGTGCGTCTTCATCAAATTTTGTAAATATTATCCAACCCTCCTTCAGATTAAGTGGAAGAAATGGCTACAAGTGGACAGGACAAAAAGGTTCCGCTCATCAGATACCAGCTAGAAACCTTATTGTTCACCTCCCAGGCAACAAAGGGAGTGCGAAAGAGGTTATTTCGGGACTTCAGGCATGGCTATTATGTTTTACAGAAACAAATTTACAAAACATTAAAAAATATACAAATAACGAAATTAATATTCAACGCGATAGATACAATGAGACAAAAGATGAAGAAGAACGTGATACCAATAATGACAGCAAAAAACCCTCATGTACCCAAATACTAATTCAGAAGAAATAATAGCTCTTATAGGGTTAATCTACTATGCGGGTGTTATGAAAATGGGAAGCGTGTGCACCACAGAATTTTTCGACAAGAATAATGGGATTCCAGTATTTCGTGCTGGAATGCCAGCAGGTCGGTTTCGATTCTTGGTAAACTGTCTCAGGTTTGACGATAAAGAGAAAAAGAAGACACAGAATGCTGCTGATAAGCTATAGCTCCATTCCTGGAGGTTTTCGAAGAGTCAATAAACGCCATGAAACAGCTGTACGTGCCTTCCGAGTACACTACTATAGATGAGCAGCTTGTTGGTTTTAGAGGACGTTGTCCATTTAAAATTTACATTCCATCAAAACCTGACAAGTATGGGATTAATGTGTTGTGACGCTAAGACTTTTTATGTCTTGGATGCGGAGGTGTATACTGGAAAAGGTTCAACACCGGATAGTGTTCCAGTTGCACAATACTATTGTGAAAAACTCACTTCCACCATACATGGCACAAATAGAAACAGTACGATGGACAATTGGTTCACATCAATTAACACAACAAAAAGTCTACTACAAAAAAAAATTAACCATTGTAGGTACAATAAGAAAGAACAAGAAAGAAATTCCGCCATCTTTTGTTGAGTGCAAAGGGCGGATTACTAATTCTGAAATGTTTTGTTACAGTGGACCACTCACTTTATTATCATATTGTCCCCCAAAACGAAAGAAAACAAGAACGAAAAATCATGCGTCAAGCATAGATTATGTAACACTTTCCAACGCTTCCAAAATAATTTTACAAATCATACCGTTTAATAAGCTAAAAGATAACATCTAAGTAATCCGAATACTTTTCATCAGCCCTGTATAGGATCTATAGATTTGTATATATACTACATAGGATGCTAAATTTTAGTTCAGTTAGGAAACGCGTAGCACAGTTTAAAATTCTCCGTCTGGAGTTAAATAATACGGAAATGTGTTCGCGAACTTTTGTGCTTCCCTGTATAGGATCTACAGAATTTATACACACCACGTAATAGATAAAAAGCGAGTTAAAATTAAAATCGCGTTCAGTAACTTAAAACGCACTTCCAGGAATTATTGTTAACAGACAGTAGAGAATTCTTTTGTGTGTCCCTGTAAATGAACGATGACTGCTATACACACAATATTCTGTAGTAAGCCTCTTGTAATGCACCTTATATAAATTTCAATGCGTTTAAAATAGGGAAACATTATTTAAATAAACCGCAGACGATTTTTCTCCATAGACGTAATGTATCGGAATTCTTTTGACTGTCCCTGTAAAGTAAGTATAAGTGCTATGCACACACTATTCCATATTAAGCTTCTTCTAATGCACCTTAGTGATATATATAAATTTCAATGCGTTTAAAATAGTGAAACATTATTTAAATAAACCTCAAGTGATTTTTCCCCATAGACCGCAATGTAATGGAATTCTTTTGAGTGTCCCTGTAAAAAAAGTATAAGTGCTACACACTTCCGTTGAAATAGGGAACATGCTATAGATAACGACTATAACATATAAAAATTGCAGAGCAATCTGAGCATATTTGCGGGAGTTAGAGCACGGACAGACGGCCAGACGGCAGACGGCCATACCGCCAGACAAACCGAAGTCATAAACACTTTTCAACTAAGTTGGAAAGTGTTAAAAATTGTCTTAGTACTGTCATCAATGCATGGTGAAGGGGATAAACCAGACAGCGTCCAACTACCAGATATGATACAGTTTTATAACTCGATGAAATGTGGAGTGGATACATTCGATCAACTGTGTCATCTATACACTTGTGCAAGAAAGACAAGACGTTCGCCGCTTCGTTTGTTTTATAATCTACGAGACATCATTGGAATCAATTCTATGATACTTTTAAGAGGCGGCTTTGCGCCGGATAAAGAACTATTATGTCATCGACGAGGATACTTGAAGAATTTGGCTTTCGAATTGATGAGGCCACATATGATGAACCGTCTAAATGTGCCAAATTTGAAGCGGGAACTCTGTGAGACTATTTGCAACATCTTATCCGTACCCACGCCAGAGGAAAGTCCCGCGAGGCAACTACACTGTTAAAAATATTCAGCTTTTGCTGCAGACACACTCCACCGCTTTTAGAGAAAACGGTTACTTTACTACATTATGAAGCATTCTCATTGGTCAAAATAGAGATATTCTATAAAAGCGGTGGAGTGACTATGCAGCAGAAGCTGAAGATTTCTTACAGTGTATCCACTACATGCAGATGCATATTCTGCTCAAGGTCATGTGACCGAAAATCCAGCCCTATGCAAAAACTTTATTTGTTTGGAGCACCAGCAAAAAGTTAGTCCTTCTTGCTCAAAATAATATTTTGAAAAATTAATTGTATTATATTATTGTAGCTCAAACGTAGGGCCTTTTTGTTTTTTCTATAAATCTGTTTTTGACACTGTAAATAGCATTTTTATTTTGGGGTCCCTCAGGCGGCTGCCTCATCTGCCTCACCCCTGGCGCCGGCCCTGGTTGAGTTATCGGTTAAATGTTATCGGTTTACTTGAAGTATTCAATATCAAACCAACATTTAGCCAATATTGGGATACCATTGGATATATTTTCAATATAGAGCGATATTTAGAAAATATTGGCGTTTCCTTTTGAAATATGTCCCATTTAAATTGTGTGATTTTCTCTTTTCTTTAAAAATATTAGCAATGGAAAGCCAGTATTGGTGTATATGATACTATTGGCGTTCCGTTCGAAATATTTCCAGTATAAAGTCAATATTTATGTAATATTGGCGTTTCATTGAAATTATTTTCACTGTAAAACAATTACGTACAACAATTAATTCGCTTTCCAAACACAGCGACTACTTTTAAACCTCATTTACGGAACTTGTACTGGTTTGAAAGCAATACAGATATATTCCATAAAATTTACGGAAAACTAACTGTATTTGCACGGATTTGTAATCTTAAAATATGAATTACGGAAACTGTACTATTCTCTTTGAAAAATTAAACTTTTCCGTAAAATTTTACGGAAAAATTTGTGTATGTTTACGGATTATTTACAGTGCATATATTTATATCTCCAAGTATAAAAAAGAAGCAAGTTTGTATGTGTGTGTTTTTCTCGGTTGTGTTCTGAAGAGACCGCTTCACGCAGAGCTAGAAAATTTGGTGGGAAGGTACCTATGTGCATGTAGTTTTGCACCTCGAAGCTAGATTTTGGAATTTTTTAATAGATTTTTTTTAAATAAAATTTTTTATGCGATTTTTAGTGTTTTTTCACGTTTCGCTGCGATTTTTCCACACTAGTAATGGAAATCCGGTTCCCATCATTTAGCCAATATAGTAAATTTTGTCTTCTTTTCAATAAAGTTTATGCGAAATTCGTACATCGACTTTTGATTTTTTGGCAAATTTTTTTCCTTCGACACAAAGTAATTTTGCCCAGAATGCTTGATTGGTTCGGTAGTTGCTTCCATTTCCGCCTCAGATACGCTCAGAATCGTCATTTTTTTAAACTCTTTTTAGCTTGGAGAAAGTTGATAATTCTTTACAAATAAAAAATCATATTTTTAAAAGGGAAAGGCGGATTATTTATTATCCCAAATTTTTTATAACATTTTTTCTTTTAATTTCATTTTTAAGCGCTTTTTTTTCATATATTGCAGCGTTTTTTGTTTCAAATGACGTCACAAATCGCCCACTACAAGACAAACACCATTGGAGGGCAGTTGTGATTGGTAGCTGATAGAATTGTAGGCACAGCTGGAAGTCAACAGAGCAATTGTGATTGGCAGATGAAAAGGTCGTCAGCTGACTGCAATTTGAACAGCAAGTTGTGAATTTTTGCGATTTGTTTTCTGCGATTTTTAGAGTTTTTTCATGTATACGTCATTTATGTATTTGATTTCAGAAAATAACAACGATAACTTACTGTTTTTGTATGTAAAAAAAAAAAAAAGTCATTTTGTTTCTGTTTCAAAAGTTAATGATCATTCCTAATTTCTTAACCCCGTCGGTTTAATACTGTGTGGGGGAAGGTGAGTCTTCGGTTGTAAGTTTAAATATCACGTTAATGCTCTGATCGAAACTTCCTCCTCCCCCCCCCCCTGCCTCCAAAATCAGAACTATTTAATTATTAGTCCGATTCAAACGAAACCTTTTCTCATTGTCCCCAGATACTAGATAAACTTCGGTATAATTTTTTCAGCCCTTGGTTACTACTATTTTTGAACATGACCAGGGAGGGGTATTTTATCGAGTTCTATGGGCCCAATTTCAATGAGAATTAGTTCATTCAACTTAACACGAACTAATTAAGATATAGATAAATAATTAAGACACAGATTTGGTGCCATCTGGCGGTAGAAAATGGAACTCAAAGATTTTGCAGCGCGTGCGCAGCACCCCTGCTATACGGTGTCGTAGGCAGCAGGGACACGTGCTGGAGTTTTGATCGGAAAGAGTTTTATTTAGAACTGCGTGCACCCTCTAGCGGTGGTAAGTGAAACTAAACAATTTTCCATTTAAAATTTGTCCGATTCAAACAAATGGCCCGATTTCAACGACAATTGATTCATTCAACTTAACATGAACTAATTAAGATATAGATAACTAATTAAGACATAGATTTGGCGCCCCCTGGCGATGGAAAGCGGAACTCAAAGATTTTCTGCACGTGCACAGAACGCCTTCTGTACGTTGTCATGAGCAGCGGGGGCACGTGTCGGAGTTTCGTTCGGAAAGAGATTTAGAACAGAGTGCACCCTCTGGCTGTGGAAAATGTAACTAAAAGATTTTGCATTTAATCTTGGTCCGATTCAAACAAAATCTTTTCTGACATTCTTCCGACGTCTGCCAGGTACTAAATAAACTTCAATATCATTTTTTCAGCCCTTGGTTACCACCATTTATGAATAATAATATCCAGGAGGGGTATTTATTTTCTCCGATTCTATGGGTCCGATTTCAACGGGAATCGGTTCATTCAACTTAAAATGAACTAATTAAGATATAGCTAATTATTTAAGACATAGATTTGTGCCTCCCTGGCGGTGGAAAGTGGAACTAACAGACCTTCTACACGGTGCCGAAAGCAGTGGGAACAAGTGCCGGAGTTTCGTTCGGAAAGAGGTTTATTTTGAACAGAATACTTCACCTGGTGGTGGAAAGTGGAACTAAAAGATTTTGCAGCGCGTGCCGAACATGCCTGCTATACACGGTATCGTGTTAACGGGGACATGTGTCAGATAATTTGTTTAGAACAAAATGCATCCCCTGACGGTGTTAACTAAAAGATTTTCCTGCGCGTGCACCAAAAATGGCTATTTTTATTGAAACCGCAAAAGAAAGTTACCGATTTGTTAATCCCAGAAAACGAAATAGTTTCATTTTCACTCATCCTCGAGTATGAAGAAAAGTATTGGGTTATTTGATTCGAAACTCACAGTTTATTTTTCTGATTCCGAAAATGCAAGTTTTGTGAAAATCAGACTGTAACTATTTTTTTTTTAATTTTGACCAAAAACTGACCCGTTTTGAATCAAATGATCCAGACATTTGAGGAGGTGTTATTAAATTTACTTCCATTTCGGGTTCATCTCTCTATTTAATTTCCGAAGACAAAGATTTACCAGTGGAAGGGTTTCGTGCAGCGATTTCTAGAGTAATTTCCCGTTTCGTATTATTTTTTTATGGGACCGGGCAACGCCGGGCGGATCTGCTAGTAATATAATATATTTTATAATATGATATATATATAATACTATATATATTTATATATATATATATATATATATATATATATATATATATATATATATATATATATATATAGAGAGAGAGAGAGAGAGAGAGAGAGAGAGAGAGAGAGAGAGAGAGAGATAAATAGATAGATAGATACTAGTATATAGCCCCCGTCAAAAATGACGGAATGTTGATCTGCGTTTCATTTTCACAAGACTTCATACAAACAAACAGCATGAAGATTTTATGAAATAATCTGCAATCCTTTGATTTAAACAACGACTTTCCCAAAGGAAATAAACTGCTTTGATTGAACATCAATAGTTTAAATATTCCACTATAAAAAGGATTCTGTAGAGATTAAGAACGATAAATCTTCAAAACAATGTTTAGATCAACAAAGATGTTTAAATATACCCGTTGCCTATCAGCACAGATAATTTTGATGAATATGAGTCTCAAAAGTGAATGACTCACCACACAGCAGTATTTATTACAACAATAATAATAATTAGAAAATTGAAACAAAATTTCTGAAGATTTCACAAAATATTTGTATTAAATATTCAATTCGTTAATTTTTTTTAATATATTATTTTTATGAAAATGAATGAATCTCAAAAAGGAATGGCTCACAAAACCGCTTTCGTTTGTTTACACTGTTTCTAAAAACAGCGTTTACAGAAAAAATTATTTACTGAAATGTTGATAAACATGTTTTATATGAAAATATGCTGAACAGACGAGTTGACGTAGAAGAAATTATCATTTAATTGTCATATGTTAGCATATGTTTTTCATTAAACATAACATGACGTTTAGCTACTGTCGGTTCGCCCCGGAATGGTTACCTACACTTTCCTACACTTGAATTTTATATAAGTAGATATTATAATATAATATATATATATAATATTTATATAATAAAACATATTTATATAATGTAATATATTTTTATAAATACATGGTATGTTAAAATTTCATTAAAATAGAAAACGCATAACCTAGTGGAAAATTTACTTTCATCAATTACCGCCGGTAAGCGATAATATATTCAAAATTTTTCATACAGCTCTGTATACGATCCATAGATTTTTATATACACCAAATTTTAAGTTAAAAATTAATTAATTCGTTAAAAATTATTAAATTAGTTAATTCAGCTGAAAGATAATCCAAACACAACTAAAAACGCACTTCCATTTAGTATCATCCATAGATTCCAATGTATCCAATTACTTTTACGCAGTCCTGTATATGAAAGAATTTATTTTTTACAAATATCTCTTAGTATACTACAATATTGTTCAATTAGAAATGCATATCATTGTTAAAAACACACTTTAATAAACTCACGTCGATAGATGGTGATGTTTACAATTGTTTTGTGCAGCACTGTAGGAAAAGCGTTTTTAGTTGTGCTATGAGTTTTCAGTTTTAAGTAAAGTTTAGTATGTTATATGAAGTGTATAATTTCTATAGTAGATCATATACAGGGCTAACCAAGTTAATTCGAAATAATTCCTTTGTTTGGACGAAATTTATCAAAAATGCATTTTTAAATGTTTTTTTTTTTAAAGCTGAACTAAATTTTATTATACTACGTGTTATCTATTATACTGTGTTTAACTACGATGCGTGCTTAGATATTATTACGCATCAGACTAACGTATACCTATTTCATTATGTATTGTCATTATCTATTTCATTATGTATTGTCATTATCTATTTCATATCTATTTCATTTACTACAAGATTTCTTTTCAAATTATGTTTGAAAAACCATAATAAATATTTCCATTATGTCTATCAAACTTCACCTTTTATTTCAAATAGCGCTATATCTAACACATACCAATAGATGCAACGAATTATCCATGCCCAATGAATTTGCACAATACGTGCATTCTCCCATCTGGAGCCATCCGACGCGTTAAATGACACTATTTTATTCTATTTGAAGGTATTACTACACAGTAAAAAATTTCCATTCAATTTTGAACCATTTAATGGTTTGAAAAAGGTAGAACTATAGTTCACTTGATTTTTCCAAACTCCAATTTATCATGAAACTTCAACAATAGATTCAAATTTTCAGTATCGTCTGAAAATATGTAGCAGTCAATCCCAGGAAATAGTTCCGAACTGCTTTAGAACAGGATGATAGCCTGCTTCTCAAGCACTGTAAAATAAATAAATGATAATAATAAACGTATTTTGCAAGCACAATGCTCGTATTTCTACGGTTTTTTTTTTTTTTTTTTTTTTTGCCGGTGAAAGTGATACCGTAAATGTATCAGAAAGAAATGAATATGGATTTTGAGAATATCCTTGTTAGGTAACAGTGCTAAACGTTTAATTAAATTGCTATTTTCATTAAATATATAGGATTTATTTTTATTTTTATACAATATATATATATATATATATGTATATATCTGTATTTTTATAGAACAATTTCCGTTTTTTTTTTGTTTTTTTTTTTCTGAAATGAATATGGATTTGAAAATATCCTTGTTAGGTAACAGTGCTAAACGTTTAATTAAATTGCTATTCTCATTTAATATATAGGATTTATTTTATGTTTATACAATATATATATATATATATATATATATATATATGTATATCTTTATTTTTATAGAACAATTTCCGTTTTTTTTTTTTTTTTTTTCCCCAGTAAATAAGTAATGAGCTTTAAAATTCTGATGAGTTTGATAAGTTCCAATGAAATCACTTTCATCTGAATTATTTTCCGTAAAATTACGAAAATTGTAATGCCAAAAAAAGGATTTTTTTTTTTTTTATATAGTAAGAAAAAAGATGCTTGCTGCCAATCAACAGGTGTCAGATTCGAATCCTGGTTCAGGCTTGAATGTCTTAGGATGTCGGATTCCTATTTCAAATAGAGATCTTGCTCTGATTAGTCTTTGTGAAGAATAAGTGTAATAGACACTTTACGATCCAATATTTTATGCATTCCAGGATCAACCTATACAAGTTTAAGGTTCAGTCATTGCACGAAATTTTGGTCACCATCTTATGATGGTAACTTTTTAGTACCATGTTTTGGTGAAACGCTGGACCTAACTTTGAACAGTGTATGCTGATTATTCCATTTTATTCAACAGCGTAAAAAGCGGGAGTCAAGTTTTAGACGCAAGATTTCCTTTCTATTTTTATTAGTGACTGTTAAAGATATAAATTTTAAAAAAATATTATAAAAATATATGACACTTATAAATTTGATTAAGTTCTGTGCCATATTTGTCACGTTGTTTAAAATAGGTAAATTCCGCATCAAGTTTCTTATATGACAAACGATAAATTACAAATTTTGACCGAAAATTTGAAGTATTTTTTTTTCCATCACTTAGACAGTATCAAATATTTTTTCGGTAAAAATAGATTTAAAAAAAATCGTGCAGTAAAGTATTAAAAAATCGTCGCAATTTATATTAAATCGGTTTTGTTTCCAGACCACAAAGAAGATGGTCGAGCTGCTTCACAAAATCACAGCCTTCATTACCATACCATAGATGAAACCATACGCCCATAATTACGCTGCCGATAGCAGGTAACCTTGAAGGGAAATCTCCGAGATGCAAAATTATAGTCATTTCACTTTTCTCGTTCTAATAAAATAATAGGAACGTACAGTAGTCGGAACAATGCTCAAATTTTTATATAAAAATAGGTATTTTCAGAGTCACACCACAGACACACACACACACATTTAATATATATGGCTCAACCATTCCAGTTATAACGATCATATTTAAGAATTAAGAAAAACAAGTCCATGGGCTTAAGGGTATCAATTGCTTATGATATAAATTTATGTTCTTATGTAGGAGGATCCTTTTCAATATTTTGCATTTTTTTTCTTATTTGAGCGCTTACACCATAATCAAATTCTCTGAATAATAGTGAATTAAATTCGAATACCTGATTTCACACTTTAAAGAATCACCAACCGTGACCACCCAACCCCAAATGATAGGTTAAACTTCACTAAAGTCTTGAGGTACCATATACAAATTTCTGCTTGTTTATTTCGCTTAATGATCACCAAACACCTACAAACTTTTGACAGAAATTTCCCTTTACAGTAGAAACAAGAACGAAAAATCATGCGTCAAGCATAGATTATGTAGCACTTTCCAACGCTTCCAAAATAATTTTACAAAACATACCGTTTAATAAGCTAAAAGATAACATCTAAGTAAACAATTTGGAAAACGCATAACATATTTAAAAACATAATTTCAGGAATTTCCAACAGATACAATATTCGGAAAAATATCCGAATACTTTTATTCAGCCCTGTATATGATCTATAGATTTGTATATGCTAGGATGCTAAATTTTAGTTTAGTTAGGAAACGCGTAGCACAGTTTAAAATTATCTTTCTGGAGTTTCTGTCAATAAACGGAAATGTGTTCGCGAACTTTTGTGCTGCCCTGTATAGGATCTACAGAATTTATACACACCACGTAATAGACAAAAAGGGAGTTAAAATTAAAATCGCGTTTAGTAACTTAAAACGCACTTCCAGGAATTAGTGTTAACAGCCAGTAGAGAATTCTTTTGTGTGTCCCTGTAAATGAACGATGACTGCTATACACACACTATTCTGTAGTAAGCCTCTTGTAATGCACCTTAGATATATATATATATAAATTTCAATGCGTTTAAAATAGTGAAACATTATTTAAATAAACCGCAGACGATTTTTCTCCATAGACGTCATGTAACGGAATTCTTTTGATTGTCCCTGTAAAGTAACTATAAGTGCTATGCACACCCTATTCCATATTAAGCTTCTTCTAATGCACCTTAGTGATATATATAAATTTCAATGCGTTTAAAATAGTGAAACATTATATAAATAAACCGCAAATGATTTTCCCCCATAGACCGCAATGCAACGGAATTCTTTTGAGTGTCCCTGTAATAAAACTATAAGTGCTACACACTTCCGTTGAAATAGGGAACATGCTATAGATAACGACAATAACATATAAAAATTGCAGAGCAATCCGAGCATATTTACGGGAGTTAGAGCACGGACAGACGGCCATTACGGCCAGACAAACCGAAGTCATAAGCACTTTTCAACTAGGTTGGAAAGTGCTAAAAAGGAGGTATAAATGGGACATTATTTATAAAAAGATTTCTTATTCAATATATTATTCTCAGGTTTTTTTTAATGCAATTTTGGTATCATTGTGTTTAGTGGTATAGCAAACTAAAAAATATACAGTATGCCCACTAAAGTCCCTTGCCACCCTCTTAACTTCGGAACGGCTGCTGCTATATTCATAAAAGTGGTGTCTTATAGTAAAGTAGCCATGCGCTACACAATGAAACCGCCTACAGCGCCATCTGGTGGAATGCTGCGGAGTTAGCATTCCTATCTCGTAAACGGAAAGAGATAGAGAAAAAAAGTGATTTACAAAGTTGTAGAGTATCATCAATTTAGTACGAAAAGACACCTTGGGGACATTAATGCGAAGAATAGAACGGTTAAAACGCGCATTTGTTTTTTTGTGATCTCCTGCACTGTGCGTGACAAAACGAACTTAGAAAGAAAGAAATAACCAGTTATGAAACAGCAGGTCTGTAAGACCCCTCAACAAACATTGCAGGACATTAAACGACGTGATTACGGACGCTTGTGCCAACGTGTCACCATCTATGCTCCAACGTGTGCAACGTGAAATTCAAACAAGCATCAAAATATGCATTGCAGCTGACGGTGAGAAGTTTGAAAATCTAAAATAAAGGTATATTATTATAACTAGTTGATTTTTTCTTTCTAAGATCGTTTTGTCACGTCACAGTGTATGAAATCACGAAAAGACAAATGCGTGTTTTAACCTTTCTATTCTTCGCATTAATGTCCACAATGTGTCTTTTCGTACTAAATTGATGATGCTCTACAACTTTGTAAATCACTTTTTTTCTCTATCTCTTTCCGTTTTCGAGATCCGCAACATTCCACCAGGTGGCGCCGTAGGCGGTTTCATTGAGTAGCGCATGGCTACTTCACTATACCTAGACACTACTTTTATGAATATAGCAGCAGCCGTTCCGAAGTTAAGAGGGTGGCAAGGGACTTTAGTGGGCATACTGTATAAGCTAATTCAAAATATTTGAAAATTTTAATTTCCAGACAGTTAGAAAATTGTGAAAATTTTGTCCCACTCCTTCTTCAAGAGTGGGAGGAGTGGGACATACTCTTAAAATAGATGAAAAATGAGAGGAATTCAACTTTTAACGAATATTATACATTCACAGATCTAAGCTAAATGAAAAGAAAGATTCATCTTTATTTATAATTATGTGTTCTACACAATTTGAAAGCCCGGTAGCTTAGTGGTCTGCGCGTCGCACTGCTATAGGTTCCCGTTCGCCTTCGGAGAGGCTTTCCGGATTTTCGCCAGATAAGCCTGCTCGTCAGTAAACTTCTCCATTCCCCTCGCTAATGTTAATCCTATGGGCGTAGGATGCATTCGTATATTTAAAATATCTCCTCAGAAAATTAATATTTTTAACTTCTGTTTTCTTTGTTCTGTTCTTAAAGGATGTCTCTTTTTTCCTTAGTTATCAAAATATTTCTAAAATGTGTGCTTAATTTATAATTTTATGTGTTAAAATCTGAGCAAAACTGAATAAGATTTTAACACTTCACATAAAATTAAGTATATATTTTAGAAAAATTTTGACAGCTAAGAAAAAAGTCCTTCCGGCCTGTACCGGGAGGAAAAGGTAGCTTTCATAGTCCATGTTTTTAAAAATTCAACCAATTTCACTCAAACACACGAAGCTAAATTGCTTGGAACCTTATTATAGAAGATTCAATCCCGGTTTTCGTTAATAATGAATTTCAATGCGAATTTAAACATGAGAGTTACAGTATAACAAAAATGAGATTGTTTCAAAATATCAGCCACCCTAGAATTTTAAACTGCCATATCTCTGCCATTTTTTAAGATAAAGCCAAAACAAAAAATGTTCCGGAATCCTTGTATCACGATCTAACACTTAACGGAAGCAATTTTTTTAATTTATAATTTTTATACATTTTTTTGAATTAAAAAAATAAAAAATTAAACTTTCCGCCATTTTGAAACAAGATGGCGCATGTGGCCAGCGAACTCGGTGTGTTCTAAAATGTGTGTTCTAAATTATAACTAGTTGCTTTTTTCTTTCTAAGATCGCTTTGTCACGTCACAGTGTATGAAATCACGAAAAGACAAATGCGTGTTTTAACCTTTCTATTCTTCGCATTAAAACGCTTTAGAACCTTGGTATGTTCTGTACCACATGATCAGTCACATTCATATCGGTTCATAAATACGAGAGTTACAGCGTAATAAATATCAGATTGCTTCAAAATATCAGCCACCCTAGAATTTCAAACTGCCATATCTCAGCAATTTTTTAAGATATAGCAAAAACAAAAAATGTTCCAGAATCCTTATATCACGTTCTATCACTTAACAGAAACAATTTTTTCAATTATTTTTTTTTTTGTACATTTTTTTGAAATTTTAAAAATTAAATTTTTTTTAACAGGCCGCCATTTTTAAACAAGATGGCGAATGTAGCTGGCCAACGAACTCGGTCGAGTCCTTGGTATGTCCTATACACATACTCAGTCGCATCCAAATAGGTTCAGAAATAAGAGCGTTACAGCATGACATATGTCAGATATATATAAGCATCTTAATTCAAACAATTTATTATTTTAATTTTAATTTAAATTAATTTATGTGATGTTGCATTTTTAGCAAAGCTATTTAATAGTGGCTATGTCATTACTTGGTATATATATTTTTCTGTAGCACTAATCGTTAATTATTAATTTTACCATTTTACATCTTATTTTTTAACATATTATTTTTCATTAATACATCCATTTTTACTTTAATGTAATTGGATATTTTATTTATTACTTAATTTTATTTATTTATTATTTAACTAATTGTTATCATTCTTTAGATAGTATTTGGATTAATTTTTAATTATTAATTTTCTTCCACTGCTTTTATTAATTCTTTGCATATTCACTATTTCTCTCATAGATGGCAGCACCATGGTTTGTGTTGCTTTACAATAATATTCCATGGTAAATCATCTTTAAAACTTATTTTGGCAACATGTAAAGATTTTTTGCAATTCATTGCCTCTGTTTAGAGATGCTACTATATCTGGTTACTGATGTGCACCAATATCCTTTTTAATCCAATTATATTTCGTACTTTATGATTAAAATTTAACTGTTTTTATCACTTTATTATGGGCAAGGTTTCTTTCCTTTTTAATATTGTTTTTATTTTTTTGAACTTTAAGATTATTTCACAGGTTTTATTCTTTGTTTATGATGTGGTAGTCCCAAAATCATATTCTTTTATGGCTAATATGATGATGAAACCACACATTTTATTTGTGGTATTTAGGCATTTGGGACTTGATAATTCTGTCTAAATTCCACAAATTTCATTCATTCATTTTCATTCATTCAATTTTTAATTTAATTTCTTCTTCTTTTAAATAAGTTTATGGTATCTATATTCAGAGTGTTGGGGAACACTATCCTTGTCAATTAATTATTACATACTAATTCATAATTTCATAGTTTATGTTGGTATTACGGTAATGTTTCATTAATGGTTATATATATATATATATATAAATGAACATTTGAACGGACGGTGGTTTGGGGGTCTGGGGGTCATGATCGGTGAAAATATACCAAATTTTTTTGGAATTGCTTTCCTCCGAACGGCTGCAATAGGTAGCTTTTTGTAATGAAATCTACCTAAAAGAGAGATCCTTTAAGGACAGTACAAAGAAAACAGAAGATAAAAATATTAATTTCCTGAGGAGATATTTTAAATATACGAATGCATCCTACACTCATAGGATTAACATTAGCGAGAAGAATCGGGAAGTTTACTGACGAGCAGCCTTAAGGCAAGGTTCACATAACCTTTCATACCTTCGGGGTCGATAAAATAAATACCCCGATATCTGGGAATTAAACACTAGGGTTTCCGCTTTTGGGTGACCACCTAACCTGGACACATGCTATATAAGTACTTCAAGGCCCGTCGTAAAGAAAGAAGAGTTGGGCTAGAGGTCTGCACGGGCCGAAATTTCCAGGCCCGGGCCATACAAAAAAAAATTCAGCCCAGCCCGATACAAAAATTAAAAGTTCGGCCCGAGCCTGGCCCGGCTCGAACAAAAAAATATTGGCCCGGCCCGGCCCGATTTAAAAGTTAAAAGTTCGGCCAGAGCCCGGCCCGGTATAAAAGCTAAAAGTTCGGCCTGAGCTCGCCCCGGCTCGGAAAAAAGTTAAAATTTCGGCCCGAGCCCGAGTGAATTTCTTTTACAAAACAGTAATTTTTACGTCGATTTGGTTAAAAATTTGCCTCGTAGGAGGAGATCTAACCAAAAATTTCTATCTTAGCCTTTTTTTCATGTTTATAATTTTCATTTTTATAGAGGTGCCGCAACCTGGAATATTTATTTTTTTAATAAATCTCTATTTTTGTATGTATGTGTTTAAGTTTTCATTAATATTGTTAATCCATATTCCATTTATTGAAGTGCTAAAAATCAGAAAAATGCTATACAGTAAAATCTTCTAAGATCGAATTGCATAGAGAAGAAAAAAAATGAGTTATAGACAATTTGCCTTGTTAGCAGGTGTAAACATATTATATATTCTTTTCTTCCGTATTAGTATATTCATTTTTCATGGATCAACACATTTTTCAGTTTAAGACAGGATTCCGTCATAAGCAGGTTCTTTTTCACACGTTTTTCTATATTTTAATTTAGCCATATTTTAATAAGTGTATAAATCTACTATTCTTTAAAAAGAATAAATTTTAATGTTTAATTGTAGAATAATGGCGATTTAAAAATGCATGCATGTTTTGCAAAGATTTTTGTGCCAGGTCTTATTTTACTGACCTTCGAACGGACCAGGCCACGCCGAGACAATGATTTTCATACAGGTCAAAACCAGGACTGAAAATTTTGGGGCGTGAAGACTAGGAAGAATGAAACCAGTCCCGGCTCTGTACCGAAAAAATAATTTAAGGCACGGCCTTATCCTTCAGGAAAAAGTAAGGCCCGGCCCGGCCCGAGCCTTCAGAAAAAAGTATGGCCCGGGCCCGGGCCGAGTGTCGTGAAGGAAAATAGGCCCGCGCAGATCTCTAAGTTGGGCACTGCCGGCCATGATCCTTAAGATTCCACTTCACTCATGCGAAAACATCCGGTCGCTAATGTTAATCGTATGAGAGAATTTTTTTTTAAATATTTTGTTTGCATTTCAATATTTTTAAATGATTTATTTTGCATTGAATAGCTGAGGTTGATCTCTACGCAGGCTTTTTTTTTAACTTTCACGATTTTGTTTACAGGTTTTTTTGTTTTTTTTTTTAATGAGGATACTTTTACTTTCGGAACCAGTTTCGAAAGGGACAGCATCGTCCTAAAAAAAAACTTGCAACTAAAATCGTAAAAGTAAAAAACAGCCTGCGTAGAGATCAACCTCAGCTATCCAATGCAAAAAAAAAAAAATATTGAAATACAAACGAGATATTAAAAAAAATTCTTCCATAGGAATAACATTAGCCAGCGGGTGTTTTCCCGTGAGTGAAGTAGCCTTTTAATCGATTGTAGCACTACAGAGTTTAATTTTTGTTTAGTGCTATATAAAATATGCATCTAAAAGATTAAAAACATTTTTACTTAAAAACATATTTTTTAAGCGATTTCTAAAGAAGGGGGTTATACCATTCATTTGTATGGTCTTTTTTTTTCTATCTATGTCCACGCCTAACTTTTGAAAGGAAGTTCCAAATTTTATATTTTATTTTTATTGGAAAGATCTCTTTTTGAAAATGACCCCATTTCAATATCATTAGTATATCTAAAAGGGATATAGTTGTCTGTCTTCTTTTATTTTATTTTTTACTTTTACTTTATCGGCTTTAATTTTTGTAAAAATTGACCAAAGATCACGTATTTTGAGTACGGTATAACCGGACCCGTGAAAGACTGTAATGTGGATAACAATACAGGGTTGCTATAAAACACAAACGTAAAAAATAATCTCTTGAAGTCGATTTAATTTTAATTTAAATTTTTGTTTGTTTGTTTATTTAAATTTTTTCTTGTTAAAAAAGTACTTGTTTATAAATTAAAAGTAAGTAGTGAATTCTATTTTGTAATTGATTTTGACATTTATTACAAAATAAATATTACAAAAATTAATAATTATGAAATTAAATATTTTTAGCTGTTGGGATCAAAGAAGAAAGAAATGGAACCTGTCCCATTTCTCCCTCTCTCTCAGTGTCCCATTCTTCCCTCCAGGTAGTGTATTTAGTATAATGACTTAGCACGTAATAGGCAGCATACTGTTTTTTAGGCTTACTTAATTAGTGATTTGTAAACACAGGATATATGGAATTGTGGTAACAATTCTTTATTTTTTTAACAAATTTAATAAGTGTAAAAGTTAATATTCAAATAGAATTCAATACAGTAGGTTCCGGTTAATTGGGACACCTAGTTTCTTTCACGATTTGTCCCGATAAAGTGGCTGCCGCAATTATCATAAGTGAAGTTACTTTCGCCTAATCATGGCCATGGAAATACCTGTTAGTTATTGGTGTAATCTGTCTTATTCCGTTTACATTTTAAGATGTTAGCTTTAGCTTTGTATAACATTTATAACAGCTATAAGTCACATTAACAAATCTTCGTAAAGAACATATGTTTGTCTTTTTCTTCTTTTTTTTCTGTCGAATGTTATTTAATCACTATTTTTTAAAAGCGCACCGTTACCATGAACTACTATGTACAGGACATAAATAAAATTAAAAAATTATAAAAAAACGAACGATGGATATAACTTTAGTTTTAATTAATGCAAGAATAAAAGAAAAATGCTGTTTTAATTAGTATAAACTTCTCTTTAATGTGAGTTATTTTGTCATAAGGGGATTAAAATTTTTTTTAAAAATAACACCCACTTTCAACATTTGATTTGAACTCATTAGATTAAAATCGGAAACGTAATGGTTTATGCACTTTTTCTTAAATCTTCATAGAATTTTCAAAGAAAATGTGTTAGGGTTTTATGCATAAATTTAGAAAAATAAAATTAAGATCTTTGATTAAAAGGAACCGAGAACATTCACTCGATTACCGAAACAATTGTAAAAGAATTCTAAATATTAAATTAAGTGTCCAATTTTTAATATGTACACGAACTCTTATGATAAAATAAACCGCATACACTAAAAAAAAAAAAAAGAAAAAAAAAGTTGATTTTTACAATGCAGCGTATTACAGCTTATTTTACTGTTTATTACTGTTAATTTTATGGTATAATACTGGCAGCTGGGGTGCCAGTATTAAACAGTAAAATCAAAAAATATTTTTTTTCTGTGTACAATTATAAAAAAATTTTATACGAATTACAACGGTACTTTTATTTTTGCAATTATTAGAACTGGAGTTATAGCCATCGTTCGGATATTTTAGGAAAAACTGTACAAAAAAAAAAAGAAGAAGAAAAGAAAACTCACAGTATATTTTGTACCCTTAAGTTCAAACGTTAAATTTGGTACGTTGAGTGCTTTGTCCTGAAATATTAATTAAAATAAAGGCAAAAACTTCTTAATAACACCGTAAGTCTTGCTATTGCCTTCAAAGTGGTAACACGTTTTCTTTGCGCCTGATGAAGAAAGAAAATGTTCTTTCAAAAGCCTTGCGCATTTCTTAATTTTGTTGTATTATGAGGAAGTTTTTGACCTTTGCTTGTGTATCACATTAGTTTTCATCATTTATCAATTAAAAACTCTATAACAATCCGAAAATGCCAAAAAAAGCGGTAAACATGCTTAAAAATTTACAAAAATTTCAAACATTAGTAAAAACAAAACCAAACAAGTGGGTAAGTGTAATCGAAGATCGCATAAAAGGTTTCGTTTAATATTCCTTTCAATACCCTTTATCCTTTCTTTAACAAATCCAAATAAATTTCATAAAAAAGAAGTCATGTTTTTTATAAATTAACATTTACCGGTCTATTTTTACCGCTATTATACTCTGTCATAATAATATCTGTCATGTGGACTAAATGCAATATTAAAAAAAAAAAAAAAAAAAAAAAAAAAAAAAAAAAAAAAAAAAATCAATTTCAAAAGTAAACATGTTGTACACCTTCAAAATGGTAAAATATGCCAATATATCCAAAATCGGGTTTTATCATGATTCAATACGTTCCTCAAACTCATATATTTACTATTATCTATTACTCATATTGATACTCGCTTTGTATTATTCTCAAACATTTGAAAAATCTGTTATGACGTCAGATTAATTTTCTTTTTAATTGTCTAATGACGTCATATTAAGCTGGTTTCTGTACATACACATACTCATACTCCATGTATAATTGAGAAATCCTTGAAAATTTCCGTTTTATTACCAATATGACGTCATATTAATATTTTTTTTCAACTGGTGAAACTTTTTATTTCATTTTCATTTTTTCACGTGGAAATCTTTCAATAAAAAATTAATTATTGTAGAAAAAATTTTATTGTGGATTTTTAATTGTTGGCAACTGCTATAACAAAAGATGTTCAAATTTAATAGGAAAAGGCTGTTAAAATTTTGGTTTTTTATCTCTCTATATTAAAATAATAAGATTTTTTCAAATTTTAATATTTTGAGCTTCATAGTAGGTAGTTAGATATAAGTACACAAATTTTCACGCCTGTAAGTTATACAGTTTCTGAGAAAGGCTCTGTGACGGACAGACAACGGAGCGGGAGTAATAGGGTTTCGTGAGATGAACGAAACCCTAAAAAGTACCGTGGAAGACTGGTGAGATTTAAATAACTATGGGTTGGCAAGAAATGACTCGGACAGGCGCTTCAGCTTATAGTTATTTTAATAATCACAGAAATCAAAAGCAGTTTTTTAACAGACAAAGTATAGATCTGTGACTTATAGGAGAAAGTCACTTTTGTGTTTATGTAGAAACGAAGTCTTTAAAAAAAAACACAAGCACTCCGGGAGTGCCGACAAAAGTGAAAACATGAATTTCAATATATATATATATATATATATATATATATATATTATAATATGCATATATTATAATATATATATATAGTATAATATATATATATAATATATATATAATATATATTATAATATATATATATATATATATATATATATAATATCTATGAATTTCAAAAAACATATCAAGTTCTTGTATCATTCTACTTAAATCTCCAAAGAGATAATTAATGATAATGTGTAGACAGAATACCACATAGCTAATAGATTAACACGTGCAATCATAATATTACCATAGCTTGTGCTTCAATGGTAATTGGCCAAAAATACTGAAAACATGAAGAAAATTTAAAAAGAGAGAGAGAAAAAAATAATAATAATAATTTGGAGTTGTTATCAAGTGAATACAAATGGATTAAGAAATGAAATATGAACCCTATACAATGGAAAATTGGACAACAAGAGAATTAAATCAGAATTGGATATGAAAAAACACATGTAGATATAATCATCAGCCTGGATGTACCCACATGTGTTTTAAAAAATAATTCAGTATTTCATAATTCTACTGGCATATATGCTAAGATCAGTAGAATCACCCAGGTATACTGAATTATTACCAGAAAACAATTGGAAATATTAAAATTTGAAATAATAAAATTGGAAATAAAAAACCCGTAAAGAATAGGTAAAATATTTTACTCTCAATAATTATCCAGAATCCTTAAACATCACAAGTTCTCCATGATACCACACGTCCACATGGCACACATCATGATATATCTCATACTTGTTGACATAGTCGAGTTGAGAGAAATTATTTGATAGACAAGTTGAGAGCACATCTTTTGAAATATTACCCTAACTATGACACCCCAACACAAATTGATTCAAAAACACACAAATTTATTCTTGTGATAATACACTATATATATATATATATATATATATATATATATATATATATATATATATATATATATATATATATATATATATATAATAAAATACCACTGTTTAATTTACATAAAAACAATATATAAATATATATTAAATATAATATATAAATAATTTTCAATAAAAAACAATAGCCCACAGGCAAGCATGCGCCGCGCGACGCGCCCGCCCCGCCCTACCTCATACCGAACTATACACAATACATGTACATACTTATATACAGAGGTGTTGGTTACAATAACAGTGTCGGGAGTTCAATGGTATTTTCCCATCTCAAAAAATGTCCAACGCGCCTAAAGAAATTTTAACTTCAAATATACAGAGGTGTCGGTAACAGTGTCGGTTACAGTAACAGTGTCGCGAGTTCAATGTTTTTTTTCCCATCTCAAAAAATGCCCAACGCGCCTAAAGAAGTTTTCACTTCAAAAACATTTTAGCAACAGGCTGTAATTCATTCATACTCAGATTCTCGCCCTTCCTCCTGAAGATATCTTTTTCCAGGAACTCCAGACTTCTGTGGAGTTTATAACAAACTCTTCCCTGTACACTGTAAAAAAAAAAAAAAAAATCTGTAATTTTGACGGAAAAATATTGTATGTTTTACAGAAAAACTGTTTTAAGGAAAAACAGCGTTTTCCTGTAAAAAAAAAAAAAAAAAAAAAAAAAAAAAAAAAAGTAGATTTTGTAACTTTTGCAGTAAAAATCAATATTTTTCACAGAAAAAAACTGTTTTAATGAAAATATAGATATTTTCTGTAAATTAAACTGTTTTACACTGGCGTCAAAATTGACAGTTTTTTTCTGTCAGTTTGAGAGATCGTTTTTTAGAGTGTAGGATGACCATGCAGAATAATCCATCTAGTTCGTGGTTAATGCTGTTGGTCAGCCAAGTCCTGAATTCCCCTCGCTAATGTTAAACCTATGGGCGTAGAATGCATTCGTATATTTAAAATATCTCCTTGGGAAATTAATATTTGTAACTTCTTTATTTTTCTGTACTCTTCTTAAAAGATGTCTCTTTTTTTTTCTTACTTGTCAAAATATTTCTAAAATACATGCTTAATTTAATACTTTATGTGTTAAAATCTGGCGAACTGTTGTAAGATTTTAACAACTCAAATGAAATTAAGTATATATTTTACAAATATTTTGGCAAGTAAGAAAAAAGAGACATCCTTTAAGAAGAATACACAGAAAAAATAAGTTACAAATATTCATTTTCTGAGGCGATATTTTAAATATTCGAATGCATTCCACTCCCATAGGTCTAAAATTAACGAGGGAAATTGGCGGAGTTGACTGACTAACAGCCTTAAGATCTAGAGAGTACAGGGGTTACTCTTGAGCTCAGGGGATAGATCACCTTTAAAATGGTCAAAAATTAAATTTCAAGGTTTTGATGTCAGTAAATAGTGCATTTTATTCTGAGTAGAAAGGTACCAATGTTTTTCAGAGGCGATAATTATTGACGAAGATATAAAGTAAAACGCAATCGTCATTCTTTGTTTTTGAATGGAGAGTGAAAACTTTGAATGCATTTAATTCACAACAATGATTTTCAAACTTGCGCGCACGATTTCTCCAAAAATAATTTAGATAGAACCTCAATTTTTTTCAAACTTATTAATGTTGTAACAATGAACAAAATGAACTAGAATATTTTAATTTGGTCAATATATTAAAAAATAATTAACTGTAATTCATCGAAAAGCGCATTCAAAATGCGTTTTTAATTTAATTACAGTTAATTATTTTTTAATTTATTGATCAAATTAAAAGATTCTAGTTCATTTTGTTCATTGTTGCAACATTAATAAGTTTGAAAAATTATGAGGTTCTATCTAAATTATTTTTGGAGAAATCGTGCGCGCAAGTTTGAAAATCATTGTTGTAAATTAAATGCATTTAAAGTTTTCACTCTCCATTCAGAAACGAAGAATGACGATTGCGTTTTACTTTATATCTTCGTCAATAATTATCGCCTCTGAAAAATATTGGTACCTTTTTACTCAGACTAAAATGCACTATTTACTGACATCAAAACCTTGAAATTGAATTTTTGACCATTTTAAAGGTGATCTGTCCCCTTAGAAGTCTGGCAGATGTGACTTGCACCATTGTTTAAACTACATTTACTATTTGTAATGAATAGCAATATTGTACAATATTGTAAAAACAATGCATTTTCTGAGCAATTGCACTCCCTGCAAGTTCGAAAACAGAAATATCAGACAGATATCGACACATATTCAAAATTCTTTAAGAAAACAAGCATTTCATCGAACTAAAAATAAAAATACAATAGAAAATAATTCATATAATTGTCCATTCAGACCAGAAGCCTTTCCCTTTAAACAATTTTTTTTCTTATATTCTTAAAATATTATGCCATGTGTACTTTCAAATTTAGAAACGCTTATTGAGTTTCGGATATAAATTAACGTTATTTGTCCATACATGCAATATTAAAATAAAATCTCTCTTCGTAAAAGGAATAAAAAATCTAGTTTCTGAAAATTTCTAGATTTGTTTATGTACTTTTTTTTTAATTATTGCGTGCGTGAGTTTCCCGAATTTCAAACATTATGTGACAGTGGATACTGAATTAATTTATTGAATAAAATATGCTGTTCGGATTATGATACGTTTCTTAGTTACATTAAAAAAATATTTAGCATCTATTTATGACGAAAAATTAAAACTTTTCCTCTGAAACTTAGGAGAAAATTTAGTCTAAGAATTAAAATAATATTGCATATTGATATTTGCAAAATTTTCTGATGTAACGCGTATAATTTAACTTAATAAAATTTTTCACGCTTGCTTTATTTCTTCAAAACTAAAGATCGCAGAATTCCGATGAGAACATAGATGTAATAGGGTAGGTGTGGCAAACTCCTGTGTCACCGGGCAAATTGTTACCATTTTTTTCAAACAGCAATCTTCGCTTAATTTAATCGCATAATTTCTGAAATGCTAGTCTGAAATTGTGGAGTGTTGGCATGCGGGTTCGACCCTTCCCCCCCTGTAGCGCTCGCATCATAATGTTTATGATTTTTTATACTAATGTTATACTTAAATTTTCTTGAGGGTGCATATACATATTTATTCTTATACGAACTTTGAAGATCTCCATACAAAACCTTACATACGTTTTTTTTTTTTTTTTTTTTTTTTTTTTTTTGCATTTTATTGGTTATGCCGTAATACAAATGCCTAAACACAAATTTTCATTGCTCTATCTTATAAAGCTATTAAATAATAGTTAAAATAGGCTCGGGGGCTTTGTGAATATTGAGAAATGAATTTGTAAATATCAGTGCTTGCGTGACTATTTAAATAATGATATAATAATTTCATAGGAAGTGTAACGATTCTCAGGAAACCCATAATTCCATAAAATATCGTTGACTTGTTAGTATTTAACATACATGAAACAGGTTTTCAACTTTAATCCATAGTATGGTCCCTTAAAGTTGCCAAATTTACACATTAAGTAATAACAATAACTTGAAAACCCATAGGAAATGAAAATTTATTTTTGCAGAATCTCCGAACAGGCGTATTTTAATAATCGCCAAAAAATCAGATATTTATGAATTTTTAACAATCGCTTTATTAGCTAATAATTATTGTTTCAAAAGGAGTTTAATAACATTATGCATTGCATTATATTTGAATCTTTACAAACTATTATTATAAAATATAAGTAACAAAATACTTAAATTATTGTTCCAGTTATGTGTTCCACGTTTCACTTCAACATTGATTTTTCATTTTTTGGTGATTTAAACCTCACTATCTAATTATTCAAAATTGATTAAAATTTGTATTTACACATTTTATGAGGTTCTAAACTTATATATGTAATAAAAATGTGATATTGCTATTAAACTTTTTAATGTTGGGTTCGATTTTAATATGTAGATTACCTCTTATGAAAAAATAAACCATATGTAATTATAAAGGACTTTCAACGAATTGGAATGACATTTTCCTGCATCAGTTAGAACTAAAGTTATTACGCGGGTTCCTCTTTTTATTTATTTATTTTGTAGTGTGCCTATTACAATTAACAGTAAAAAGAAAATGTATAAAATGTGTCAATTACTAAAATATGTTATAATGCAGAGATAAAAATTGCGGTTTTATTAGAATAAACCTGTCATTTCTTCAGATATTAAAAAGCACATTTTCAATGACACGATTTTTTTTCTCTTTCAATTGGCACGATGAAAAAAGAAATGTCCTATTATCAATGCTCATCGGCATCCATTTAAAAAGTACCGCCTTAAAAGAAGGGGGAAAAAAAACTCCTGAAGGAAATAACACAATCGCATTAATCGCCGAATGAGTGAACATTGATGACAGCAGCACACATTTCATACGTAAGTTCGTCTTTGTTTATAATGTGATTAAACACAATGCTCCCGCCCATCAAAGAACTGTTAGCTAATTTTATGGTCCCCAATAAATCTCATCTTAGAGCTATCAGTAGTGGGGTGGGACTCTAGATAGAAGGGGAAAAAACTATTTTCAAGCTTGGAGTGATAAATGGAGTGAATATTTCTTTTGATGCCTACTACATTGTAAATCTCATTTTGTAACAAGATATTGCCAGCTTTTTTTCTTTCTTCACTAGATTGAGATTATGAAAGAAGAACTATTTCAAAGATAAAATCCATGACAGGATACCGATAGCTTAGCATGAAAGCGTATTGCTTAAGAATACGTCATTATTCCATTTCTCATCGTATATTTACAATCGATTTTTAAATTTGAAACATCTTTAGAACAAGTCATTTCCCGTGCATGATAAATAACGCAATAAGATTGCTAACATTAGCAAAATTCACATAAAATAATAAAATTTCCGTTTTAAAGTAGTTTTTCAAATTAACAAAGATGCTGAAAAGGCTTGTGAATGGTGCCACATCGCATCGTATTATGTGTAGCAAATGTCTTCTTACGGTCATGCATCGATGTCCACTTATCAACTATGATCTACCAATCATATTTTCAAAATATATCATATTAACCGTTTGCACTCGAGAGGTGACTCTTACTCACCACTAGTGTTGCCAGGTGTCCCTCGTAAATTGGGGCTCCAAATGCTCGGGACACCACTAATCAATTACAGTTTATTTCGCCATTATTAATCCTAGATAATTCTTCCATTAAATAGAGCGAAGAAAATCAATTTAAAATACTGGTGTACAGAGCATTTGGAGCATCGATTTACGCAGGACACCGTGGTGAGTGAGATTTACCTCTCGAGTGCAAAGGGTTAATCCAGTAGTCAGATCAAGGCTACCAATCGAGAGAAACCGCATTCGAACTTGGTCGAAGCTTTAATACTCTTAGTAGTTAGACTGTTAAATTTATCTCATTCTTATTCAAACAAGAAAGAAAAATCATGCATCAAGCATAAATTCTGAAACACTTTCCAACACATTCAGAATACTGTAACACAACTTCAGCGTTTAGTAAGGTGAAAGATGATGTCTGACAAGGGGACCATCACCAAACATGATGCACAACAATTTTGATGATTTTTAAGTATGTTGTATAGACTTCTTACCCCTTAACTATGCTGGTGAACGTTTTTCTTCAAAAGGGCATTAGTTTTTGAGAAATTGTACGTTTTAAAGTTCAACATACGTTTCAAACATACCTATTAGTTTGCATTTTTCAATTAAGTCTTCGTGGCGTCGAGGTAGCATGCTGGTTCGCTGTTCAGACGGCCAGGATTTTTTCCTTTCCTTTTAGGTAGATTTCGTAAGAAATACTACCTATTACATTCTCCCCTAAGTTGGAATTTTTGAAAAATTTTTGCATATCTACGCCGATTATGACTCCCAGAACCCAAAACCACCCCCAGTTCAAAACTTTATATCTGTCTATCTATCTATCAATCTATGTCACTTTTTTATGGACACGATAACTCCAATAATTCTGCACAAATCTCTTCCAAACTGATACATAAAATCAAGGGGTATAAAATCCCGGTCAAGTTCGTTAATGGGCAAAATCGAACCAGGGGGGGGGGAAATGGGGGGGGGGTTGAAAACAGACCCCCCCCCCATAATTTCTTAATTATGATACGTATCGAATCCGTTTAAAGTTATTATTACTTCTAGGAAAAGGGCCGAAAATTTATGTATGACAGATTTTTGATATAATTAAAAATGACCACGGGGGGGGGGGTAAAAAGGGGGGTTTTAGAAGAAAAAAATTCATAACTTCGTCAATTCACAAGATATCAAATCCGCTCAAATTTATTATAAATCCTCTTAATATTATCTAAAACTTTTATTTTGACAAGTTTTTTATAGGACCAACCCTTAGAGCAAAAAGAAATTAAAAACAAAAAAATCCCTGCCGGCTCCGCCTGCAAACAAGTTAGGTTTCGAAGTGAGCGTTTCCAACTGCCGCATCATGGCCCAAAGGTCATTTCTTCCGCAATTCCCAACAAACAGTCACTCCACGGTCTGCGTCTTCGAAATCTACCTGTGCCTGTAAGCCGAGCTGTCAGCGATTTTTTTAAATTAATTTTACATTTTTGACGCGTTACAAGTTTTAAGAAGAATTGTGAATTGCTGCAGTTTTGAACTTTTGATATTTTCCTAAAAAAATACATTTACGTTAATAATATTTTCACGAAAATTTATAATTTTTCTGTAATTTTTAAATAACATTACTGCTGAAGAAAATCCAAATTAATTTATGTCAAGATATCTCATCTTTTTAAAACTTCCTTTTATCGTTTACATTCATATATATAATTGTTTTGATCACGGTTATGAAATAATGCATAATATTTTTTTCTTACATTTTCTATAAAAAATGCATTTAATGACAAGAAAAATATTATTAAAATAAAATATCTTTTTAATATTTGATTTGCTCTCGAAATATACTAAAATATGTTAAATGATGAAATACAAAAATGTTTATTATTACCGACATCGGCATTTCATTTTAGTTTAGTAAATATGCAATTAATCGGGTGGATACATATCGTAAAAATATTCAAAACATAAAATGGCGTTAGAAAAATCACTATAAAAACATTTCTTTTTGCATGATCATGAATTTTTATTTATTATATAGCATAAATTCAAACCTTGTATAATTGTCTAGAAAAGACACTAAACGATATCAATAAAAAGAAATTTTTATTTATTTTCATATTATTGTGAAAGTTCAGCAGACAATTTCTTAAAATCTCTATCGCTATAAAAGAGTAAGTGTCTGTCTGCCTGCCCGCGGATTTCTCCGTAATTATACCACCTAGGACTCAGAAATTTTTGTCATATGTAGATGTTATCACCGGACAGTATACCTCACGGTCGGATTTTTAAATTTTAATTTAGATTTTTTTTTTAAATTAAAACGTGTATATGGAATTTTGGGTTCGAGGCTATTTCAAGCTCCTCCCATGAAATAGCCTCGGCAACACCATCCGTGGCAACGAAGCAGCCAGCCAATGAGAGCAGGTGCAGCATCCAGGATCTAGCCACAGATTAAAGATATTCCATTACTCTATGGATCTAGCTACCAGCGACGATTTATTTACTTTCTGTTCAGTGAAGTGTAAGATGAAATTGGCCTAAACCCAGTGACAGAACTATCTTCGTGTGTCTGCAACGCTAATAACATTTCAAAAATAGTTTGAAATATGCAATATATATCATATTAAGTTCCCGATAGTTAGTTTTGTCACTGGGGTTTAGGCCTATTTCATCTTACACTTCACTGAACAGAAAGTATATCTTCATGTATCTGCAACGCTTATAATATTTAAAAAAACTATTCTTGACTGTATTTTTAGTTAGTTTCATTTTTTAACATTTTTAGTATGAAAATATTCAGTAAATAATTTGTGCAACGCTTATAATATTTTAAAAAACTGTTTTTGACTGTATTTTTAGTTAGTTTGTTTCATTTTTTTAGCATTTTTAGTATGAAAATATTCAGTAAATAATTTGAGTTCTTGGGCGGTTAGGAATCCATTGTGATTTTTTTTTTTTACCTCATACTTACAAATTAAATATTTTTGATGGAAACAAACAATTTACATTAAATTTTTGAGTAATTTATTGTTTACAATTTTTTTCCTGTAATTGTTTTGGACTACATTTTTAGTTCCCGAGATTGATGAATTCATAACATGCGATAAATTGTTAAGATGTATGTTCTCATTAAGATTTGTTATTGAACTCCATTTAAGAACCATTTTTAACTCCATTTAAGAAGTTTCATTTAAGAACTTTTTTAGTCGCCCAAGAAAAATATTCTTAATGAAACAGATTTTCTGAGCTGTTTCTATATATTCATGATTTTTTTGTTGGGGCGTTTTTGAGTGATGTTTATGATTTAAGAACTTTTTTAGTCGTCCAAGAATCTAATGTTTTTCTTGAACTTTACTTTGAATAAAATGAAAACATTCAGTAAATAATTATTAAATCTTAATCACCTGAGAACGGATTTTTTTTTTTCCAAATTTGTTTCTTTTGTCACTTTATAGAATGCATACTTTGGGACGATCGGCCGGTAGCATCCAACCACCACCACCATCCATAAATATCATATAATACAATTCTAATACCGTGCAAGCGCCCCCCCCCCCCCCTCTGGTTATTTTACGATTTTCCGTCGCATTTAGGGGGGCGGATTAACGAGATTTGACGGTAATTATTAAATTGTTTTGATGAACTGATTATAAATTCCCAGTCCGTGAAATATTTATGATGTGCATTTTGTAACATGAGTTTCATAAGAATCACTCACATATAGGACAAAATTAGCACTCACCAATCTGCAAGTAATACTAAAAATTTGTCGATTGACTGTTTTGCCACCACTGGCCATCTTAATAGTCACACTCGCCAATTGTGATGATTGATTGAAAAAAGATTTTTTACCCCTGCTGTCGTTTGATTATTTTCAAAACCATTTGGTACATTTCACAATTACCCCCCCCCCCTAAATCATTTGACAAATTGTGATTTTTTTTAAAGCTATTTGCCGATATTTGCATTCCCCCCCCCCCCCCCCCCCGAGACCATTTGATGATTTTTGAGATTTTTTTCAACTATTGATTGATCAATTTTGTGATTTTTCGTTTTCTCACATTATGAGTTTCATCAGAAAGTAAAACAATAAATAAATATGAATGATTTGCGGAGCTGTTTCAAAATAATTATAAAGAATAAGTCTTTAAAAATGTAAAATCAATGTTATTTCTGGCCGAGTTTTTTTTTTTAAATAATTATAAACCATTTTAATTTGTAAGCATGTTGTAAAAAAATCACCATTTGTGACAAATTTTGTGTTTTATAAGAATCGCCCAAGAACGGACATGCAAATTTATGTTGTCATCGCACTCTTTATAATTATTTTTGTTGAGGGTTTTTGGGCGATGTGATTGAATTTTTGATAGAAACAAATCCACAAATCATTCATATTTACTTAATGTTTTAACTTGCTGATAAAACTCATAATATGTGAGAAAACAGGGATTTTTTTTTTTTTTAACTTCATATTTACAAATTAAATTGTGGAAGACAGAATAGGTTTGTTTGTGTAGAAGTTTGTGTGTGTGCTGTTTTTAATAAAGACAGTTGCATTTTTCCCGCGACCCTTTTACGAAAGTTTTTTCTGTGAACCTTTCACAAAATCTGCATTTTTTCCACAATCCTTTGACGAATTTCGTATTTTTTCTGCGATCCTTCGATGAAATTCAAGTTTTTCCTGCAATCATTTGACGAAATTTGCTTTTTTTGTGATCCTTTAACGAAATTCGTGTTTTTCCACATACTTATGTCGAGATTCATGTTTTTTCAGTGATCCTACGACGTAATTCGTGTTTTTTTTTTTTTTTCAGCGATCCTTTGACGAAATTCACATCATTTTCCTATGATCCTTTAGCAAAATTTGCGTTTTCTCCGCAATCCTTTGATGAAATTCGCATTTTCCGTGATCCTTTGATGAAATTTGCTTTTTTAATGATCGTTTGACAATATTCGTGTTTTCTCTGCTGCCTTTTGACGAGATTCATGTTTTTTTAGCGATCCTTTTACGAAATTCATGTTTTTTTCAGCGATTATTTGATAAAATTCGTGTTTTTCTTGCGAACCTTTGACGAAATTTGCGTTTGCCAGCGATTCTTTGATAAAATATGCTTTTTTCTATTATGATAGGGAAAAGCGGATTAGGATAGGTAGATAGGGAAACCCCATTATCAGATCGGGACATTAGATGTAATTAAGAAACATTTGTATATTTGTAATAATTAGCGAAAATGGCGAGATAAAGGGGGTAGGGTGGGAACGACTTTTTATTAAATATCACATTTTTTCTACATCAACTTCCTCTCACCACCAGGGGGTGCTTTGCTATCTCTGTTTCCATGGGCTGGATCACAACGGGGTATGGCTCTTTCCACCCGACATCAATAGAGCTTACTGATTTTAGTTTGGATTTTCACCACAGGGGGGCGCTTTTGTATCTTTGGTTCTATGGGCTGGATTATGACGGGGTATGCCTCATTCGACTCGACATCGATAACCTTAATGAATTCAGTTATGTTCGTATAGAACATATTGTGCTCCCTGGCGGTGGAAAGTGTAACTAAAGGATTTTGCAGCTAACTCGGGTTCTATGGGTCACATCACGACACGGTTTGGCTCATTCGACACAACATCAATAGAGCTTACTTATTTTAGTTCTGAATTTCACCACCAAGGGGTGCTTTCCTATCTCTGTTTCTATGGGCTGGATCACAATGGGGTATGGCTCTTTCCACTTGACATCGATAGAGCTGACTGATTTTAGTTCGGATTTTCACCACAAGGGGTGCTTTCCTATATCTGGTTCTATAGGCTGGATCACGACGGGGTATGGCTCATTCGACTCTACATAGATAGAGCTTTTCGATTTTCACCACCAGGGGTGCTATCTCTGGTTCTATGGGCTGGATCATGAAGGGGTATGGCTCTTTCGACTCGACTTACAGTAATATATGGGAGTGTGTATGGCACGCCCAGTGTTTGCTGTCTAAGGTAGTGGGGCCCCCAACATTAGATTTGTTTAATAATAAAAAAATGTTCAACACTGATTTCAGGTACATTTAAGGTTGTGTTGGCACGGGCAACGCCGGGCGGGTAAGCTAGTATATATATATTTTAAGAAGTTTATTTTAAGAAATACGATTCGTTAGTTTTATGTGGCATCTGCAGAAGCTTTTTGCATTTTCAGTTGATTAAACGTCGACATTGTTTTTATTTGTTAAAATGAAAAACAATTTGAAATGTAATCTGTCAGTTTTTATTCGTGCAAAAGAAAAAAAAATGTTGCTGCATTTGAACTTTGCAGATAAAAGTATATGGAGGCCATTAAAAAATTATACAACTGGTAAAAATTTATATATGAGCGTTAGTGCTTCAATATTTTATTACTCTTTTGACGATACGCAATTGGAATTATCCAACACTGTAAAAAATTTTCGTAAAATTTCAGTAGATATACTGTAAATTAACGGTACTTGTACCGTTTTCACTCTTTACGGTGTGAGTACCGTACTTCTAAGGCATATTAAGCGTAAAAAAAAAACCGTATATGTGCCATTTAGATTATAAACAGTATTTATACCATAAAATGTTTGTTTTTCAGTAAAGAATCGCTATTTATACCGTAAAATGATTGTTTTTCATTAAAAAATCGCTATTTATATCGTAAAATAATTATTTTTCAGCTGGTAGCCCCGCCTCGGTGTACGGCAACTTCTGAAGTGATGCTCTTGCTCTTGTTATGTAATGTGTGCAGGCCTGAGGAGAGGAAGAATGCAGCCGGTACATATACTTTAAATATTTTACGGTACACATACCGTTCAGTTAAATTACGGTGTATGTACTAGTCACAAAGTTGCCAGTCAATGTACCGTAATTTTTGACCAAAATTTATTACAGTGAAACATAACTACGTTTGGAATATTCGACATCAGAAATAATATTTATAAGTTATAAAAAATAAAATAGATCATTTAAAATTCAATAAAGTAAATATATATATATATATATATATATATATTAAGATGTTGTTTCCGAATTATGAGTAACAGATCATGAGAGACGGTAGTTTCTCGAGTGACGCAGCGAAAACCCGAAAGCCCAAAACCGAAGATTCCGTCACTCTCATATATACAGCTAGCAAGACATCAAAGGAAAATCGAAAAGCCGACATTTAATATCTCAGCAAATATGATGCATATCGTTCCAATTTTTTCACATTCGTCTTATATCTCCGGTCTAACTCTATTCTGAAATTTATACATTTCTACATGCAGTAGATTTTGAGATCTGAAAGTCCATTTTTAAGTAAAATGGGGGTATGTCTTGGTGTAATGGACACATACCTATTATCTCCAAAATGGCTCGAACGATTTTTTTTAAATTAATATATTATATTAATCGGTTTTAGATGAAGCGAATAAGATTTTGCGTTAACGTAGGAAAACTCTTGTTTGCTATATAATCCAGTTTTAAAATCGGACTCTTTTCCTATGCGTTTTACCATAGACTAACATTAGACTTTTTCGGACTTTTTACTCCTTTTTCTTACGCGACAATGAGAATACTAATGGCTGTCACGGTTAGAGTTAGATAGAGCTATAGAGTTACCTATGGCTGAAAAACTATTTAGATTTTTTTTTTTAATACGAAAACAGTTTATTATACATTCCAAAATATGTATTAAATTAAATTATGATTAATTTTTTTTCTCTTTCTTGTTCGGATGCAAACAATTCATATTTTTAATCTGCATTTGGTCGAAAAATGAATTATCTTTAATTTTAAAAACGAGAAATTCGCAATTACATGTATAAAATTTGATTGGTATTTATTAATTATATACTTCTAATATTTAATATATATGTATTATATTAAATTGCCATTTATAAGAAAATATTTCTAAATTATAAATTTGCATTTTATCGAAAAACTATTTATATTCATTTTTTAATATGAGGAGGTATTTTTTAATTATATGTATTCAATTTTACTGTTATTTATAACAAGTTTTTGATTTTTAAAGGATAAAATATATCCCATTGTTTGGTTATTAGCGGAAGTCGGACAACTAAACATTCGCTTGTTTATCAAAAAAAGATGTATTCATACGCTGAGCTGAGCACAAGTGCCAGCGTATAGGATCGGCGAATTATGGATTACACATATATATTAGGTATTTTGTTTATATGTTTATTGTTTTTTAGTTATTTTGACTTCCCTATTTCAAAAATCTCGTTTGATTTAGGTGCTTAGATTGTCTAGCATCACCTGTTTTATCACTTAAAAGGTTTGTTTTAATAGCGAATGCCGTAGTCAGAAAAATATTTTGCAGAAGGATTTGAAGCCACGAATCTTATTCTTGTCTTATTTTAGATTTGTTTTTCTATTAATTGAATAGAGGCGAATGGTAAGAGACTTATTAACCCTTAACGGCTGTTAACGGACTCACAGAACTCTGTTATTATTATTATTTTTTTTAATTATCACAGTTTAACTTGTAAATTTGAGATTAACTATAGATACTAGTGTAATTTTTTTTCGTTTGGAGACTTAGTACTATCGCTAGAGACTTTTGGATAGGTGAATTTTATTTATAATAGTCCATGTTCATAAAGTTTAGTAAATAAACAGTATATTGTAAGTTAATCGAGCCTTTTTATTCATCTTTCGATCAAGCGGTCTCAGAGACCTCTCACCAAGGTCGTAACCAGATAAATATTTCGGAGGGGGGTTCTAGGTTCAAATTTTTATTCTTATCGTATTTTATATTTGTTTTGTAATACTTTAATAAAGGTAAAATTATTTAAAAGTTATCTATTGTGAATTTGAATAACCAATACTTATCACAACAAAAAAAAAAAATATTTGAGTCTTCTTAATTGCAAAGAAATTTATAATTAGTTAGATTTCGTAAGAAATAATACCTATTACATTCTCACCTAAGTTGGAAATTTTGAAAAATTTTTGCAGATCTACGCCGATCATGACTCCCAGAACCCAAAAGCACCCCCAATTCAAAACTTTATATATATATATATATATATATATCTTTCTATCTATCTATCTATCTATCTGTCTATGTCACTTTTTTATGGACACGATAACTGGAAAAATTCTGCATAAATATCTTCCAAACTGATACATAAAATCAAGGGGCATAAAATCTCGGTCAAGTTCGTTAATGGGCAAAATCGAAACAGGGGGGGGGGGGAATGAGGGGCGGGTTGTGAAAACCGAAAAAAACCCATAATTTCTTAATTATTGTACGTATCGAATCCGTTTAAAGTTATTATTACTTCTAGGAAAAGGGCCGAAAATTTATGTATGACAGATTTTTGATGTAATTAAAAATGGCCCCAAGGGGGGGGGAGGGGGTTTTAGAAGAAAAAAAGTCATAGCTTCGTCAATTCACAAGATATCAAATCCGCGTAAATTTATTATTAATCTTCTTAATATTATCTAAAACTTTTATACTGACAAGTTTTTTATAGAACCAACCATTATAGCAAAAAAAAAAATTAAAAACAAAAAAAAATCCCTGCTGGCTCCGCCTGCAAACAAGTTATTTTTCGAAATAAGCGGTTCCAACTCGCGCATCTTTTCGAAACTGATACATAAAATCAAGGGGCATAAAATCTCGGTCAAGTTCGTTAATGGGCAAAATCGAACCAGGGGGGGGGGATGGGGGGGGGGGGGGCTTTTTGTGAAAACAGAAAAAAACCCATAATTTCTTAATTATGATACGTATCGAATTCGTTTGAAGTTATTATTACTTATAGGAGAAGGGCCGAAATTTTATGTATGACAGATTTTTGATATAATTAAAAATTGCCTTAAGGGGGTGGAAAAGGGGTTTTAGAAGAAAAAAATTCATAACTTCGTCAATTCCCAAGATTTCAAATCCGCTTAAATTTATTATAAATCCTCTTAATATTATCCAAAAATTTTATATTGTCAAGTTTGTTATAGGACCAACCATTATAGCAAAACAAAAAAATCCCTGCCGGCTCCGCCTGCAAACAAGTTATTTTTCAAAGTAGGCGGTTCCAACTCCCGCATCTTTTCGAAACTGATACATAAAATCAAGGGGCATAAAATCTCGGTCAAGTTCGTTAATGGGCAAAATCGAACCAGGGGGGGGGATGGGGGGGGGGCTTTTTGTGAAAACAGAAAAAAAACCCATAATTTCTTAATTATGATACGTATCGAATTCGTTTGAAGTTATTATTACTTATAGGAGAAGGGCCGAAATTTTATGTATGACAGATTTTTGATATATTTAAAAATTGCCTTAAGGGGGTGGAAAAGGGGTTTTAGAAGAAAAAAATTCATAACTTCGTCAATTCCCAAGATTTCAAATCCGCTTAAATTTATTATAAATCCTCTTAATATTATCCAAAAATTTTATATTGTCAAGTTTGTTATAGGACCAACCATTATAGCAAAACAAAAAAAAATTAAAAACAAAAAAATCCCTGCCGGCTCCGCCTGCAAACAAGTTATTTTTCAAAGTAGGCGGTTCCAACTCCCGCATCTTTTCGAAACTGATACATAAAATCAAGGGGCATAAAATCTCGGTCAAGTTCGTTAATGGGCAACATCGAACCAAGGGGGGCTTTTTGTGAAAACAGAAAAACCCCCATAATTTCTTAATTATGATACGTATCGAATCCGTTTGAAGTTATTATTACTTCTAGGAAAAGGGCCGAAAATTGATGTATGACAGATTTTTGATATCATTAAAAATGGCCCCAAGAGGGGGTGGGGAAGGGGGGTTTTAGAAGAAAAAAATTCATAACTTCGTCAATTCAGAAGATATCAAATCCGTTTAAATTTATTATAAATCCTCTTAATATTATCTAAAACTTTTATTTTGACAAGTTTTTTATAGGACCAACCCTTAGAGCAAAAAGAAATTAAAAACAAAAAAATCCCTGCCGGCTCCGCCTGCAAACAAGTTAGGTTTCGAAGTAGGCGGTTCCAACTGCCGCATCATGGCAAAAAGGTCATTTATTCCGCAATTCCCAACAAACAGGCGCCCAACGGTCTGCGTCTTCGAAATCTACCTGTGCCTGTAGGCCGAGCCGTCAGGGATTTTTTCATTTGTGTTGATGGTGATTCGACTTTGCCAATGTATCAATAATAGTGTCAACCAAATTAAAGATTTCTAAACCTTTTAAATATATTTTAAAATATCTTTTGTCAGAAATGTATTGCCAGGAGCATGTCAAAATGGTTACGTTTGCCAATTTGTGGATATTTGGAATTTGACCCTCATTGTATTCTTCAAGCGTTTCAGTTAAACAAGTTAGAGAATCTATTTGAATTCCACCAATTTGTTTGATAGCATAGAAATCCCGCTTTTACACAGTTCCATTTCAAGGAAAAAAAGTTAAGAATTTTAAAACTTTCTATTGTTTATTACCAATTTTCTATTTTCTCAAATTGCATTCATCTTTTCAACATCCTGACATAATAAAAAAAAAAAAAAAAAAAAAAAAAAAAAAGAAGTGCTAGCTCATAGAATTTTTATTTAAGATTTTTAATTGTAGTTGATTTTTTAATTTTGACTTTCGGACTTAATTGATACTTAATTTCTTATTTATAGTCATCCTGAAAAAATTTTGGATGAGGATCAAACCCTTATGAGATGATCCCCCATTGACTACGGCCTTGTTAATACCTAACAATGATACACCGAAAACATTCTTTGGGTATTTAGTAAATGCATTTGAAATGATTATTTAACAATTGAATCATATATTGTGTTAAATTAAGCGAAAAAAACTGGAAATTCCATCTTTTACTCTATATTAATTTTTCAAACTGGAATTCCGGCTTTTAACACTATATTAATTTTCAAATTCATTTTTAATAAGCTTTTTTATTGAGCTTTTATTATTAAATATAAATAAATTAGTCAATTAAATAACATGATTATAATAAGTAAATTATGGATGAAAATTATTTTGGAAATGAGAAACAAAACAAATGTGTTTTGATTTAAAAACCAAGAAGGCAGACTGCGGTTCATATTTTCAAACTGTTCATATTTTACCCACCTGACCCTACCTTTATATGAAGATGTGAGTTTCAAAACTCGTCTTATCCAAAAAAAATATTTTTTTTTTTGAAATCGCAAAAAAAACCCTAACTGCTTTCATTAGTTTTCATTGTAAACCAAGATTTTACAATGCCAGAAAGGCATGCTAAAACTAGTTTTTTGTGGATTGAAGTGTTTATTCAGTGCATATTTACCAATATATTTACCAACCAGATTTATACAGAAAACACGAAATTTTAAATTTTTAATAAGGCGAGTTTCGCGTCTCATATGCTTAAAATCATACAAATTTACTAAGGCGCATGTTACATAAAGCTGCAGTATTAAGTAACATTTTAATTTTTACACAGACAGAACATACAAAAAAAAATATATGCGCAGATGGTAGATTGTTAGGAACAGCTGCCGCAGACGCACCGGGGTTGGCGTGAATTTTGTTTCGCACCATTTTGGCGAGAAAACACTGTTTTGGGGTATCTATTTGGCCTAGCTTGCTAAAGCAGCATGCTAGATTTCTTCTACTATCTTTTTTGAAAAAAAAAATCTTCAGATATAATTTTTTATTTTGAAGTCCTCATTTATTTCTTTAATTTGTTATTATTTTAAGTTTTCTTATTTAAACTACTGTGATTCAATGTAAGAGTTATTTGCTTTTAAAAATTTAATTTACAGTCTCGGAATTTCCAGTTTTTTTTTTCCTTTCTTTTAATTTAACACGATTTTTTGTATTTGATTCAATTGTTAAATAATCATTTCAGTCGCATTTACTAAATACCCAAAAAATGCTTTTGGTTAATCACTAACCAAAATAATAGTTTTAAGAACCTAGAAATATGCACAGTATTCAGCAGAAAAATTTTAAACTATGAAGCTGGAAGGTTCTGTCACAAAACAGGGAATGCTATAGACCATCTAAGCATCTTAATCAAACGAAAATTTTGAAATGGAGAACCAACAAATCAAAATAAATAAGAAACAATAAATAAATAAATAAAATACCTAATATTAAATCTAATCCTAGACTCTTGGATTCGCTATATTCAATGCGTATGAATACATACACAGAGTTGTATAATATAGACGCACTCCGTGCGCGGAAAATTTTCTGCAACATTCAGAACTTTGCAGAAATTTTTTTTAGAAAAAAAAAAATAATAATAATATATATATACAAATATTCCCCAGTTTTATGTACGATTTATTTACTGTTTGCGCACAATTCAAAATTTAAAGATTCAAAACATTGTTGTGTGACATTACAGACGCTTGCGAAGAGGTCAAAATATTAAGGATTGGGTTGTTTCTAAATGCATTGACAAAATATTTGATAAGAATTCAGCTCTTCCTATCATGGATTTTTAGCTTTATTATTATTTTTAACCAAAATAATTATTCTTTAATTAATATTAATTAATTTTAAATGGTAATTATTTTAAACTACTGTTTTTAATTTATATCGTCAAAATAATATAACATGTAATTTTATTAAACATTAAATTAATTTGCAGAAAGTTTTTGACTCAATATTTATGTGCGCAGAAAGTTTTTGGTTTTATACAAGTCTGTACATACAGTGGTTGGTCATCTTCACTATTCAATAACAAGAAAGAAATCTTAAATTGTTTAACCCCCTTCGGCACTAAGAAATTTTTCCTAGAATGCTTGATTGGTTCGTTGGTTGCCTCCATTTGTTTAGTTATGTTCAAAGTCGTCTTTTTTTTCCTCTTTTTAGATTGGAGAATGTTGATAATTCTTTAAAGATAAAAAATTATGATTTTAAAAGGGGAGAATGTTGATAATTCTTTTACATATGTTAATGATAGCTCATAGCTGCTGTAACAAGTTTCATATATTTTTGAGGTTGCTGTATTCTGTGATTTTTTTAATTAATTATTTTTTTTAATTATGGGCGAGAAACATTTGTACATGTATCAGTGACTGAGGCTTTAATGAATTAAGCACTCGGCGATAAAACTGGCGATTAAAAATGTGGAAAAAACAGGCCTAATGCAGGATTTTCAGATTTTCTTTTTTCCCTTCGCGTTTTTTCCGTGTCCGTTTGACAAAATTCTTGATTTTCTCTCACCCAATCGCTGAAATTAATGATTTTTCCGCACCTGATCTATGAAATTAATGATTTTTCTGCCTCCGATGGATGAAATTTATGATTTTTATGTGTTATTAAATATGTAACCCGTTTAACGAAATTAGTGATTTTTACGCGTCCACTTGACGAATACGTGATTTTTACACACCCATTCTACAAAATTCATGATTTTTACACACCTGATCGACAAAATTCATACATTTTACGTGCCGGATTGACGAAATTTTTTTTTATCACCCGATCGACGAAATTCTTGATTTTTTTGCACCCGTTTGGCGAAATTTGTGATTTTTATGTGCAAACTTGACGAAATTAATGATTTTGTCATGCCTCGATCAACGAATATTTTGATTTTTATGCGACCGTTTGATGAAATTTGCGATTTTCATGCGCTGATAAATGAAATTCATGATTTTTACCCGCCTGTTCGACGAAATTTATGATCTTTTCTCCCCCTATCGACAAAATTCATGTTTTTTCTGTGCCGATCGATGAAATTCATGAGTTGTACACATTGATCAACAAAATTCCTGATTTTTACGCTGCCAAATGACGAAATTTGCAATTTTTTCAGAGACTAATTGGTATTTAATGCAGTTTAATTCATTCGACTCGACAATTTTTACGCACCTGATCGACAAAATTCATACTTTTTACGTGCCGGATTGACGAAATTTTTTTTATCATCCGATAGACGAAATTCTTGATTTTTATGCATCCGTTTGACGAAATTTGTGATTTTTACGTGCAAACTTGACAAAATTCATACTTTTTACGTGCCGGATTGACGAAATTTTTTTTTATCACCCGATAGACGAAATTCTTGATTTTTATGCATCCGTTTGACGAAATTTGTGATTTTTACGTGCAAACTTGACGAAATTAATGATTTTTTCATGCCTGATCAACGAATTTTTTTATTTTTATGCGACCGTTTCATGAAATTTGCGATTTTCATGCGCTAATAAATGAAATTCATGATTTTTACCCGCTTGTTCGACGAAATTTATGATCTTTTCTCCCCCTATCGACAAAATTCATGTTTTTTCTCTGCCGATCGATGAAATTCATGATTTTTACACATTGATCAACGAAATTCCTGATTTTTACACTGCCAAATGACGAAATTTGCAATTTTTTCCGAGACTAATTGGTATCTAATGCAGTTTAATTAATTCGACTCGACATCGACAGGATATATCGGTTTTAGTTCCAAAATTCACCACCAGGGACCGCTTTCCTATCTTGGGTTCTATGTGCCCGATCACGACGCGGTATGGCTCATTCGACTTGAAATCGACAGCTTCAAAGATTTCAGCTATTTCTGCATAGAACAGAGTGCGCCCCATGGTGGTGGAAGATGGAACTAACGGATTTTGCAGCTAACTCGAGTTCTGTGGGTCCCATCACAATGCAGTTTGATTTGACTCGACACAGACGATATATCGATTTTAGTTCCAAGTTTCACCACCAGGGGGCGCTTTCCTATCTTGGGTTCTATGGGCCCGATCACGACGAGGTATGGCTCATTCGATTCAAAATCGACAGCCTCAAAAATTTCAGCTATGTTTGTATAGAACAGAGTGCGCCCCCTGGCGGTGGAAGATGGAACTAACGGATTTTGTAGCTAACTCGAGTTCTATGGGTCCCATCACAATGCAGTTTAATTTATTCGACTCGGCATCGACAGGATATATCGATTTTAATTCCAAGTTTCACCACCAGGGGGCGCTTTCCTATCTCGGGTTCTATGGGACCGATCACGACGAGGTATGGCTCATTCGACTCGAAATGAACAATCTCAAAGATTTCAGCTATGTTTGTATAGAACAGAGTTCGCCCTCCTGGTGGTGGAAGATGGAACTAACGGATTTTGCAGCTAACTTGAGTTCTATGGGTCCCATCACAATGCAGTTTAATTTATTCGACTCGACATCGACAGGATATATCGATTTTAGTTCCAAGTTTCACCACCAGGGGGCGCTTTCCTATCTCGGGTTCTATGGGACCAATCACGACGAGGTATGGCTCATTTGACTCGGAATCAACAGCCTGAAAATTTTCAGCTATGTTTGTATAGAAAAGATTGCGCCCCCTCTGGCTGAGGAAGATGGAAAAAACGGGTTTTGCCATGCATTTTCATCCTTCTAATTGTGTCACTCTCTCGCTGTATAACTTTAAAGTTGAGTCTTGGACTCCTCTCCTCGGGTCCCCACCCTCATATTTTTATTGGGGTCCTAGGGGTCTTTTTTAGCATTTCTTTAAAATTTTATTCTAATGATTCCCTATGCTTAATTTCGACTAATTGACATTTTCATCAATAACCGCAAAAAAGTAATGATATCAGTACAAAAACCCTTAACGGGTTAAAAGTTGTGACGCAGCACTTTCTTTTGGCTCTAAAAATTTTAAATATGGGTCTTGAAAGCAATGATATCAAATTTGAGTGACGCTATGTTAATAATATTTTTTAAAATCATCATTTTCTTTTTAGTTTTATTTATATTCACAGGTGCAATTATTATCTTAACATGAAAAAATATATATATAATTTATTCGCTGATGCTTTTTCAATCAAATCTCTCAGGAATTCAAAATATGGGTTTTAAAAGAAATGATATCAAAATTTGAGTGACACCTTAACGTGAATTTAGTAGGATTGTTTTAAAATTCAATTTAAGTTAGTTTTCGTTTGTCTTCTAAAGTATATTTACACATACAAACACTACTTTTAATTTTTCAATACACTGTTAAATATATTATTTTCACTGAGCCTATATTATGTATTGAAATGTATTTATTTCAATAAATTGATTTTTCTTTTGTGCCACGCTATCCAAAATCATAAGCAAAATTTATGTAAATGATTATTTTGCGTCATAGTATCGAAACAAAGGGAAATATATACAAGTGGATAATATGACGCAAAATAAACATTTACATAAATTTTACTTATGATTTTGGATAGCGTGGCACAAAAGAAAAATCGATTTACTGAAATAAATACATTTCAATACATACTATAGGCTCAGTGAAAGTAATATATTTAACAGTGCATTGAAAAATTAAAAGTATTGTTTGTATGTGTAAATATACTTTAGAAGACAAACGAAAAATAATTTAAATTGAATTTTAAAACAATCCTACTAAATTTACGTCAAGGTGTCACTCAAATTTTGATATCATTTCTTTTAAAACCCATATTTTTAATTCCTGAGAGATCTGAATGGAAAAACATCAGCGAATAAATTTTATATATTTTTTCATGTTAAGATAATAATTGCACCTGTGAGTACAAAAAAAAAACTAAAAAGAAAATGATGATTTTTTAAAATATTATTAACATAGCGTCACTCAAATTTGATATCTTTGCTTTTAAGACCCATATTTAAAATTCTTAGAGCCAAAAGAAAGTGCTGCGTCACAACTTTTAACCCGTTAAGGGTTTTTGTACCGATATATATATATATATATATATGTCGTGTTTCCAAGTTCAAATCCGGGAAGAAGGCAGTCGTGCTCGTGATAAATAGGGTTAGCTATGTTATTGGTTTCCCTTTTAGTTCGCATCAGGCGGCCGGGTGGTATCATCAACAACAAGAAATGTCAGTCCATATTTTTGTCGAAGAACCTTTTATTTCCGGTTTAAGACATCTCTTCAGGGAAAATGCTCATTAGCCAACGCTAAACGAAATAAAATACAACGTTCCATTATTTTCTAGAATCCGTCCCGATTCTTTTAGCAAACACCAGCGTCGAAAAATCCCCTCCGAATCAGGATGATCGAGTTTTTAAACTAGCTTGCGTAATAATACAGAATACGTCACGTGACCCACTTCTATCGAATCAAAAGGTCTCTTTTGGAACTTTATCAATATTTCCGGTGGATTTATTTTGTTGTAAAATGCAAAAATGTTCTACGCCCTTCCAGAGTATTCCATAATCTCGTACCAGATGCCTGTCATATCAACAAACGAGCTTATCTGTTTTTGAGGCTGTAGCTAAACTTCGAATTTAATACGTAATAAAAATAATAAGAAGAAAAGAAAATGAATCTTTATAAAAGGGAAAAAAAAAAAAGAAAGAATTAAAGTTTTTCAAAAATATTTTAATAGACATTTGATATTTAATAATAGGATAACTTTATGAAATAAGGTTTTTTGAGCGGAATATTTTAAGAGATACGATATTTTAGCATTTAAATAAAGAAGTTATAGCAATTTGACCACACGGGAATAATACTAATGAATTTTAATAATGGATTAAAATAAAGATGTTCTATTTAAAGAATAAATTAAAAAAGCTATCGCCATTTTTAGAATAATTACATTCGAATAAATATTATTAAGTGGATTAGGAATAATTGGCTTTACATATGGATAGTAAAAGGCTATTTTAAGAATGAGAATTATTTTAATAAGCTGGGTTATATACCGAATATTATTGAATGGACAAATTTTATAGAATAATTGCGGAAAAAATTTAAATTTTGTAATATTATCCCCCCTCCCTAAAGATTTTGGATGAAGTTAATAGTTAAGTAACTATAAATTCAGACAATATAAATTTAATACTTTAGAAATTTGAATTTTGACTAGTATAAATTTAGAGACTGCCAGCAAGGAGATGGGGAATTTCTGAAGAACTGGAAGACAAAAACAAAAACAAAAATAAAATAATAGTAATCAATTAAAATTAATAGATAAATAAAAATAAAGCTACGAGCATTTCCCCTGTAAAATAATACAAGAAATGGTTACAATCTCACTTACCATTTGTAAGTGCACAAGAAAAATACAATAACAATAAATAATAAATATTAATAAACAAGAAAAACAGGATAATAATAGTAACAGAATTTTGCTTTTACCAAGTTCACAAGCTTTAGAATAAGTAGTCACTAGCAAATTGTTAAAACAAAGTTTAAAAAAAAAAAAAATCGACTTAATTCAAATTTGAGTTCATTAGATCCAACTGTTTTATTTCAGTCTCTTTCTTGGATCGTGATAAGTCCTCATTTTGTTTTTAAAAAAAAAATGGTTACTGCAGTCCCTTTCTTAAAAATACAGTTTTTATGTAAAGGCTGAAAATAAAGACATTACTCCATCAAAATTTTAAAACTGTAGTCATTCTTACCAATACTTTATAATGACCTTATAATGCTAGCACTTGTCACAACATCTTCTCTTAAGTATCACATTAATTTTCTCACATAATAAACAAGTCAAATTATCTCTTGGTCGTTTATTGTACTTGGAATATGTTATCTTTGTTATATTCCTGTGGGATTTGTTATATTTCTGTTGGGATCCCACCATCTTTAACTAATATTTGTCAAACATTTTTTCACTAATAAATAATATAACTCTTCAATAATATAAATAAATGCTATAATAAAATTCAATTCATAAACATAACAATAATAACTTTCAATATAACTAATACTTCTCAACATATGTAGTAATTAATAATATAATTCAATAGTAGAAATAATAATATAATAACATCAGTATAATTTAAGAAAATATCACAGTTTGTTCATTTATTGTTAGGAAAAATATTGGTTGAGGATAAAATAATTACATAGCAAATAAATAAATTTCTTATTTTTTTAATTATATAAGAAAGTATTTTTGCCAGTCGAAAGTATGCAAAAAAAAAATATATAATAATTTCAAAATCCAAATAAATTTAAATCTAAATATTTAGAAATTGAACTCTCAACCATTAGTTCCTTACAATAATTTTTTCCTCTGATACCCTTTTACAAAATTATACTGTTAAGTTATAAGTATTCATATCCTAAATGCAGAGAGTTGTTTTTTTGGCAAACTTAGAATAAATAAAGACAATAAATAACAAATAAAAGATGTTAATTTTAGCTGAGAAATGGAATACAAAGGCAATTAGTTTAGATACTTAATTTTCTATTGTCACACCAAAACAATCACTGTAAAATCACATCATCACTATCCAATCATTTATATAATTATAGAAATACTTATAAACGGTTACTATTTGATTATCTATTGAAGTAAATAACATAATATTAAATTTTTGAAACAATTGGTTTAAGAAAAAGTAAATAAAGTAAAAATAGTTTATTTTGATATAGAATTAAAACATTTAATTTCATTTTTCAACATCAATTTGACAATTCCTAAAATCAAAATACACATCTTATGCCTGCATAAGGTGTCTACTCAACCTCAAAAACTCTCAAAAACAAGTAAATATTTTAGTTGATCAGGCTAAAATATAACCACAATGTTGAAATAAAAGCTGTGACATTTATTTTAAATTTTAAAATATTAAACTTTCAAAAATGGGTAATATCTCTGTTGTACACCAAAGACATACCTGATAATGTTGAAACTAGAGTAATAAGAGATATTTAAAGAATTATAATTTATTCTATTGTTTTTACTTTAGTTTGATTTTGTGATGGTGATTGTGATGTCTGTGGTGATTTTGATTGTTGTTTGGGTTGCTCATGAAATAGTCTGAAGTTATCTGGTGAAAAATAGGGTCGTAATTTAGACGCATGTACAATAACTGAATTTAATTTAGTCTCATAATTAAATTTGTCTATTTCATAGGTCACATCAGAAAGTTTATTTATTATTTTGTATGGTCCAGAGAAAGTAGGTTCTAATTTTCTAGTGTTAGGATATTTAAATTCTTCACAAATTACATAATCTTGTATTTCTAGTGGAGATTCAACAAATTTTCTATCATAGAGTCTTTTACTTTTAAGGTGGAATTCACAAGTTCGCGCTTTTGCAATTTTGAGTGCTTTATTAACAGGAGGGTAATAATTTTGTTTTAAAGGAGATTCATAAGGTAATTGACCATAAAATAAATAGGCAGGTGGGAATTTGGTTATGGAATGTGGTGTGTTATTGTATTCTTGGATGACTTGGTCTAATAATCTAGTCCAAGGTATTTTAGAAGAAATGGAATTAACTTTACATTTAAGTCTAGTAACTATAGTTTGGTTCACTCGTTCTACCTTCCCATTGGTTTGGGGGTGATGTGATGATGTAAAACGTTGTTGAACATGATATTTTCTGAGGAATTTTTTGAATCTTGGAGACCTAAAAGATTTATGTCTATCGCTAAGTATTGTTTTAGGTGCTTGAATATTGAAAATTTGTTTTAAACAGTTAGTATATGTTTCGGTAGTAACACTTTTGGATGGAAAAGCCCAAACAAACCTAGTTGCATGATCTATTATTATGTGTAAGAATTTTTTTGTTGAATTGTAATAATTAAATCCACCCACAGTATCAATAGAAAGACATTCAAAAGGTTGATCTGTGGCTGGCATAGCTTGTAACAAGCCAAATCTTTTTTGTTTTGGTTTTTTATTTCTCTGGCATGTATCACAATGTTTAACAAATTGTGTAATATCTATTGTCATGTTGGGCCAATAATAGTTTGGAGATATTAAGTTAAGAATTTTTTGTATTCCTAAGTGTCCAAAATTATCATGAGCAATATGTAATAATTTTCTCCTGAGTGACATTGGTACTACTATTTTTTTGAATCCTTTTCTCTGAATAATTATAATCCCATTCTCTTTTTTGTATTTTCTGTCACAAACATTATCTTTATCTTGCATCGCTATAATTTCTTTTTTGTCCAATAATAAACTTACATGTTGATTAAGATAAGCAACAGGATTTCGTGACAACATGTCCGCTTCGACATTTGTAGAACCTTTATGATACTTGATCTCATAATCGAACATGCTAAGTTTTAAAGACCATAGAAAAAGTCTACCTCTTAGATTTTTAACATTCTTTAACCATACCAGAGATGCATGGTCGGTATGGATTGTGAATTTAGTACCATGAAAATAGTGATAAAACTTATCAAGAGTATCTATGATAGCAAGGCATTCCAATTCAGTTATAAAGTAATTTTGTTCATAACTCTTCAAAATTCTAGAATGGTAAGCAATAGGATGCAAAAAATTATCTTTCCCTGGTTGTTTTAGAACTGCACCTACTGCTACCTGAGAGGCATCTACAAACATGTGGAGGGGTAATTTTGGGTCATAAATTTTTAGAATTGGTTTTGCAATTAGAGTATTTTTTAATTTCTCAAAAGAGTTTTGACATTCTGAGTTCCATTCCCATATTGTGTTTTTCCTAAGTAATTTATTGAGGGGGTATCTAATTTCAGCATATTTATCTATGAATTTGTGATAAACATTAATGGAACCTAAAAATCGTTGTAGTTCTTTAACATTAGAGGGAGGTTTCAATTTTTTAATTGTCTCAATATTGGTATTAGCTGGAGTTAAAGTCCCATTGGTGATCTCATACCCTAAGAAATTAATTTTATTTTGATTTAGTTTACATTTAGAAAGTTTAAGTTTAAGGTTTTCTAGTTTACAGATTTCAAAGATTTTTGCTAAGTGATTTAAATGTTCTTCTAGAGAGGAGGAGAAAATTATGATATCGTCGAAATAATGGCAAGCAAAATCAATTTTATACTTATTGAGGATTCTTCTAATGGTTCTATTAAATATCGGGGGCCCTGTCTTTATACCAAAGGGGAGCACCAGCCATTCGAAGAGGCCAAAATTGGTGGCAAAAGCTAATTTTTCTGTATCGGATGGATGTATTGGTATGTGCCAGTAGCCAGAGGCTAAGTCCAAAGTGGAAAAATACTGGGCACTACTCAATTTATCTAAAATTTCATCGATACGAGGTAAAGGTTCTGCATCGTTTTTAACTATTGCATTTAATTTCCTATAATCTATACATAGTCGGGTCTTTTTACCTTCCTCTCTTTTCATAGCCAAGGTGACGGGGGCAGAATAAGGACTATTGCTTTCTTTTATGAGACCAGCCGCTAACAAAGATTGAATTTGATTTTTTATTTCTTTTTCCTCTAAGGGGGAAGTTCTGTAGGGCCTCAAAGATATAGGTAGGTCAGATTTTAGTAAAACGCGTTGTGGTTCAATATTTATCTTACCCACATCATATTTATGTTTTGCAAAAATATCCCTATAATTTTGAACTATTTCCCTTAAATCCCCATTTTCAATTAAATTTATTTCCCCAATTAAATCTGAATTATAATCATTAATATCGCGAAAATTTTGAGGAGTCATTGAACTTCTGTAATCAGGCTGCACGTTACAATCATTGTAATTAGCTGCAAAAAAGTCCTGAGTATTCACAAAATTTTCATTAGTATATGGTGATACTTTGTCATCATTATATCCATTTAAACTCTCATTACTATCACCATTTGTTAATAACTCATCTTTACATGAAATAGTATCTTCCTTATAAGTTGTTATCAAGTTACCATCATTAAATAAATTCAAATTGTCACAATCAGAAGTTATCAAGTTATCCTTACCTTGTTGTAGTTTTTTTACAGTTACAGTATTAAAATGAAGTGATCTCTCATCATGTATGGATATACTCCTATTTATAATCTTCCTTCCCTGTTTTACTGTACAATTCTTACAATTTATATTTAAATTAAATTTTGAACATTCTTTTAACCCCAAGATGCAGTAATCCAAATCTGTATCACATACTAAAAAGTTAACATATTTTTGGATTTTACCCACTTTAAGAAGAATACTACACTTTTGATTAATTTGTAAAAATCCCTTTGCCTGACCAATAGTAACTGGAGGAACAATTTCAATTTTAGCATTCAATTTTTTAACAAACTTTAATGGTAAAATTGCGATAGTTGAACCGGTATCGACGACACATGGTAAATTATAATTATTCGTATATCCATACACAATTAATTGTCAAATATTAGGAGTACCAATTGGAAGAGTATCAGAGGGTGTTGAGTTGTTATTAAAAATACACTCTTTTTCCCAGTGAAAAGCATTCATTATACCCTTGTTTACACAAATTCTACATGGCCTAGATGGGTACTGGTTCTGAAAATAATTGTTTTGTACTCCGTTTTGGAAATTTCTAGGTCTTTGAAAATTATAGTTTGGTCGAGGAACCCAGTTTCGAGGAGAATTAAATTGATTATTGGGCCGATTTGACTGAATCCAATGCCTAGGAGTATTAATTTGTTGAAAATTTGGTCTATTAGGCTGCACACTATATCGAGGAATGTCAAAATTAGTTGCATTAGGTTTACTTGGTAATGATGGACTTGTAACAGCAGGGGTGGAAACTTCCACAAATTGCTTAACAATTCTATACCATTCTGTTGTACTCTCAGGAGGGTTAACAATTAGATAATTTTGATATTCTGGTTTTAAACCATCGGTTAATCCTTGTAGTAATATAGTTTCACATAAATGCAATTTCCTACCAATTTCAATTTTCTTTCTAAAATAAGTTTCTAAGTTATTTAAACTATCCAATTTCAAAGCAGAAAATTCAGAAAATTTCGGGATATTTACCCTAATAAAATTCTCAGTTAAGATATCAGCTATCTGTTCGTATTTAGTGCAATTAAGGCAATCATTAATGTAAATCTTAAGAGCTTCTCCCTTTAAATTTTGAGAAATATTTTTAAACTTCCAATCATCATCCTTCTTTTCTTTTTCACAAGCATCATCAAAGTATTTTAACCACGCTTGTATCTCAACTCCTAAATCTGGATCAAATGCTATAAATTTTGGTTCTGCCATACTATTTAATCTAACAAAAGAGTTAACTCGATCTTTTTTTAAATATCCGGATCTTAAAAACATTAAATTTTAAACTTATAACACTATATACCATACAAATAACGAAATAGTAAATAAATATGTAATTTACGATCTCAGTAACATTTTAAAAATAATAGATTTTGTTTTTTTTTTAAGAATATCTGTTCTTAAAACATGAAAATATAAATTATACCGCTGTCTATAATATTACAATGACGTATCACACGAAATCATCAAATAAATTAATTAACCTTAACAACACTTAAATATTTGCAACAGAAATAAATTTTAAAAACAAAAATTTAATCAGTATAACATAGTATATAAAACCTTTAAATTTCAAGGTAGACTATTAAATAAATAAAACATTTTAAATATAACATAAACTAATAAATATCAACATATAAAGATACCAATAAATAAAAATACCAACTTACAGTTACTCTTGAGCATATTTCACAGGATCACACATCTAAAAATCGTGACACATCTAAGAGTTTCACACATCTAAAAATCTTTAATTTTCTTGATAACACAAAAGTTCTGCTTTTTCGCAATCCTTTAAAACCAACACCATGAAGACGCTTATGAAGATGAATAGTATTTAAAATCATCAAAATCGGTGTGCACCATGTTTGGTGGTCTCGTTCTAAGTAAACAATTTGGAAACGCATTACACATTTGAAAACTCAATTTCACAATTACCATCAACAGTCGGAAAAGTATTCGAATTTTTTTGTGCAGCCCTGTATATTATTTATAGATTTGTATACATAATATGCCAAAATTTAGTTCAGTTAGGAAACGCTTAACACAGTTGAAAATTCCCCTTCAGCAATAATAAGCCGAAATGTACTTGAATTCTTTTGTACATCTCTATATATGATTTATAGAATTTATGCATGCAAAGTAATAGGCAAAAATTTAGTTAAATTTAAAAGCACATGCCGAAATGAAAAACGCACTTCCAGCAATTATTGATCATAGTTACTGTAACAGACTTCTTTTGCGTATCCGTGTAAATTAACAATAAGTGCTATGTACATCATATTCTATAGTAAACATCATGTAATGCAAATCAGTGATGTAATATCAATTTCAAAATTTTTGAAATAGTGTAACATCATTAAAATACATCGAAAACGATTTTACTCCATAGACCATAATGTAACGTAATTCTTTAAAGCATTCTTGTAAATGCACTATAAATGCTTTTCAATACCAATTTTTCAATAGTATTTCATTTTCAATACCAAACATGCCATCGTAAACCTCAATAACATATATCCATTACATGGCAATGTGATTATATTTACGTGAATCAGAGCTCGGCAGACAGCCGGCCAGACAAACCAAATTCACAAAAACTTTTCAACAATGTTGGAAAGTGTTTAAAATGATCCTTTCGACACTTAAAAAAAACATAACTTCCAAATCAATACCTGTAACGCTCGTATAAACAGATACGTACGCTGAAGCTTCCACAATTATTATTATTATTATTATTTTCACAAAATGCCAAAAGCCTCTAGTCCTAATTTCACAGTGGAAATGAAAGAAATTAAGAATTTTCAATAATTAGGGGATATTAACGAAACTTCACTTATCCTCGAATATCAAGAAAACTATTGTCTAGGTATCGATTAGAAACGCTCAGTACATAAATATTTTATTTTTCTGATTCCGAAAATCTAAATTTTGTGAAAATCAGCAGGTAACTTTTCTTACTATTTTCAAAAAACTGTTCGACGTGAATCAAATGACCCAGATATTTGAGGAGGTCATATTGAATTTACTTCCGCTTCGGGACCCGTCTCTCCATTTACTTTCCGATACGAAAGAAAAAACAGAAAATCGACAATGGATGGAATTAAAAAAAAACATCAGTCAGAAATTATAAGGCATATTCAAATTATTAAAACTATTTTAAGTAGGGATTTGAAAACTGGTTGAAACGCAGAAAATTATATTTCCAAAAATCTAAAATTTGAAAACATCGGCAGTTAAATTTTTTAGGGGCGGGGGGGGGGGAGCGTCGTAATTTAAATATCGCGTTAAGCTAAAACATTTTGCAGCGCATGCGCAGTACGCCTTCTATACGTGGGGACACGTGTCAGAGTTTTGTTTAGAATAGAATGCGGCCCCTGGTGGTGGAACTACAGGATTTTGCAGTGCCTACTATATTGTGCTGGAAGCAGCGGGGACACGTGACGTAGTTCCTTAGAAAAGAGGTTTGTTTAGAACAGAATACGCCTTCTAGTAGTGGTAGGTTGAACTAAAATATTTTACATACGGTGCCGTACGCAGCGGGGACCCCAGCCGGAGGTTCGTTCAGTTCGAGGTTTATGGTATTGTAAGAGAATTTTTATGCTAATAAAACATATTATTCGAGGTTCGTTTGGTTCTAGGCCCCGGTGGTCCAACTAATTAATTTCTAAAAGTGGAAATTAAAAATAATAATAATTCCTGGACTTCATTTGCAATCAAATTGTTTTTCGATGAAATTTCGATATAATTCGTCATAAATGAATCGTGATTTCGTATGTGTAAATTTTTGTTAATATTTCTTAAAAGTCTGTTTCAATGTATGTAACATTTTACTTCATGCTTAGAGTGTGACTTATCTTTTGAAAATTTAAAATAATTTTTTTTATTCTCGCACACACATACTGAAGAATTTTCAATAACATTAATGTATTTGAACATCAAAGTATTTCAGGAACATCTAGAAATATTTCTCAATGCATACAGAAAAATACAATATAACTAAAATCTAAACAAGTTAGATACAAAGGAAATTGGATGCAGGGAAAATAGATAAAATTTATATTCTGACTAATGGAATGAATGTGCATAACCGAAATGGAACATATTTTTAATTAGACTCTCAATTAAAAAAACATGTTATATATGTAGCAGCACATAAGATCTTTCCCCCTCATACCGAATGTGACCTTGATGAATACCTTAACTCCTTTCAGACTTGACAGATTTATGGGCAAATGTCTTTTGAAGATCTTATTTTCTTCTCTTGAGGGTAAAGGTTTAATTTAATACAGATTATTTACTTCACAGAGTTAAAAATCTATTTGTGACTAACGTTTAAACCAAGTTTTACGTAACATACTATTTCCTTCAACAAATGAAGTAATCTCTTAAAGCAGTAAAAAGGTCAATTTGATTTCAAGAATTATTTCTTGAAATGAGTTTCTGGATCTCAATGTCCCAGGCAAACGCAAGTTCAAGAATATCGACAAACAATTATCAAATAAAATAAACCACTCCTTAGCTTCAAAGTCAGAACCAAAACACTGTACTAGGCAGTCTTTTAAACAAGCCTTACTGGTAAATATTTAGTTTCAATTCTAAATTATAGAGTATCAATTCTGTTGAAAGTTGCTCTTCAAATGTAATATTCTAAAAATAATTTACGACTAGCTAATCTAATGTTTCTTCATCCAAGTTATGTTTCTAAAATACGAAATTTCAAAAGAGGGATTTAAAAGTGGTATTCTTTTTTCTTCCGGATGAACTATAATAGACCATGAGCCCAGAGTCGCTAAATCTACGTTATAGTATCAAATCTAAGGTTTTTTTCTGTGGTTGTAAACTACAGTAGGTAAGAACAGATGGGTATTAGCTAACTTGAATCAGGGGTATTTTGGCAGGTAAGAGGAACAAAAAAATGTTGCTAACCTACGTTAAAGTATCAAATCTGGTTTTTTAATATGTTTAATGGGACGGTGTTAGAAACTCATATTCACAATTGCCAGACGCTTTCCGTTGGTCATAACTGTTGCCAGACGCTTTAAAGCTCGATAAACAATCGGGCAGCCTACGTCATAGTATCAATGCCGAATTTTACATATGTTATTCGGGCGATTGTTTTTTGATAGTTTCTAAGCAGCCGGACCGATCCGATTGGTCTGAAATCCTGCCGGACACTTTCCGCTGGTCATAACTTCCGCCAGACGCTTTAAAAATAATCGTGGAACCTTAATCTACGTCATAGTATAAAGGCCGAATTTTACATATGTCATTCGGGCGATTGTTTTATGATATTTTCTAAAGCCGCTATCAGATTCACCAAATTTTCGAGCAACCAATTTTTCAGCCAAATTTAACCCCAACTTTTTCGCGCTCAAAGTGAAAGAAGGGTTGCAATTGTCGTTGATAAAGTTGGAGGAAAAACCGGTTACTACGAGTACCAGTTGTTACTATTTATCACTCTTTTGTTGGCGTAAATAAATCGGTACTATCGGACTTGCTGCAAAACACGTTTTGTTTTCTTCAAATTGTTTTTGCTTTCTTTTGTTCCAATCTTTGTATCGACAATATGGTAAACAGCAAATTTTTATCGTTGAAGGATAAAAAAAAAGTTGTGTTTAGCAATTTTATTATTAGATTCAGATAGCAGAAAGAAGAAACAGAAAAGAGAAGTTTGGATTAGAAGTTGTATGTAAATTGTAAAATAGAAAAAATGAAAAAATTATTCTCATGTGCCCCCCCCCCCCCTCTCCCCTATTATTAATTTGAAAAACTATCATACAATAGCTAAAATGCTTTTAGCAGTTTTCATATTTATTCATTTTTACAATAAGTAATGCACTCGGAATTTGCAAATACCTATCTTTTATTCAATTCCTACTATTAGTTCACACACTCTATATATTTATATATCTTGTTCCAATTTTCAATCGTTAATAAAATACTTTTTAGCTCACAGGCTAACAAAGCCTGGGAGCTAATGTGCCCGCCGTTTCTGTATGTACGTAACGCGATAACTCTTGATAGAAATATCCGTTTTGCTTCAAATTTTGGTTACATGTTTATAGTGATAAGGCGCTTCCCTGATTAGTTTTGGGGGTTCATTGGTTAAGTATAAAGGAGGGAATGGGGACTAATCCTTCCCCCTTTATTTTTGTAAATGGGTTTTTCATGCAGAATTACCCAATTTGCTTCAAATTTTGTATATAGATTAATTGTGGTAATAAGGCGTTTCCCTGATTAGTTTTGGGGGTTCAATGGTTAAGTATAAAGGGGGGAAATAGCGGGCTAATTCCCCCCCACCTTAATTTATTGTCGATCGCTTTATTTTTCAAGGGGCATTATTCTTTGAAATAAGAGTATAATATACAATTAGTGTGAATAGCCTGTGAGCTCAATGCCATCAGTTTAATTGGACTCTTTTCTTTTTATTATTCATTCACTCAAGTTCAAATACATTTTCTTAAACTTGTAGTGGATGACACTTTATGTTACTACAGTTTTTTCAAATAATAATTCATTAATTAAATTTCATTTCTATTTTGCCACTTAATATTGTGATTCTGTCATATGTATATACATATTTATATTAATTGTAATTATTTAATAAAAAGTAACTAAAATAATTTTTTTCTTTGATGACCTAAGTAGGAATTGACTTTAAAAAAATTTCTTTTATATTACTTGTTTAATGTAAAACTACAGTGTCATATTTGTTCATAACAAAACATTTTAAACCCATTTTAGCAATTAATAAGAAAAACACAAGGCATAAATATTAAAAAAGTATTTTGATTTTTGTACTCCTTCTTAAATCATAAAACACAGAATTAAATTTTAAATATATATATAAAAAAATAACAAGATTTTAAAAACACAAATTATTCTTATTATTTTTCTCAATATTTAAACACAAATAAAAGTTTATTGGCTTTTTCAGTCTCTAGTCAATTGTGCAGTTTGGGCTTGTTTGGCCAAAATTAGAAAAGTTTTTCACTGATGAAGCAATACAGCCATTGTAAAAAAGTACGTAAATACCAAGCTATTTTCAAAAATATCAAACAAATCCAATATTTTGATTGATATTGAATAATATTTTCAATAGGTTAGCCAACCTATTAAACTTACAAGCAAGAATTAAAAATTAAAATACTCCACTTAACATAAAAACTGTTATTCTACATTTCTTAATAAACTATTTTAAATTATTTATGCATTCAACGACAAAATATGTGATAAAATTTAAATATCAACAAACACAAGAACAAAAAAAATTTTCTAAATTTTTCTCTTATAAAAGAAGTATTTTAATTTTGAAAATGGGTTTTTAATTTATTTAAATATTATACTTAAATTGAGGATCAGATGTTTGAACTAATTTTTTAAGCTGATTATTTATATATTAACTGATTTTTAATTCCAAGTTAAAATTAATCTATGTAATTTTTTACTGAAAATATGGAAAACCTTATAGAAACAAGCAATTAAACATTAAAAACATGTAATAGGATACCTATAACTGATTTTACAATGTTTTTGTATGCATCCAGAATAATTATATCGTAGGACTAATAACTACATACAAAACTTTGATTACACTCTAGAGATTCATAAGTAGAAGCTTTAAAAATCAATACAGAGCAATACTTTTTATGCAGAATTCATTACATGGCAAAAGTAGTACAATGAACACTTTCTGCTATTCCTATAATGCAAGGATCGATCCAGGCAAAATTTGGGGTCTATTTAGGGCTCCTTCACAAAAATCTATTTAACAAAAGGGACCCCTTCACAAAAATCACTTTAATAAAATAGGACCCTAAACAAAAATGAATTTGATAAAATGGGCACCTTCACAAAATTTTTTATAACAAAATAACCCCTTTACAAAATTCCTTTTAATAAAATAGGCACTTTCACAAAATTCTATTCCATAAAAAACTTACTATTTATTAATTATTTATTATATTGTGACATTTTAAAATATGTAATTTGTAAACAAACAAGTTCACCAGAGAGGAAAACTTAGGCAAAAGGATTTAAAAAAGTTTTTGTTAATAAATGCTTTCTTCGAATTTGAGCAACTAGATTTCAACTTTCGTTACAAAATGTTATTTTTCACAAAAATATAATAAATTTCACAAAAATAACCTTTACTTTTCACAAAATGGGCCCCAAGAAAAAAACCCTGCATCAATCCCTGTAATGTTTACAAACATTGGCGATCAAACTAGGCAAGCCAAATCACGCCAAACTCATTTCATAGCAAAGGGGCGTTCCAAACGCCTCCCTCTGATTGGCTGAAATGTTGGAAGTTGGATGAAATGTTGCTCCTAGTCACGATTTTTTAGAGCTGTGGCAAATAAATTGGGGATATTCTTGTTTGCTATCACACTGGGTGTTGGGACGATTTTTCACGGAAAATCGGCTCAAATCAAGAGTTGGCTCAAAAGTTGCTCGAAAAGTTGGTGAATCTGATAGCGGCTTTAGCAGCCAGACCGATCCGATTGGTCTAACATCCTGCCGGATGCTTTCCGCTGGTCATAACTTTCGCAAGGCGCTTTAAATCTCGATAAATAATCGGGCAACCGACGTCATAGTATCAAGGCTGGAAGAAGTTTTTCTGAAAATTAATGAATTAAAAATGCATGATCAACCAATGGTGGAGCTGGTATGGAATTTATTTTTGTTACAAATTGTATGTAAAAGTCTCCTTTAACTGATTATGAAACAAAAATAGTAAGATTTTGAGTGTTTCTAGTAGTATTTCATATTTAAACAAGAAAGTAAAATCATGCATCAATCATAGATTAGGAAACTTTTTCCAACACTTCCAAAATACTTTAACAAACCTTCGATGTTTAATAAAGTAAATAAGATACTTAAGTAAACATTTTAGAAAACGCAAAACATATTTGAAAACCAGATTTCAGCAATTACAGGCTATAGCCAGAAAAGTACTCTAATTCTTTTGTGCAGCCCTGTATATAGTCTATAAGTTTGTATATATACTTTATATATATAGTATGTTACAATTTAGTTTCGTAAAAAAACACATAACACAGTTCAAAATTCACCTTCAGCAGTTTCTACCAATAGACGGAAACATATTTGAATTCTTTTGTACAGCCCTGTATATTACATTAAGATTTTTATACACGCCTCATATTCAGATAAAGTTTAATTCAGGCAAAAACACGCTGTAAACTATTGAAATCACACTTTCAGAAATTATCATATATAAGCGGCCATGTTCTTTGCGTGGCCCTGCATATGACTTTATTTATTTTCAACAAGTATACCTTAGTATACTAAATATATTTCACGTTCAAAATGCATAACTCGATCAAAAAAAAAAAAAAAAAAAAAAAACCTTAAGCAATTTACGCTGATACACAGTAATGCTTACGAATTCTTTTGTGTAGCCCTGTATATGATCTATAACATTTATACATACCACATATTATGCAAAATTCAGTTAAACGCATACCTAACTGAAAGTGCACTTCCAGCACTTATCGCTTATAGACAATACTTCGGATACAGTACTGCATCCGAAATATCTTGTTTGCCCCTGTAAATGAACGATAAATGCTATGCACATCATACTTCCAACAAGTATCTTGTAGTAAACCTCAGTAATGTACATAAATGTCATTATATTTGAAATAGTGTAACGTAATTAAAATACTTTGCAAACAGTTTTTCACCGTAGACCATTATGTAACCGAATACTTTTGTGTGGCCCTGTAAATGAAAGAGAAATGTTTTACGCTTCATATTCTACACAAAGCATGTTTTAGTGCACCTCACAAATTCATATCAATTTCATTATTTTTGTAATAGTATAACATGATTAAAATGCACCGCAAACGACTTTTCCCAATACACCATAATAAAAGGGAATTCTTTTGAGTTTCCCTGTAAACTAATATAAGTGCTACATGAACCATATTTGATAGTAAGCATCTTGTATTTCTAGCAGCACTTCAGTGATGTATATCAATTTCAATATATTTGAAATAGCGTAACATCACTAAAATGCACAAGCGATTTGGGTCAGTAAAAACATTTCTTTGAAGAATGCGAAATTTAATTTTTATACGGTCCCCCAGCCCTATAAATTATATTTAGTAAAAATATTCTATTACACTAAAAAGTAAAACAAGAAAAGTCCCATTCTTCTGCGATTAATACTGACCGAGTAATAGCTGTTTAAACTCGAAACATTTTTTTTTTTTTTTTGCTGCGAAATAGGGGTCATTCACAAATTTACTTGAAATATGATGACACCATGGTTAAAATCATCGGATATAAAAAAAATAATAGTTGAGAGTAAAATTAACATTACAATATAAATTTGAAATCTATTTTCATTCTGACATATTAAAGCAAAATATATACAACTTGTACTAGAAATATGAGTGAAAAAAAATAACAGAATTTTTGTTAAATGAAATAATGAAAAGTAGAGATGGGCATTATTTAACGTATTAGGATAGATAACAATTTTATTGCTTTGTAGTTAATTATTTTATAACAGATTAACGGAAAGTCCTTGTTAAATTTGGAATTTATTACCTGCAATTAAAAAAATAAATAAATAAATAAAAAGCTGAAAAAATAATATTTTAGAAATACATATTCAAATTATAAAAATAATAAAATTTCCGAATTTTTTTTTCTATCTTAATTTAAAACAAGAACGAAAAATCATGCGTGAAGCATAGATTATGAAGCACTTTCCAACACAGCTAGAAAAGTGTAACGAAACTTCGCCGTTAAATAAGGTGAAAGAAGATATATATGTAAGTAAACAGTTTAGAAAACATATAACACATTGAAAAATACAGTTTTCGAAATTACCTTCCAGTGTCAAAAAAGTAGTCGAATTATTTTGTGCAGCCTTGTATATGATCAATAGATGTTCATATATAGTACGATAAAATTTAGTTCAGTTAGAATATTCACGTTTAGCAATTTTCGCCACTCGATGGGAATGCACTCGTAATCTTTTGTACAGCCCTTTATATTATCTGAAGACTTTTCTACACACCACATATTAAACTAAAAGGCAACTTACAACTCACCCGCAGCAATTACCAACCGTAAACGACAATGTAACTTTTTCTTTGCGTAGCCCTGTATATGAATTTATTTATATTTCACAAACTTCTATTAGTCAACTAAATATAGTTCAGCAGGAAAATGCGTAAACACAATTAAAAACTACCCTTAAGCAATTTACTCTCATAGTCTATAATACTTACGAATTCCCTTGTGTAGCCCTGTATATGACCAACCGAGTTTATAAACACACACGTACTATGAAAAAATTTGGTTAAACTTAAAAACGCAAACCAAATTTGAAAACGCACACTTATCACACATAGACTGTAAATATCGCACATGTAAAGCAACCAATATCTTTTGTGTGTCCTTGTAAATAAACGCAATGCACACAAGAGAACAATTTATAGTGCACCTCAGTAATGCATATAATTTTCATTATGTTTGAAATAGTAATGATTTAGTTTGAATAGTTTGAATTACTAAATTACACTGCAAATGGTTTTTCCCCATAGAACGATGTGTAACAGAATTATTTTGTTTGACCCTGTAAATGAATAATAAATGCTTTGCATCCCATATTCTACAAAAAGCATGTTTTAATGCGCTTCAATTTCATGTTTTAAGTGACGTAGCGTCATCAAAATGCACTTGAAAAGATTATTTACCATTGACTGTAATGTAACGAAATACTTTTGACTGTAACTGTAAAAAACTATAAGTGTATATAAATCCACTTCAGATGAAATAGGGAACATGCTATAGTAAACGGCAATAACATACAAAAATTTCAGGGCAATCGGAGTATATTTACGGGAGTTAGGGCACGGACAGACGGTCAGACAAACCGAAGTCATAATCACTTTTCAACTAGGCTGGAAAGTGTTAAAAAATGCTTTAAAAATGTACTTTCAAATAAAAAAATCCTATTTTGAACACTTATGAAAGTGACAAACCATGGTTGTTTAATAAGTTATCTAAGTAAACATTTAAAAAAGAAACACACAACACATTTGAAAACCAGATTTCAGCAATTACCGTCCACAGCCGGAAAAGTACTCCAATTCTTTTCTGTAGCCCTGTATATAATTTATATATACTCTATAGTATGTTACAATCTAGTTTAGTAATAAAACACATAACCCAGTTGGAAAGTCATCTTCAGCGGTTTCTACCCATAGAGGGAAACAAACTTGAATTATTTTGTACAGCCCTGTATATTACCTTAAGCTTTTTATTCACACCACATATTAAGCTATAGTGTAATTCAGGCAAATAAACTCTGAAATCACACTTCCAGAAATTATCATACATAGGCAGCCATGTATTCAGTTCTTTGCGTGGCCCTGTATATGATTTTATTTATATTCTACAAACTTTTCTTGGTATACTAAATATGTTTCATGTTCACAATGCATAACTCAATTAAAAACCCATTTTAATAAATTTACGCTGATACGCTGTAACGTTTTCGAATTTTTTGTGTAGCACTGTATCATTTATATATACTTCATAGCATTAAAAAATTGAGTTAAACGCATAACCTTACTAAAATCCCACTTCCAATTATGACTTATAAACAATACTTCGGACACAGTACTGTACCCGAAATATTTTGTGTGTCCCTGTAAATGAACGATAAATGCTATGCATATAACAAGTATCTTGTAGTAAATCTCAATAATGTATATCAATTTCATTATATTTGAAACGGCATAACATAATTAAAATAAGCTGCAAATAGTCCCCCCAACCACAGTAGACCATTATGTAATAGAAAAGTTTTGGGTGGCACTGTAAACGAAAGTAAAAAGCTTTACACTCCATATTCTACAGAAAGATGTCTTAGTGCATCTCAGAAATTGATATTAATTTCATTTATGTTTGTAATAGTGTAACAGGATTTAAATGCGCCGCAAACGATTTTCCACATTAAACCATAATGAAATGGAATTCTTTTCAGTTTCCCTGTAAACTAATTATACGTTCTAGACGTACCATGTTCGATAATAAGCATTTTGTAGCGTATTTCAGTGCTGTATATCAATGTCAATATATTTGAAATAATGTCACATCATTAAAATCCACTGCAAAGGATTTTTCCTCGTAGACCACAATGTAACGGCATTCTTTTGAGGGGCCACTGTAAAAAAAGTATAAATGCTAGATGTACCATGTTAGATAGAAAGCATCTTGTAGTGTATTTCAGTGCTGTACATCAATTTCAATATGTTTGAAATAGTGTAACATGATTAAAATGCGCCGCAAACGATTTTCCACATTAAACCATAATGTAATGGAATTCTTTTCAGTTTCCCTGTAAACTAATTATAAGTTCTAGACGTACCATGTTCGATAATAAGCATCTTGTAGTGTATTTCAGTGCTGTATATCAATTTCAATATATTTGAAATAGTGTCACATCATTAAAATCCACTGCAAAGGATTTTTCCTCGTAGACCACAATGTAACGGCATTCTTTTGAGGGGCCACTGTAAAAAAAGTATAAATGCTAGACGTACCATGTTCAATAATAAGCATCTTGTAGTGTATTTCAGTGCTGTATATCAATTTCAATATATTTGAAATAGTGTCACATCATTAAAATCCACTGCAAAGGATTTTTCCTCGTAGACCACAATGTAACGGCATTCTTTTGAGGGGACCCTCTAAAAGAAGTATAAGTGCTAGACGCACCATGTTCGATAGAAAGCATCTTGTAGTGTATTTCAGTGCTGTATATCAATTTCAATATGTTTGAAATAGTGTCACATCATTAAAATCCACTGCAAATGATTTATCCCCATAGACCACAATGTAACGGCATTCTTTTGAGTGCCCCTGTAAAAAAAGTATAAGTGGTAGACGTACCACGTTCGATAGAAAGCATCTTGTAGTGTATTTTAGTGCTGTACTAGCTGGCTTCGCCCGCTAGCGGGTCCCTAATTTACATCGGTGCCTCGAATATTTTGAAAACTCCCTTTTTTATAAAACATCGAAACGAACGACCCTCTGGCTCGCATCCACCTCGAACCGAACGAACCTCCGAAACGGGTCCCCGCTGCCTTCGGCACCGGATAATCCCTTAATTTGCACATTGAATAGTACAAACCTCTAACCGAACGAACCTCCGACCATGGTCCCCGCTGCCTTCGGCACCGGATAATCCCTTAAATTGCACATCGAACAGTATAAACCTCTAACTGAACGAACCTCCGGCTCGGGTCCGCGCTGCAGTATACGTTAGTTCCACCTTCCACCACCAGGTGGCGCAATCTGTTTATACGATCATAACTGAAATCGTTAAGGCTTTCGATGTCGAGTCCAATGAGCCATACCCCGTCGTCTTCGTGCCCATAGAACCGGAGATAGGAAAGCGCCCCCTGGTGGTGAAAAAACGAACTGAAATTGATAAGCTCTATCAATGCCGAGTTGAATGAACCAAACCGCGTCGTGATGTCACCCATAGAACCCGAGTTAGCGGCAAAATTCTTTAATTACACCTACCACCACCAGGGGGCGCAATCTGTTCTATGCGAACATAACCCAAATCTGTAAAGCTATTGAAATCCAGTCCAAAGAGCCAAACCCCGTCGTAATCGGGCCCATAGAACCAGATTTACGGCAGCGCCCCCTGGTGGTGGAACTGGAAACTAAAATATGTAAGCGCTATTGATGTCGAGTCGAATGAGCCATACCGCTTCGCGATGGGACCCATACGACGGGAGATATTTTGAAAAGAAATAGCTAATTCCTTAGCTTCTTTTTTTTCCCCCTATACAAAAATGGGGATTTTGCTAAAATAAAAAATTATGGTCGGAATTCGAAAATTTTTTGAATCCCTGAAATGCCAGATCACTCAGAGCAAGGATTCATATTTTTCAGATTCGAAAATCCGATATTTAAAAAATATATATATTGCCCATAAAAACTGGAATAATTTTAAAATACATCTTTTTATCAATTTATCTCTTTTGGCAGAAAGGCGTCCAAATGTCTGATGACAACACCTGCAAATATTTTACTTCTACCCAGTTGAAATAGAAATAAATTCATTTTTCATTTTCATTAATGAGTTTTAATTGATATCTTTAAAAGTTATTGGTCGATTTTTATGAATTTTTTGTTGTTGAATTTGCGATTTTTTTTTACACATGTGTGCAAATTTTCGTGAATGTAGAGTCATTATTTCCACTTATTTCAAAAAGGAATGGAGCGAATTGATCTCGGATGTATCAACCCGGCATTCTTTACAGCAACCTTTTTCTCGTCTGGGGTCAATGTTGGATGTCTGGTAAGTTTTTGGCCGAAATAAAGAAAAGTTACGGTCCGAATTTCAAAAAAATTGACTTTTTGGAACGACAAAAATCGACCGCGTGGGTACCCCGATTTTCGGATCGATACCTCCGGTAGATTTTTTTTTATTCGATGATGCGCTAAAAAGCGACAATTTGGATGTCTGCGATTATCAAAACGGAAATTTTCTTTTCGGGTTTCGATAAAACTGTTTCTTGTTTTGCTAATTTTGATGAGGTTTTTAATTAATAACGTTCTTAATTAGGGGCCGATTTCTTCGATACTGAGTATCACCAATCCCGGGATTTTTCCGAATTTTTTGAAACAAAAAGCGCTTCGCTACTCGCTACGGTTGCAGAGATTTTCCACGTACAGACACACACACACACACACACACACACAGAGAGAGAGACACAGACGTTTCCGAACATTAATAATAAAGATATCAATTTCAGTATATTTGAAATAGTGTCACATCATTAAAATGCACTGCAAAGGATTTTCCCCCGTAGACCATAATGTAACGGCATTCTTTTGAGTGTTCCTCTAAAAAATATATAAGTCCTACACACTTCATTTTCAATACCGAACATGCTATAGTAAACCTCAATATATATATCAATTGCATGACTATCAGGATATATTTACGCGAGTTAGAGCACGGACAGACAGACAGACAGACAAACCGAATTCATAAATACTTTTCAACTATGTTGGAAAGTGTTAAAAATCTATCCTTCCAAGTCATAAATGGCTGTCATGGATCAACTGAAGCTGAGAAGCTCGGCTCACGAGCAACCAATCAAAATTCGCTAATGGTAAAGATTATTGTGACATTGGCGAAAACATCTGCTTAAGGGGTCTTACCTCGAGGGGAAGAAAAATTGCCGAACCCCATGTTATCCTATGAGATAAATTTCTTCTGATTATTGTTCATTCAAATTTGAAAATTTCAACTTTTTTTTTCAGCATATAAATCCGAAAGTTCGCTACAGAACTATAAGCTTAAAAGATTTTTAAAACAGTTCTGAGTATTTTAAAATTTATGTTTAAAGTAAAAAAAATCCCGAAAAGTATTAAGAGTTCACTTTACTCGTTTGTAACAATGGATTGAAAAAAAATAAAATAAAAATTTTGAGCTTATACTGTACATTTTTTTTTCTTTCATGTAATTAGGCAACTTTTAAAATTTACTCTAATCAAAAGCTGTAATTTCTCAATTAAAAATTAGCTATCTCTAAAAACCACTCGAGATCTGTCAAGTTGTCAACCTGACCTAATTGATTACTTGAGCTCTCCCTAAAAGAGGGGGTCACGTTGGAGGGTCAAGGGTTGCATAATTGGGAAGACGCGAGATTTTTGTAAAAAAGAAAGTCTGGGGTCTCGGCAAAGTAGCTTTGAATAGACGACAGACAAGGTGAGCATGTATGGCTGTTTTCAAATCCAAACTGGTTACTTTATGAAATATGTTTTAATTCATTTTTGTTCGGAAACGCATGGAATTAGCAAGTGTTCTTATTTAGAAATTTCGTAATCGAAAGAAGTGTTACATTTTTTGTTAAATGTAGAAGATACTTCAGAAAATACTGTCAAAGTCGGCGATTTGAACCAAATTTCCGACACTGCAGCACGAGAAAGGAGAAAAAGTGTCGTCACGTGAGACGAATCGCTTATAATTCAATAAATAATTTATTTATCAAAAAATGGAAAACTCACTTCGATTTTAAATCGCTTCAATAGTCAGGTCTGCCAATTTTATGCCTTTTGAGTCCAAAAAGGAGTCGGAAAATGTGTCAGATAGTTTCGCTTTTCTGAGCAGGTCATTTGAGAACAACTTAATTAAAATTTGTATCCATCTGACCCTTTGATGGGGGCAGATTGTTTAAAATTAAATTTTGTGGGATGGTAGATTTTTGAGAATATGCTCGGATAAAATAATTCTTACTTAAACTTTTGATCCCTGAGTTCCGACAAGGGCGGAAGGGTAGGGGACGGTACCACATCTCACGGTCTGTCAGAACTTTTTAAAAAAGAAATTTTCAAGATGGTAAATTTTTTTAAATAGGCGCGGATAAAATGATTTTTAATTAAAATTTTGATAGTGGAGGAGGGGAGGGGACTATATTTCGAGATCTGTCTGGTTTTTTAAAATTAAATTTTGCGAAATGATAACATTTTAAGCATAGGCGCGGATAAAAGGATTCTTAATTAAAATTTTGATATTTATATCCCCCCAGGGATGTGGTGAAGGTGGAGAATGGGGGGGGGGGGGGAGACCACATCTCAAGATCTGTTAGACCATTTAAAATTAAATTTTGCGAAATGATAACATTTTAAGCATAGGCGCGGATAAAAGGATTCTTAATTAAAATTTTGATATTTATATCCCCCCAGGGATGTGGTGAAGGTGGAGAATGGGGGGAGGGAGACCATATCTCAAGATCTGTCAGACCATTTAAAATTAAATTTTCGGGATAGTAAATGTTTAAGCATAGGCGTTGATAAAATGTTTCTTAATTAAAATTTTCATCCCTGTCTCCTCCCAGGGATTTGATGGATAGCTGTCGCTGTGGGAGGGGGGCAAAAACTATACATCGAGATCTGTCAGGTCTTTTAAAATTATATTTTGCGGAATGGTAAATTTTTAAGCTTAGGCCCTGATAAAATTATTTTTAACTAAAATTTTGATTCCTGTCTCCTTCCAGGATGGTGAAGGGCTGGGAGGGAGGGGCAAAAAACATATTTCAAGATGTGTTAGGTCTTTTAAAATTGAATTATTGGAATGGTAAATTTTTATGCATAGGCGTTCATAAAATGATTCTTAATTAAAATTTTGATTCCTGTGTTTGATTTGATTTTGATTCCTCCAGAGGGAGGACGTATCTCGGGTTCCATCAGGGCTTTTAAAATTAAATTTTGCGGGATATTTAAATCTTTGAGCATAGACTCAGATAAATTGATTATTAATTAAAATTTTGATTTCTGTGTTACCCTTCAGAGGCGGGGGGGAGGCATATCTCGGGTTGATCAGGGCTTTTAAAATTAAATTTTACGGGATGGTAAGTCTTTGAGCTTAGGCATATATAATGCGATTCATAATTAAAATTTTGATTCATGTGTCCCCCTCCAGGGGATGGGGGGCAAAAACCGCATCCTGTGTTTTCTAGATATCGCGTGCGCAATTCTGAAAATCACTGTTTTAATCATTTAAAGTTTTATTTAATTTCTTAATTAAAAACCGTAAAGTAGTGATTATGTTTTATTTCATATCTCGATACATCAGGGCTTTTAGGGTGAGGGGTGAACGCAAAAAACATTTCGAAATCCATGAGGCCTTTTAAAACTAAATTTTGTGAAATGGTAAGGAAAGTTCAGAAAGTTCATAAACTTTTAAATAACTCTAAGTTTTGGTCATAGAATAGAATTCTTAAAACTACTGGAATATTTCTTATGAAATAAATGTTTATCTAAACTTCTTAACATGCTTTATGGTTACGCAGACAATTCAGGAAACTTTCCCCTTCTTTCAAAAATGTTCAAACAGACTATAAATCTAGGTATATAATAGGCTTCTGCAATTAAACTAAATGATTTTTCCGAAATTTTCAGGCAGAAAAGCAGTCTATTTATTTCCTAGGCATTTCCGTAAATGTGAGAAACTTATTGTTTTCTGAGATTTATGACTATCCAACCTCAACATTTTTACTTATAAACCTTGAACCAAAAGAAAAAAGGCCTAAAAATGTGGAGCCTTATTGGTACAGCGTTGAAAAATCTATTTATATACAGGGTGCAAAATGTTATCTATCGCCGACCTTTAATTTCTCAACCATTGGTTGTAGATATATAGTTCCAATTACAAAAGCGTTTAAAATGAGGTAAATATTCATGTTGTGGAGTTAAAGTAAAAAATCAATTTTATAAAAAATACGAAATCTAACTTTTTATACGGTCCCCCGGTCCCTATAGTTATATTTAGTAAATGTTTGCGCATATCATAACAAATACAACACAAAAAGTTTGACTTCTGTACGACAAAAATTGACACAGTTATTAAATTTCAAAGTTTGAGATTTTTTCACATGATTTTGCCTTTCATTCAGGGATCAGTTAAAAAATGAATTAGAGTAATTCAAGATCGAAATCAGGGTGCAATGTCCTTTTTACGACAAAACTACATTTAGCCGGTATCTCTAAATCGGTGTATAACCAAAGAGGGTTATTTCATCTAAAAATTTGAGCTGACTTTGAGAGGTCGTATACAAAGCGAAGAATGAAATCTTGAAATTAAACAGAAAAATAAATATCAATTTATTATCATATTAGAAAACGGTCTACTATAAAAAATGAATACATCAAATACCAGAATCTACTAGAGATACTGCTCAAAGTGTTCTCCATTGGTGGCAATGCACAACTGAATGCGTGACAGTACTGAGTCCTGGGCACGTTGGAGCATAGCAGGCGAAACCACCTTTAACCGGCATCGCTAAAACCGGGAATCACCAAAGAGGTTTTTTCATCTAAAAATTTAAGCTAACTTTTAGGGGTCAAACAACATTCAAAAGTCAAATTAGGCAGTGTTGAATTCAGGGGATGGCCCAGGAGAGACACCCCCCCCCTTCCCCCCGAAGCAATGAAATGTCCCTCCCAGAAAATGTGAAATTTTGTTTTTTCAATGGTCAAAAAGTGCAATTTCTCCCCGAAACTCTATAATGTCCCCCCGCCGCACAGTGGGTCAAAGTATAGCAGATGTCGAACATAGGATTATCACAATAGTATAAGCCTATATATAAGATTTTTTTTTGTTATATTTAGGTTTAAAGAAGTAAAATATATTATATTCAATAGATTTGCATGGTTTTTATGAGCAATTTAATCTTCTTTTGTTTAAAACAGGACTTTTAGAGGCATACTGGATAACTAAATTAAACTTGAAAATCAAAGAAAAAGAAAAAGCTTAGCAGACAATAATTTTATTACCAATCATGTTTTTACTTATATCCTAAGGACATTGGCAAAATATTCAAAATATTTGTTTAATTTTTAATTGGCAACATATGTAATGTTTAGATAACTTTTCAAAATCGTTCTACAAAACCGGAACATTCTTCTGCAACATTTTAGAGTCTATTTCAGTGCATATTTTTTATCATGGGGATTATAATAATAATCATAATAATATAATAATAATAATTTTATAAAATAATTTTGTAGTGATATTAATTTTAGTATATTTCTTTTTTATTTCAAGCAAGATTATTTCATTTTGCTTTTTTTTATATTCTTTTGAAAGATGATAACAAACAGAGATTTGTTTCTGTATCTAAATAATTTAAATAATGGTTTTAGTTATGAAAAATCAATTCTTAGTTTTGTACGTGCTGTTCTAACTGTGGACTAAGTGCTTCAGAAATTGATGAAGAAAATTTAAAGAAGCGTTTACGTAAGTTTTGTGTAGCTGTAAAAGATCGATGGCAGAAATCTCAACGAAAATTAGATCGTTTCAATACTAAAAACGATTCTTGGCTTCAGTGTTCCTTTAAAGTTGGTAATGAATTTAAACCATCTGAAGTTGAAAATTCGCAGAAATCAACGTCTCGGAAATCTTTTTCAGATGTAACCGAAACTCATAAAAGAAAACTAACTCAACGTTTAAGAGAGGATACTTCTGGAGAAGCTCTTTTGCATGCAGCAAACAAAAATTAGCATCTGAGGGTTTTAAAAGATCTTTTGATATAGCACATAAAAATATAACCATTGATCATGAAATGAATTTAACAATGATTGATAGAAAAATTATTACGGAAATTTCAAATACATCCTCCTGTTCAACATGTTATATTTGTGGTGCAAAGCCCTTCGGAAATGAATAACATTGATAAAATTGTTCAAAGAAGTGTAAACGCATCCACATACAGCTTTGGTGTATCTAGTCTACATGTAAAGATACGGTCTATGGAATATTTGCTTCATATTTCTTACAATTTATCATTTAAAGCTTTAAGTGCTAGAACTGAAGACCAAAAGAAGCAAAAAGAAGAATCAAAGAGAAAAATTCAATGCGAATTCAGAAAAGAATTATGTTTGCTAATTGATGTTGTTAAACAGGGGAGTGGTTTGACACACGATTTAAACACTGCAAGGACATTTTTTGCTGAGTTTGACATTACAGCTGAGATCACTGGATTGGATAAAGAACTAATTAAACGTTTTGCAATTATAATGCAAGTTATCTCCTGTGACGAAGTAATTAATGCCGAAAAAATTGGCGAATTTGCACTGGAAACAGCTAAAGAATGTGTTTCGAAGTACGGGTGGTATTATATGCCAGCTTCTATTCATAAGTTATTAATTCATGGAAAAAATATAATTACAAATTTTGCTGTTCCAATTGGCCAATTGGTTTATTATCGGAAGAAGCTGGCGAAGCTCGAAATAAAGAGTTTCGGAGGTACCGGGATTCCCATACGAGAAAAATAAGTCGAAGAGCATGTAACGAAGACTTGTTGCACCATTTACTTATAACATCTGAACCATTGATTTCCTGTATTAGACGCAAAGTAAGAAACGCTCAAAGGAACAAAAAATTTCCAGAAGCATTAGAACTTTTACTTTAAATAACATTTTAGCACTCACACATTATGCATCCATTTATTAGAGTAGATTTAACCCTCTGAGAGTCTTTGCTCTTTTCAGCATTTTCATGTAAATATTTATCTAACACAAGATACGTATATATTGAATTTAATTTTATAGTTTAATTTTAAATTATTTTTTTACATTATTTCATCTTAGAAAATTCTTACAGTATAATATTTATTAAAAAATATTTTTGTCTACAGACAATTTACTATGCTTTCCGTTAATGGAAAATTATGCGATAGCCACTTATAGAGTGTTTCTAATCCATTTATTTAAAAAATGCGCAGGTTTGCGCAAATATTGCCCTATACCACATTAAAATACAGGCTTTTAGGAACACAAAGATGTGTTTGAAATTTCAGGCAACTTCATGCAATTTAAGTTGCACAATTTTTAAGTTTCTGATACCGTTAATTTTATATGGGCTGTTCATAATGTAAAATGATACATAAAATTCAATCAAAATGCAATCAGTAGTGGTTTAAAATGTGTTTTAGGAAATTCATAATGATATTTTAAACGAGTTATTATTAGTGGTTACCTAGGTTTCATTTCTTAGCACATTTAAAAATCACTAAAATTCGCAGAAAAATTCCTCTGCTGAAAGATGTATATTCCGAGCAGTACAAATAAGATATAATTTTGTATAATTTAAAAGATAAACATATATTCGTATTTTGTAGACATTCTTTTAAAATATTTCATTGAAAAAATTTAATTATTTAATGATTATTTTTTGGCCCTATGTTCGCATTTTCTTAAGGATTGACCCACTGTGCGCCGGAGAAAAGTGTTTGAATTCAACACTGAATGTAGGTATTGTTTGTTATCGGAAAATAAAACCTTCCGCTCTTTTGCGAATGCGTCCAGTCTGTTTTGATTTTATCAAAAGAGGGTTGAGTCGAGTTTGTTTTGAGTGCCCCTTTCCTTCCATACCAAAACACATAGAGTGTCGCACTCCAGACTGAATTGGACTCGTCTGTAAACAGCACTCGACTCCAACCTCGATGTTCAGCAGCCCACCTTCTTCAGGCCGTATGGTGGTTTAAGGTCAACGGAATACAGACCATAGGCTTGCATGCATAGAGATCACCCTGATGAAGAATATTTCGGACTGTTTGGCTGGACACCCTTCGTCCTGTTGCTAAGAGCAACTGTCTTTGCAACAGAGTAGCATTGCCTGTTTCGACGAGCTGTTAACAGGATACCGAACAGGCCGAACAGGTTGAGGCGGTTTCATGGGCTACCTAGTTGCGATCAACTTTACGCCCAGGCGAATTAAGTAAACTGTATTTTAAAGTGAGCCAGTGAAAAAAGTTTAAAGATTACATCTGCAATTAAAATATATAAATAAAAGTAGAAAGGATTTAAGGAAAGAGTCAAAAATTTTGAAAAGTAAGAATAGCTGCAGTAGAATAACTGCTAATTAAAAGTTTAAAAATATGGTTTGGACAAGTTCGAAAAAACAAAGCAAAATGCCAGCTAGGAAAAGGGGGCAAAGCAACAAATAAAAAAAAAAAGACACTTTTCAGTGACCATACAAAGTATAATAATTTAGAATATTGCATAACATTTTTTTTTTTTTTTTTTTTCAAAAAAGGTAGAGAAAAATTGAGAATTTAAGAATGACAGCCCAGAGGGCGCCGATTAGTCGGTGAGGTTAAACTCGTTAGCGAATATTTCAAGCTCATTGATGATAACAGTCATCTTATCAATTGGGTTTTTGCATTTTTTGATTTTCTGAGCGATTTTTTGAATGCTTTTGAGGAGTTTGGAAAGTTTAAGGATTTCTTTCAAGTCGTTGAAGGTTTGGAAAATTTCATTTATGGGGTTCGGGTTAGGGGGTGGGGTATTTTGAGAGGTGCTCTCAGGGTTAGTGGAATCAGAGGGTTCCTGTATAGCGTCGTCAGTGACCTTTTGGGAGTTACTATTATTAGCCGTAACAGTATAGTTAAAGTTTTTGAGAATTTCTACAAAGTCGGAATTTTCATTGGGAATTTTATTTTTAGTGGTATGATTTTTAGCCTGGTTCTTGATATTTTGGGGGTTTTTCGGGCAGCCCCTGTACGAGGCAGGGTGCATACCACTACAGTTCGCGCATTTGGGAGTAATTTTGCCCTTGTGTGGGCAGTCAGTAGAGAGGTGAATTTCGGAGCATTTAACGCATTTTGGGGACGTTGATTACACGTTTCAGATGCGTGACCGTACCTTTGGCAACGATAGCACTGTTTAACGTTGTTGAAATTGCGATATTTTTTTATTGTGACGCTAATGTCACATAATTCCTTGATTTGAAAAATCAGGTCAAAGTCGTTGCATGGGAGAACGCTGACAACGTAGAGAGGCATTGCAAGTCCCGTTTTTCTGCTTTTCATCATAGCGGCACGAGTAGCTTGGAAGCCGCGAGTTTTCAAGTGGTTGATGATTAGTTGGGGGTCAGTATTGGGGGGATGCCGCGAACACAAAGTTTTTTGGGTCGCATATCCTTAGGGGAAATGGTAGTATATTTTAAGTTTTTACTAGTGAGGTATCGCTGGATTTCTCTAAATTGGTTATCAGTTTTAGGCTGGATTTTTAGGAGATCATTGTTAAGACTCACTTTAGGAGCGTTGTCAGCATCGAGATTTTTTAAGTCCTGAGTGATTTTATGCCACTCATTGTCTAATATTTCGATATATATGGAATAAACGATTTCTTTAGGTGAATTAGTATCGTCACCTTCCATATCAGAATTTTGGCTGTCAGTTTGAATTACAAGATTTTGAGAGCTATCGATATTCGCTTCCGATGGTAAATCAGAGTGTATTTATTTTGAAGCGGAATTGCATTTTCCGTTTCAGAGATTTTCCTTTTGCGGATAGTTTTTTTCGGGAATGAAAAAGTATCATTAGACTGAGTTTTAAGATACAGATTCTTAATCTTATTGATTTTAACCGACAATTCGTCTTGGGTAGTAATATTTAGAAATTTAGCATAACCGGAGGTCATAGGCAGAAAAGGATCTGGCTCACTTAACATAGTCGTGGCAAATTGACAAACTTTAGTTACCTCTTCCTTTAAGCAACTGTCCGTCTGGTAGTCAGGCTTTGTAGAGTTTGTCTGATGTAGTTGTCTATACAGTGAAACATTTCACACAAAACTTCGTTGGCAGGCTCGTCAACCGTGGGATATTTGTTGAAAGTACCGAGGAAATCAGCCGGCTCAATGCCATCGACAATCCTGGGAATGTGGGAATGTTGTCATCCATGTCAATATCAAAAGAGATCGTGGCCATGTCGAAGAGTGGTAAGCAAGATAACTGTAATACCTCAGGCAGTTCGTCATAAAGTCCTGAAAAGGACACCTACACTATAGGTCATCAGTTGATGTGGTAGCACGTGGCCGACCTTGCCCTGGTCGACGTCTAACATGTTTCTTGGAATCCAGGGACCGATTTAGAAATTTGGGGGCCCTGGGCACAGATGCGTATGGGGGGCCCCCTCACACAGATTCTTTAAATTAAAAAATATAATATCGAAAGCAGTACTTATTAAGATAACTACTATTGACTTTGATAATTTCTTTAAAATATTAATTAAAAAAATTAAATTTGATAATCATTAATTTTTTTTAAAATTATTATTTGGTAATTACGAATTTTTAAATGAATTTTATAATAAACTGTGTGGTGCTGATTACCTTTCTCTATGCAAGTCCACATATCTGGAATGATAAAGTATGCAACAATTAATAATAAATTTACCGCAGTACCAAGCTATAATTATTTAAAGTATTAGCATATCCTATTAATCAAACAACTTTTTCTTTCAAATACAAGCTTTGTATGAAAAAAAAAAAAAAAAAAAAACAATTTACACAAGTAACTAGCAGAACCACACAGCTTTGTCCATGTTAACCATGAGGGCCTTACATGTAAAATAAATAAAAATGAAATAATATGGCGATCCCAAAAATGGAGTTCTGTACATTACTACACATAAATTGTTAAAAGACAATCAGCAAAAAATGAAGTTACTTTGACGTATCATAGACAATCTCTGACAAACAGATTTTTTCTTTAATTTTGTTTTTTGACAGTTGAAACTGTTTTGGGCAATAATTCAAAAATCTTTAGTAGCATTTGGGGCCCCTGAAAATCGGGGGCCCTGGGCCCGTGCCCCGAATGCCCTGCCGTAAATCAGGCACTGTTGGAATCGATTTCACAGCCTTGCAATGACACTTCTTGCAACTCCAACAGTGTCTGCCACATATCGTTGTGTTTGACCAGATTCAAGTCTCCCGATAATATGTCAAGCCATGGATTCCAGTAAATCACATTGTTGTGACATTTTCAAGTCAACTTTTCTCAAAAGAAAAAAAAAAGCTGAGCAATTGAATTTCACAACTTAGACAGTGAAACAGACGTTTCTGCGAAATCCCGATTTCTGCACTTACATCCTGATCCTTTTCTGGTTTTTGACATCATGGACTTTGATTTGCATATGAAGTTTTCTTCTTCTGTTTTCTGCTAACTTTAAATTATGGATATTTTATTTTATGTTACTTATAGGTGTAAGTATTTGCCTAATTTCACTAAAACCACGTACTCCCTTAATTATTTTGAGCAGTGTATAATAGACCAGATGTATCCCACAAAAAAATCTGTTTCAAAAATAATCTTTTTGTGAAAATACTTAGTATTTTCAATATTTTTTTTTCTTTTGAAAAATTGTTAAAAGTTTAACTAATTTAATTTTCTAAAATTGTTTATTTATGAATAAATATAATTTTTTATTCATTTCTGAAAAGTAATATTTGAATATATTATTGAAAATTTCCTTTTGTTTCTTTTTAATGAAAATAGTTTATATTTTCAATTTTTCTTCATTTATAATTAATTTATAAAACTAACAAAGTGTTGTTCTTATTATGCAGGAGGATATTAGAGATTATAAGATTAGTGTTTTATTTTGATAATTCCCAAAATTTTCTGTGTATTTATTTACATAATTTTCTTCAAATATTTGTACTTGTTTTTGATAATATTGAACATAAAATATCTTAGAGCATATAGTAATATTGCCATTGTTATTATTCTGAATTCCATAGACAGTAATTTTTTATAATCCGTAATTTGTTGGGCATTTGTTCTTTTAACAATCAAACTAAACTTCAGGCTGCATTAAATATTGCACAATTTTATTATTATTATTTACATTTTTTAACTTTGCTATTTTAACTATATATTTTTTTTATTGCATTATAAATTACATTTGCATATCTTACTAATATACTATTTTTATAGTATTTATTCCATAACTTAATTAAAATAACAAAAGTATTATGTCCAAACAAGTATTATTAACTTAATCTTAACAAAGCAATAAATCTACCAGATAACATTGTAAACAATGCTAGTTTGTTTACTATCAATAATGAATATTTTATTATCTGAATAAGACATATAAATAGAATAATAAATTTAAATTGATATCCTTAAGTTTTAAAATATGTTGAGGTACTAGAAATTGTTACCTTCAAGACAAAAATTCACGTTGTTAAAAGTTTAATAAATTTAAAATAAATTATAGTAAAATAAATGAATTACAATAATAAAATTATACAGCTTTACTATAGTTCAAAATTTAGTTTGATTAATAAAATAATAAATGAATATTTTATGATCTGAATAAAATGTGTATTATACATAAACTAAAATATTAAATTTTGATTAAATTTGATAAGTTTTAGTAATAGTATAATACTAGAAAATGTTAAATTAAATAAGACACTAATTAAATAGTTAAAATTTTAATAACATGCCTTATTTAAAGTTCTGTTTGATTATTAAAATTAAAATATAATGTACAATAGATTTACCAAACTGACTAATAAACTATTATTAGTATATATTCTACAGCTTATAAAATTGAAATCTACAAAAAAACATATAAATTGGCAATAAACTCAACATAAATTTTATACATATACTAAAATAATAAATTTTATTTACATTTGAGAAGTTTTAAAATATATCGAGAATTAAAATTTGTAAATTAAACGACCAACAATTTAAAAATAAAGCGTTTAGTAAAATTAAAAAGTAATAAAATAAAGAAATTGCAATGCTACAATATCCATTATTTAATGTAGTTTAATTTGATTGAAAAAAAATCCCGCTAGATTTACTTATCTGACTATTATAAATATTTATTCTAAATCTTAATTAAAACAACAAAAATAATATGCCAAATGAAATATCATTTACTTAATCTTCCAACCTTTGTTAAAAACACAATCAAACTAAATTTTAAACTACATTAAATATTTTACAATTTTATTATTATTTATATTATTATTTATATTTTAAATTTTGTTAAACTTTTACATATATAATTTAAAATATAGTAAAATAAATGAATTACAATAGTAAAATTACTTAACTTTAATACAGTTGAAAGTTTAATTTGATTGTTAAAAGAAAAAACATAACAGATCTTCCTAACTTTTTGCTGTAAATCTGTTATTCTGAATACTGTTGAATTCCATGTTGCAATATTATTTTTTTTAATTTTGCGACGGTACAGTTATACTCTTGAAATAAACAAAAACACTAAAGTTAACTATGATTTATTTAAAAACACAGAAGTAATTTCGCATTTCTAAGATAAAGTGATGAGTGAAGCACTGAAGAAAAGGCCAGTTTGGTTCGTGCTGTAGCAGAGGCATGTTTACTGTGCAAATGCATGGCTCTTTGGATTTACAGATGTAAACAAATAATTGCTGGTTGTCATGTTAGCAATAAATATTTTGTATGCAAAATAATCAACTATTTTTGTGCCACTTTACACTAAGTCTTAAATTGCCCAGGGTTGTCACTGTACATATGATGCTGCTCGAAGATAGCAGAATTCTAATTACACATGTGACAGTTGATTTTCACATTGTTATAAGTGCATTATATCATTAGAAGAGTTAGCAAAATACGTAGTGCTTGTCCTTGGCAAATATTTAATTTTATTACTTATTAGCACTACAAAAATAATCAGGCTTTATGATGATTGGAAACATTTTAAAATTAAATAACTTAAAGTTCAATATCAGAGATTACAATTTGACTAGAAATGAGACTGGTATATCTAGACACACTGACAACTTGTCTTACCATATCATCACTACAATGTAGAATTACTGAATGGAATATCTACTTTTTGTGAGCAAAAGAAAAAAAAATCACCATAAAATACAACATCAGTGTACTTAGAATTGTATATTTTACTTTATGATCTCATATCAGGGACTGATGCAGTTTTTTATTCCTTGGGTGCTTTTTTTTTATTATAGTTAAAAATATAAAATTTTATAACAAAAGACTAAATCCACTTAATTAAACCCTACCTTTTCTTATGTCCTCTTGCTAAAGTTTACCTTTATTGTGAGTTTGTTTTGCTTGCAAATACCACATTTTTAAATCCTAACAAATTGTTTGAAAATGTGAAGAGATCACTTTTATGGAAAATAATTTTGTGAAGTGTCCCCAGTTTTGGATCAATCCCTGATTTTGTCAATAGGTCAATAAAAAAGGTACTTTTATGTTACTTGGGCATAAATCTCACCAATAGCATTTTCTCTCCTCTCAGCAACAGTACCTTTTATTTTTCGTGTGTGTAAATTAGAAAAAAAGTCTTAATGTTGAAATAAAATATTTTGGTTTGTGGTATTATTGCTTCTTATTATTTTATTTTATTCTATCTGTTATTTTAAATGAAATGAGTGAAAAGCGTGTATTTTATATGTATTTAAATGGTCATTCCATGTCAAAAATTTTCAATATTCAACCTAACCATTTCAGATTTTAATGAAACCTTCAAGAATCATTCTCCCTGATGATACAAATGAGAATATACTTTTATAATTTTTTTTAGTTCAGTAAATTTTCATACAACTAATTTTTCAAATTTCGAAAAATCATCATTTTTTGGCATGTATGAATGTTTTCAATTTTGAATTTCTCAAGTTATATCAGGCGTTGACAACTCATTTTAAAGAGAATTTCATAAGGTTTAATTTTATATGCAAGTTGCTATGCTTGGTTAAAAAAATTAATTTAATTTAAAAATTTAAATTTTTTTAAATAGTGTTTTTTTAAATTTTTGAAAAAATTATGTTTTTTGTAATATTATAAACTTTAAATTCTGAAAGTTTTAGAGTGGGATCTCAATGGGATCAGCAGTTATAAAAAAATAATGTTTAAAATTAATAACACAATACTATAGTTAGCATAATCATAAAGTTGGTGAGGTGCCAACTTCAAATACCAGCCCCAACTGGTGCTTAACATTTTTTTTTTTTAACATAACTGCTGATCCCACTCTAAAACGTTCAGAATTTAAAGTTTATAATATTACGAAAAACATATAATTTTTTCAAAATTAAAAAAAAAAACACTATTTTAAAATTAAATTAAATTATTATTATTTTTAACCAAGCATTGTCAACTTGCATATCAAATTAAACCTTGTGAAATTCTCTTTAAAACAAGGGGTCAAATAACTCTCTACGCCTGATAGAACTCCAGAAATTCAAAATTGAAAACATTTACACAAGCCAGAAAATGATGATTTTTTGAAATTAAAAAAAAATTAATTGTATGAAAATTTACTGAGATAAAATATAATAAAAGTATATCCTCATTTATATCATCAGCAAAAATTATTCCTGTAAGTTTCATCAAAATCTGAAATGGTCAGATTGAGTCGCTGGTTGATTTGACATTGAATGATCCTTAAATGAAAAAATATGTATTTTAAATAAAATGAAGGAAAGGTTTATATTGTGTAACACCTAATACATTACTCAACTAGTTAAAAAATTAAAATATGAGAAAAGCAGGAGAGTTGTTATTGAGTAAGTCTAAAAATAAAAATAGTAAAAAAAAAAACCCACTCTTTTATAAGCATTCAATGTTTATCATATAAATCATGCTTAATTTTAGGACTGCAATTCATACTGTTCCAAAAATATTCTGTTACAATACATTTATTTGATGTGTCTCTAAAAATGTAAACTTCACTGCTTTGATTTACGCTTGGTAGAAAGTGTGAATTCCTGAATTTATTCATGGATACAGGAAAAGAGAGAAAAAAAAAAGCATTATTAAAACTATGTATTCAAGATTTCTGAATTGTTTTCTTAATGAATAATCATAATTTAATTAATATTAAACTATTAATTGATAAAAGCATCTCTCTCTATTCTAAAAAAAGGTTAACTAATGCTGTCACTGCCGTAATTGAATTTATTGTGACTAAAGCTCTTTCTTGGCTTATATTAAAAAAACTATTGCATAATAAAAATATGAAAACTAATAGTTTTATACAGAAATGTATGATAAACACACTAAAGCAGACAATTATTATTTTAAGCACTATTTAATGTTGAGTTTGGTTAAAAAAGTTTTATAGGATCAAAAACTATACATAGCAGTTTAACTATCTTTTGCAGGCACATATGTAAGTAGATTATGGTATGCAGTGTCCAATAACTTTTTTAATGTTTATAATTGTTGAGGTTTTTTTTTTTTTTTTTTTTTTTGCAATTTTTTGTTTAAAATTTCAGGATCTCGATAATGATTTATTTCATATTTCAAAAAAGTAATTTTTTTACCTGTTTTTGCCAAATTTAAAAAAAGCACAAATAATATTATTTTAAACCATTTTACAATTGAAAAATATAATTATATGTGAATATTAAAAGAGAAAGAAAACATTAAAACAAATAAATTAATATGTGCAAAAAAGCATTCAATAAGAAAAATGACATCATATTTAAACAATACCTGTAAAACGTCATATTTAAAACAATTTTCTTCTAGAGGCTAAAATAAAACTTTATTATAAAAGTCTGGGATGCAGTGACATTTTCTACTTAATCATTTTATACAAGCGATATAACTTCAAATGTGTGATAGATCTTACTTGATGAATCAAAAACACAGACATCAGCTGTCATGACAGTGGTGAATGTGGCCTTGGAAATCTAAAAATTCCCGAGTCAAAGGTAAATAAATAGCAACCGGATTACAGAAGATTGCCACTGGTCATAATAATATCACTCAATCTTGCATAATTGGGTAATCTTTTTAAAATAGCAAATTAGCATGTTTTTAGAGCATATGGTGTCTGGACAGGGATTGGTGAGCATAGCTTGTAGGGGGCAGAGCCTCCTAGATTAAAAAAAATTATTACTCTCTTTATTTTTTATTTATATTTTACTTAGTCAGTTTCTTTTAGAAGTCCACCTCAAATTTTTGTATAAAATAAATAGAATGTTTGACACATTCAAATTACTATAAATAAACTGTCTCTAATTGATGTAGATAATTGATGTCCATTTTTTGTATAGGTAAATATAATCATTATAAAGAGAGATTTTTTTTTTTGTTGAAGCCCTTCAAATTTTAGTATAATTACAATGTAAGTACCTCACATATCCAAAGGATTATAATTCTTCCCCTAATTGATGTAACTCTTCTTTTTTGTATAGGTAAGACAGATGTTTTTTCAAAGTCCTCAAAATTTAGAGCAATTACAATATAAAGACTTGCTCATAAACCGCCATACCTTAGGCTCTGATTAAAGCAATCCACGCAAACTTTACACGAGCATACATAATCATTGTAAAGCAGCACCCAGACTATGTTTTCCAAAGGCAGCTTCTTTATTGCAGTAAGGCACTCCCTTTCATGTTTTATGACTTCCTTAGCATATCTAAAATTTAGAGGTAAGGAGGGGACATCACTGACAGGTCAGTCAATGCCTTGTTCTTTTGTTGACTACCACAGAACCTTTAGAGAAGAATGGGCAGTCATAAAATTTATGACTCTCTTAGCAAGACTTGCTTAGCAAGGAAATAAATGCATCGTTAGAGAGAACATTGTCAGTTTTTTTTTTATCAAAGTCGCCCAAATTTTACTATAAAGTAACATATTTAAATCATATCAGCCCATTCAAATGCCTATGTAAATTGAGACCCAAATTGATATAAGCATCATTTCTTTTTTCGGTAAACATAACTGGAACTCTTAATAAATGAAACCACCCAATAAACTCTTTAAAAAGGAAGTTTTGTCAAAGCCCTCCCCAAAAGTTTACTGTACTTACTATATAAAAGCCCAACACATTAATAGGGCTATAACATGGTCCCTAATTAATACAAGCCCAAATTTTAATGAGAGGATACATAATTATTACAAAAAGAAACTCATTTTTTTTCAAAGCCCCCCCCCCCCTGAAACATTACTATATAATAAATATAAGGCATAACAAATTTAAATGACATTTTTTTCAGGATTGATGTAGCCCACCGAAATTTTAGTGCAATTACATTAACAGGGCCCCAACAATTTAAAACAGTTAAAACTGGTACTCTGATTAAAGCAACTTGCCCAAATTTTTTAAAGAAAGAGAAAATTTTGTCTTTTTTTATTCAAGCCTAGTAAATTTTAGTATAAAATAAATATAAAGCCAAAAACCTTCAAACGGGTATAACTTGACCATAACTGATGTAGACCCGCCCTTTGGGATGAGCACCCTTCATGTCTTCTAATTTTGAAGCAGTCAGTTTTTCTGAATAGAATTTTTCGCTTTATTGAATTTCTGAAAATTTCTAATTAGATAAGGCGAAAATTTCTTTTTTAAATTTACTGGTGTTGATATTTCATGCATCCTAGCTGCCACATATACATGCCACTTGTTACAAAAAAGTTAAAACAGCTATAACTTCAGTTCTAATTATTGAAACCTGTCTAAATTTCATATGAGTATACATAATCATTATAAGAGGGGACTTAGTCCATTATTTATTGAAATGCCCCAAATTTTAGTATAAAATTAATATAAGACCTGTCAAATTAAAAATACTTACATGAAAAATAAAACTCTGAATTGAAAGTTTCTAATATTAAACAAAATGAGTTTTAAAAAATGTGACTTGAAGAGCTGACATTGAAGCCTCTGATCTGCAGATTTACATGTCAGAAATTTAATAAATATTTATACTGGTTCTTTATGAAACTGATTTTTTTAACAGATTTTTTTCTCACACTGAAGATAGAAAAAGATAACTTCTGGAAAAACTCATGAGACTTTAGAAGAATTATTTTCATTTGAATGGGTAGAGCATGAAACCCCTCCCTTTCCTACTTCCTGAATAAAATGTTAAAGTTAGACAGTATGTAGATAGCTGTTAACAGTGTTTATTATTCAGTTATAGTTTTAGTTTGTTATTTTTTTTCATCATAGGGGCTCGTTCCCCCTGAACCCTCCATTTAAAACAATTTTTAAACACAAAAATGTATTAAAAAATCTAAACTAAAAATTGTCTTCTACAGGAAAGTTTATGAAATATCCTTTGTTCGTTTTTCTCTTTGTATTTCAATTTTAAAATCACCCGAGAAGAATAAATTCTATCCTTTTTTTCAAAAACCTAAGGACAAAAAAATCTGCTTAACTTGAAAGTATAGGGAGGGGCAATTGCCCTTTCTTGTAACTGGCCATGAACTAAATAGCTAGTAATAAATAAAAGCACAGTGACAGTTTCAGGAGCAATTAATTAACATCTCCCTCCATCAGATGCAGCAAAGAGTTCTTATTCCAACAAAGCTATGTAAGCAGTTATATCTGCACCACAGCAACTTTTTCTAACACATAATGTGAAAAGTTTTATTCAGCTTTTACTGATTCTTATGCAGAATTTTCTGTGTCAAATTAAAGCAAACAAAAATTTTTTGATAACCACAACATTGCCAGATGAAGCCATTTGTCATAAAATGACTAATAATAGATAGATAAATAGTAAATAATAGTTATCTATAAAATAATTAAATTAATAAAATGCATAATATATATACTACATTTCATGTTTTAAATCATGAGTGAACTTTTTTTTACACACAAATTTCTTGCAACAAAATTTATTTGATCAAGGCTATTTCAGAAGTTCTCACTGATTATGTGGAAAAGCAAGCATTATGAGAACCCCAGACTGGATGACTGGTATGACTGAAGAGTAGAAATAAATAATATTTTTTTATATTTTAATGAAAATATTTTACCATTCTGACTTACAGAAAGTCAATTTGATATGTCTGGGTATAAAATACAAATTCTTAAACTTTTGTAATGAAATATTTTTTTAAATAAGAATAAATTATAAAAGTACATTTAACAGTGATAATATAATAACGAGTTCCTATTTTAATGACATGTATCCACAGATAAAATTATGCTATTAGTAATTTAGATTTAATAAAAGTCTTGTTTTATTAATTAGCATCAAGGTATTTCAAGTACTATAAAAAATACATCAAGCTGATAAAATTTTTAAACATACAAATAATATAAGATAAATATTTATTTTACTTTATTTCCAGTTTAACATTTAAAAAATAATTATGTAACAATAATTTTGTTTTATTGAGTGGCTTTTAAATACACTGACCTCCAAAAGTTACGATACAACCAGTTTTTTGTGTCTAATTTGAAAACAAATGAACAAAAAAACATAAAATTTAGAGGAATTGTGCTTTAAACAGTTATTTCTCGTATTTTATTTAATTTTAACGTCAAGCATGATTTACAAATAAAAAATTACATTTTTTGCAAAAGTCTACTATTTGATAAAAAAAAATAAATGGTAGTTTTTTGTGAAAAAAAATTAAATAAACAGATCTTAATAAAGCATGTGTCCGGCCCTACTTGTAATGCATTTGTGCTATTGACTTTCCATAGTGTCAATTAAATTGTCAGACACTGGAATGGGAAACAAAGACCATACATGAAAAAACGCTTATTCCAACTCATTTAACAACTTTGGAGGAGGACTTATGGCAGCCACCTGTCTGCCGAGATAGTCCCAAAGATGCTCTATCAGGTTAAGGCCCAAAGATTGAGCTGGCCATTCTATTAGCTACAAACCTTGATCCTCAAGATATTCATCAACAACTCTAGCATAATACGATCGGCATTATCATCCATTAACATTAATTCATCATCAGAAGCACCAGCATACTTTTTGACAAATAGAGCAAGGATCTAATCCCAATATTTCACAGCAGTCAAAGCTTCCATGGCATACATGGAGGTTACTGTGGCCACCGGAGAGATTTTAGCCTATACAATGATTCCACTTCCTCTATACATGTGTCTTTCAACAATGTTACATAGGTAGAATCTGATGTCTTGTCCTCTCCAGATCAGTACACGAACTGAATCACTCTCCAAAGCAAACCGGGACTCATTTGTGAGCACTATGTAAGCCCAGTGTTATCTGTTCCAGTAACGTCCTTTCTTGGCGAACATAAACTAGCACTACTGTGTTGTTGATTAATAGAGCCACACACAATGGATCGTCTTGCATAGAGTCCTTAATTGTGAAAACATCTGTGTACCGTAGTAGAAGATATTGTCATCCCTGTTGCCTTACAATGATCTGAAATGAGAAGAGCCACAGTAGTGATGCTCTTCCTTCGGGCCAAAAGAGCTAGAAAGTGATCTTGTGCAGGGCAATGGTTGCAACCCATGAGGATGTCTAGAACAAGTATTCTTGATACTGAATTTTCATATTCCAATTATTCCCAGAATCTTTGGACCAGATTACGAGACATATTACGACATCTTATCTAACAGCATCAACTTGTGATAACCCCAATTCCACCCATCCGATTGCCCACCATCTTAACAAATCAGGTAAATGACATCTCCTACATATGGACAACAATATTTTAGGACCAACAATTGAAGATCAAGAAGCATAAAAAAAAATTCTACACAATTTTACAAAAGTGGGATATTTGCAGTTTTTCCTGCCTGCTATATAAGTGTCCAATTCTTTAAAAAAATAGAGATGGGTATAATTGTTGCATGGTTTTATTGAAGTTACTTAAGATGATTCATATAAACCATATTTTGTAGATTTATTTTCCTTCTTTTAATAGTGAGTGTCAAAAAACTGGTTGTACCTTAACTTTTGGAGGCCAGTGTATTTTTAATTAAATAATATATAATATACAACTAATTGCTATTGTATCTAATTCCATGACACTTATATTAAGTATAATTTTAATTATTTCCAAATCTGAATAATTGTTTAATATTCTGTAATACAAAATAATAAGTAAGAGAATAAAATCAAACAAATGTACAGTGAGTAAAAAAAGGATTTGCACACACTCAATTTTTTACATAAGCAACCCTAGAAGGCAAATTAGAATTGTTTTAACTATTACTTTATTTAAATAATAAACAAACATGAATAACCAACCTTTTACCTTAAAAAATAATATTACTCATTTAAAAAACTAAAACAGCATTTCCTTATGCCAAAAAAGTATTTACACACAAAACACTGACAGTTTAAAAAGGAATTAAATGTGAACTGAAGATTATGCAAATTTTTAGCACATCAGTCTCGCACTTTAAAGCCGCATAATATAATAACTGGAACAGGGATTCTGACAGTTTCTGTTGCCATGGTGCTGAAAACATGGGAGTTTTCTGTAGCTATCCATGAGATGATTATAACACTTCATGATTCTGGATTAAGTTACCGAGAAATAGGTAAACAGTTAACAAACTTTTCTAGTGTTTGTTATGTAATAAAGAGGAAAAAAAAGAGACTGGTATAACAACAAATAAACTGCGAACTGGGCTTCCAAGAAAGCTAAATGCAAGGCAAAGGAGGGCCATCATGAAGGAATCTACACAAACTACGTGCCCGAGAATTGGCTGTTGATGTTGTTTCAACTTTGGGAACAATAATTACACCACAAACTATTAGAAATATCCGTCATGATGTAAATATTCCAGGAAGAGCCTTCCAGGAAGATTGAAAAAAATCATTTATCAGTGAAACAAATAGGCTGAAAAGACTTGCTTATGCAAACCACCAGAGTTTTGGAAAAATGTTATTTTTGCTGATGAAAGTAAGTTTAATATTTTCGGCTCAGGTGGAAAGAAAACTATGTGGCAAAAGCCAAATACATTCCTTCATCAAATAAAAAACTTAAAACCAACTGTAAAACTTGGCAGTGGTTATATAATGATTTGGGAATGATGTTTTTTAATGGAGTTGGTAAAATGGTCTTTATTGAAGGCAATATGAATAAAAAATAGTTTATTTAATACCTAGTTCTCTGAAATTGGGAATTGCGGATTCATATTATTTTTAACAAGATAACAGGGGTGGGGAATTTTATTAAAATCTTACCAGCCAAGCATTTATTTTAATAGCCAGCAAAAAACAACATACAGTTGAAAATTGTTATGACAAAATTTACACAACTGCATAAATAATTCATTACTACAACAATACATTTTCATAATTTTTTTTCAATAAAATTAAGAAATATATACAACAGAGAAAAGTTTAGTATAGGATAGAACTTACAAGGGAACCACTTTTGGTGGAGCTCGCACCTTGCATTGAGACCTGGTGCATTTTAAAGGCCTATATTATGAAGTTTGAGTATCAAGAAATTTTTTTTCTTAAAATGATGTTTTTTGATTTTACAGCAGCATAACTTTCTGAAAATGCAATTTTCGAGACCACTTATCGGATTATTAACATAGAAGTTTTTTTTTTTTTTTTTAAAGCAGTTAAAAATACAAAATAGTCAATAATAAGCATAAAATATTGAAAAAAAATTAAAAATTCATTCAAGAACCTACGAATTTGGTTTTGAAAAAATTCAATAGTATACTTGCATATTTGGCACATAAAATTGGCTTTATTTAATACAGTAGAATTTTTCTTGCCAACCCTGGAAAAATATCATAGTCATCTGTTGTGTATGAGTAGTAGTTTGGATTAGTAGCACCATATTTGGCTACTTAACTCGCTTTTGGCGTAAAATTAATAATTAAAAATTCAATAATAAAAAATTAAAATAATACAAAATATATAAAATATGATTTTAACAGGGAAATTTTATTGGTTCTCTAAGTTTTATGTATAGGACTACAAAATACACCAGGTTTTGATACTAGGTATGAGCTGCACCAAAAATGGTCCCCTTGTTAGTACCATATTTACATTACAGTAATTTGAAGAGTTCAAAATATAGCTAAAAATGAAAAAAAACATTTTCTGTAGCCTGCAGTTTTTAAAAGACTTCTTAAAGATTCAATCGCCTTGTCAGAAAATCCACTCACCAGTGGTGAGTAAAATGATATAGTTCAACAACCTTGCAAGATAATGATCCCAAACACGCAGTGAACATTACGAAGTCATGGTTGCTGTATAATGTAAAAAATCGATTGCAAATGCCACCCACCACTATCACCAGACCAATCCTATTGAAAATTTGTGGTATATTTTTGATATGCAAGTATGGAAAAAGAAAATTTCTAACAAAGTTGATCTTAAGCAAGCTCTTAAGGAAAAATGGCTAAAAATCAACAGCGAAATATGGCACAAATTGATCGAATCAATGCCCAGATGATTACACTCTGTAATTGAAGCTAAAGGCATGCATACTAAAATACTAGTATTGTTTTTAATTTTTAAATATTTACTATATTTTTATTCTCCGTCCTACTGTGCAAATACTTTTTTGGCATCACAAATGTTACTTTTTTATATTTTCATATTTTTTAATATAAATAATAAGTCACATATTAAATATGTTTATTTATTCCTAAATATATTTTTATATTTTTCACAACAAATTCACCTGGTATGAAAATACTTTTTTTGTTCACTGTACATTTAAAAATAATCTGTATAAGCTATTCATTTAGGGATAACACACGACTAATCTATACAAAATTTGTAGGAATTTTGAATAAAATATAAATAAATAAAATCAAACAAATATAGGGCAATTATGGGAGAGATGGGCTACTGTTTTTCTTTGTGCTCTAAAAGCCATATATTTCACTTCTCAGAGTATATATGAATAGTGTATCATGTTTCTTAAAAAAGTCCTAATGCAGAAGTTCATAATCTTTAAATGAATTTCTTTTATAGTTTAAAAAAAAATTACTATGTGGTCCATCTCACCTGGACTACTCTGTGTGAGATGGACCATATGAATGGAAGAGATGGGCCACAATAAAATATGAAGGATGATTCTTCAGAAAATACTGCACGCAGCATAGTAGTTTGTCTTTAGGGACTTGGAAAAAAGAACAGTCAAGAGGCTGCAGCTAGTGAGTAGTATGAGGTGGTAAGCATAATAGAATTATGTCGTTTTGTTCAGTATACTCTTAACATTTCAAGGCAGCTTGTGTGCAAAGTGTGGCCGTCAAGAATAAGCAAAACTATGCCTATCAGTTTTCTAGGAGTAAAATGGTTTTTTAACCAATCCAAAAATATATCACAATTAACAAAAGCAGATTTTGGCAACATTTAAACTTTTGCTTCAGGTAACATTCCATCTAAAAATTAACTCTTTATGTTTTTTTACCTTTAATAATACAATATGGAAGAAGAAATGTCCCTTCAGATTACAACATCATAAAATTGAAATATTTTCTCCCATTGTGATTGATGTCACATTCTTAGAGCCTTTAATGGCTACTACATCACCAGGCAGGGCTCGAAAATTCTGAAAATTTTAAGGTTCCCAGAAAAATTTATGTGTTCCCAGTTTGTTAATAAATTCAGAGCTTAATGAATGAAGATATTGTGTCATATAGACACATTTTTGAATAATAAGCAAAAATTTTAGTTTACGGTTTATCAATTGATGTTTTGACTGTTCTCTATCCAAAAGCACCTCCTCCCTCCCTTCATATTCTTATAGATATGTAACTTAAAAGGAAATGTTGCATTACATTTGCACACTAAGATTAAGCATTATATATTGCATTTACTAATTTATTCAAACGTATACAGAACAAATAATTAATATATATATACAATATTTAATTTTTAGGTTCCCGGCCGGGAACCTGAGTGGGAAAAATACGTTCACAGAAATGATTTCTGGGTTCCCCGGGATACCGGGAACGCTATTTTTCGAGGCCTGCCAGGCTTATTATTCAGCTACAAACCAATTTTGTCCATATAAAAATACAATGGGGCTTTTCAAAAAGATCATATTCCTTAAGTACACTTGAGAAATTTAAAGTATTCATACACAGTTTTTCTGTTCATTCCCTTTCCTCAAGCGACTGACACACCTTCTGCTTTCCTTATTGAAAGTGTCAGATTTTGAGCAAGGAATGATTGTAACCAGTCCTAACCAGCCGGTTTGGCTACTTTATTAAAAGTATGAGGTATCCTTAAGTTTTTCCACTAGTTGATATGCCGTAGGCTTTACAGAGTCTCTACACGGTGTAAAACCCTGGTTCTCTATTTTACTTAGAAACAATTTTGTTTTCGTTTTTTCAGCCTAATATTGATGAAGGGCCTAAAAATCCCTTGGTGAAGTTATGTGTTTTATTTCTTCTCTGTAAAGTAGTTTTAGGAATGCTAAAAGTTTTTGTTGCCTAATTGACACCCATATTCTTTTCTTCAATGTCTTTAATAGCATTTTTCAAATTATCTTCAATCCATTTCCTGTATGTACAAGAACCTTTTCCAATATAGGTAGTCGGCATTTTCTGAAAACAGAAAAATACAATCCCTTAGTATTTTAAATTCAGCTCTTTAAGAAGCTAAATTTGAAATTCAAGATTGTATGATCCATCCCTCCCAACAGAAAGCCTGATCCATCTCTCCCAATTGCCTAGGTGAAAAGTATAACTCATGTTGCCTCTACACCGTAGCTATTACGTCACCAATACTAATTTACATGTATTTAAAGCACAAACGCTACATCTGATTACTTTATTTTACAATATAAGAACACACATTTTATCAGACTCGACCAACATGAGTGAAAATATATATGTAAATTAATTATGGACCGATGAATAGTTATTTGTTGTATTATGTCATTTGAAGCTGCAAAACTGCTGGCCGCTAACTGTTTCCAAAATGTATAAATGTGAGAAATATCCGGGCTAATATATCAATCTGGGTAGCTTAGTGGCAGAGCATCAGCACGGTATGCTGAAGGTCCCAGGTTCGAGTCCTGGCACAGGTCAATTTTTCACTTATGTTGGTTGAGTATATTTAATTGTCTGATAAAATGTGTGTTCTTATCCTTCTATATATAAAAAAAAGTAATGGTTTGGAAATGGACCAATGAAAGTCTGCGTAGATACCGCAAAACGTATCTGATTGGTCAGAGCTTTCTGACTTTTCTTTGGGGGAATTAACATGAAAGTAGAAAATTTAGATAGGATGGGTGCTATTAGGGGGGTTACCAAGGGGAAGTGACCCGGGTCTGTCGCCAAGTTTGGCGATATATTGGCAAATTTGGCAGCCAAAATTAGCTGCTAAAAGTGGCGCTATTTCCAGTTTTTCGCCAAATTTCCATAGACTCCCATTGAAATCCAATAGCGTTTACTCGCTTGCAAAAAATCAACAAATTGAGATATTGCAATGCAACAAAAATTAATATTAGCTAATGAATAGAGCTTAATTGAACTATTTACATTATTTTTAAGCAGAAACACTAACTATTTACAATATTCGTAACACTATATATACAATTGGTACTTGTTAGTTATCCTGTTGACCAAATTACTGTCACCAAATTCATATATATTAAACGAGCAAGGGATTTTCCTGATTATGAATGATATCGTAAACGACTGGGATGATTTTCACAAGACTTGCTCCCTATACAGGGCTCCCACTTGGTCCGTTTTTTGAACACCACTTTATTTTAAAGAAAAATTTTCTTTATAAATTTAGTAGAAACTGACCTCAATTTTCGTTTTTGTTGAAATTGTTGCTAATACCTACTACGAATTTTTCTCTTAAAAAATACTGGTTTTCAAAAAACGGACCAGTGGGAGCCATGCCTATACTAAATCGAGCACGAGAAAAAGATGTAGCTAGGTTCCGAATACAAGAAAATTCGTTTTTACAGGTTAACACAAACTCAGCGCTGAAAATGTTTTTTGTTTGGTGATGGATGAAGCTTATTTTTATAATAAATTTAGGTTTCATTTAAATTACAACAACAATTACGATGTGGAATCTAAAATTTGAATGCATAGAAAATAAGGGATCGCGAGGCGATCCAGAATGGAAACGCAAAACGATTACGTCTGGGGTTGGCTAGGGCGCGATTACGCAGGGAGTTGGTGAGCGTAGCGAGCAGGGGGGGCTGAGCCTCCCTAGTATTGTAAAATAAAGTAATCAGATGTAGTGTTTGTGCTTTAAATATATATGTAAATTAATTACAGACCGATAAATGGTTCTTCATTGTGTTATGTCATCTGAAGCTGCAAAACTGCTGGCCGATGACTGTTTCCAACATGAATTAATGTGAGAAATTGCCGGGCTAGGATATCGATCTGGGTGGCGGCTCATTGGCAGGGCATCAGCACAGTATGCTGAAGGTCTCAGGTTCAAGTCCTGACACGGGTCAATTTTTCACTCATGTTGGTTAAGTGTAATTAATTGTCTGATAAAATGTGTATTCTTATATTGTAAAAACCTTTAAATACATAAGTATAACCCTATGAAAAAATTATTTGACTTACCAAAATCAATGATTTTTATCTGAAAAATATTATGATTTTTCAGAAGCAAAAAGTTGCACGCCATACAAAATATCATTGTCTGACTGAGATAGTTGCACCATCTGTGAGACACTGCATTAACGAAATATTTGACTGGTCCATTTCTCCCATACTTACCCTACATTTAAAAATAATCTGCATAAACTTTTCATTTTAGGATAATATTCATTATTTTATAAACTCATAACAAAGAATGATAATATTGAAAAATAAAGAGTATCTATCAAAAGTAACTATGGATATTTATAAAACAAGACAAAAGCTGATATTATTTGATCCACAATATCATTAAACAAAATTATACCTAGAATTAATATTGAAGTAGAATGCTGATTTCATCATCTTCCCCATTCTGAACTTTGCAGAAAATTCCATTTTTTTTTTTCATTTTTACAGCCAACATCTAGTATACAGAATTAGGTGTAATTGAGACAGTATTGTCAATGATATGATATGAATTAACAAACCATACAGCACAGACAATACTCATTCAATTAAGATGCAGAGAGTTGCTAGTGTTGGTGATGATGGTGAGCAGGAATTGTCACTGAAAGGAAGAAAAATAAATCCATATTTTAAAAGTTTGAAAGAACACAGAAAAAGATTTCATAAAACATAGAGTTTAGGTATCTCCAACTATAATAAAGAAGGAAGGTTATATGTTTGCGTTCTGAAGCTACTGCTGCACGCAGAGCTACAAAATTTGGTGGGAAGGTACCTCTATGCATGCAGTTTGCACCTTGAAGCACGATTTTGGAATTTTTGAATAGATTTTATTTAATAAAATTTTTTTACGTGATTTTTAGTGTTTTTTCACATTTTGCTGCATTTACATTAGTAACCAGAATAAGGTTCCAGTCTTTTAGCTCAATATAGTAAATTTTGTCCTCTTTTCAATAAAGTTTATGCAAAATTCGTACAGCGATTTGTGAATTTTTGGCGAATTGTTTCCTTTGTCACTAAGAAATTTTGCCCAGAATGCTTGATTGGTTTGGTGGTTGCTTTCATTTCAACCTCAGCTACGCTCAAAATCGTCTTTTTTTTTTCCTCTATTTAGCTTGGAGAAAGTTCATAATTCTTTACAGATAAAAAATCATGATTTTAAAAGGGAGGGGAGGATTATTTATTATCCTGATTTTTTTTTAATTTTGTTTTTAATTCATGTTTTAAGCTTTTTTTCATGTTTTGCAGTGTATCACGTCACTTGATGCTGCTAGAAGTCAAACACCGATGCAGGGCAGTTGTGATTGGTAACTGATAGATTTGTAGGCACAGTAAGAAGTCAAGCGTGCAATTGTGATAGGCAGATGAAAAGGTCGTCAGCTGATTGTAATTCGCACAGAGAGTTGCGAAGTTTTCAAGATTTTTTTATGCAATTTTTTTCATGTACGTGGTGTCATTTATGTATTTCATTTCAGGAATTAATGACGATAACTTACCGTAAAATTCCACTAATCCACCCTTCCCGATTAAGCGCCCCCCTCCCACTTTGTAAACAAATTGGAAAATTCAAAAAATCCCAAGAAAGCGCCCCTTCCCCAAAAGAAATTTCGCCGCACACGTCAAGATCAACACCAAAAATTTTATCTCACGAGTGTTTTTTTCACGACGGATCAGAAAGGCATGACGATCCTTTGATATATCACAAACGTGTACAAACACAAAAGTAACATACAGCAGTATAACCAAACATTAGTTTTGCTGTAAATTTATCTCCATAGCGATATGAAGGTAATAAAAAAATCGATAGTGAAAGTTTCTCATGAAATAAGTTAAACAATGTATATTTGAAGCTGTGTGTGAAATATTTTGATTAAAAAAGAATCTATTTATTTTATCAAAGAGTTTATCGTCATATTTAACATTATTATGAAAACCAAACACAAAAAATGTATTGATTGACTGGTCAGTAGATGGCACCACAGTCGAATTTATTTCATATTTTGTCTATCTTTGTGGTAGCAATGTTTTTAATTTTAAAAATCTGGCAACACTACCAATTCGTCCTTTATGTTCTCAATTTTTGTGATTTGTATTATTTATTTAGCATTTATAGATAAGAAATCATGATTTAAAAAAAATAGATTATTTAATCTCTCTAATTTGCAACAGATGGCGACACCATATAAAATGTTACTAATTTTAGGAAGTATTTCAGGACATTTCCAACTGCAATTTCTCAGTGTTTTTTAATTATTTTAAATTATTAAGTTCCTTTTATTTTTATGTTACCATATTAATGACAGATATTCGGGTTGTTAGTTATCTTATGATAGATATTAGTGTTATCATTTATCTAAATGCATTCCAGTTTCAAAGCTTCTGAAATCCAGAATTTTCTATAATCGCCATTAATCATGAAGTTATAATATTTTTCTATTTTGTATATAATTTTATTTTTCAAAATGTTTTTCTTTTGTCAAAATAATGCATACTTCACAACGATCGGCCATTAGCATCTCCCCCACACTCATCACCACCCATAAATATCATATACTACAATTTTAATACCGTGTAAGCGCCCCCCCCCCCCTGATTATTTTAAGATTTACTGTCGCGTTTAGGGGGGCGGATTAACGGGATTTTACGGTACTGTTTTTGTATGTCAAAAAAAAAGGGGGGGGGAAAAATCATTTTGTTTCTGTTTAAAAAATTAATTATTATTCCTAATTTCTAAAGGTCGTTAGTTTAATTCTGTGTGTGGGGGGGGGGGGAAAGAAATTAGTATTTGATTGTATTTTGTGAGTATTCGATTGTAATTTAAATATTGCTTTAATGGTCTGATCGAACCCCCCCCCCCCCCCCTATGCAGAAATCAGAACTTTTTTATTATTAGTCTGATACAAACGAAATTTTTCTCAGGTCCCCCCCCCCCCCCCCCCCCAGGTACTAGATAAAGTTCGGTAACATTTTTTCAGCCCTTGGTTACCACTATTTCTGAGCATTAATCGTCAGAGTGGTATTTCCGCAGGTTCTATGGGCCTAATTTCAATAAGAATTAGTTCATGCAACTTAACACGAACTAATTAAGATATAGATAACTAATTACGATACAGAGTTGGCACCACATGGCGGTACAAAATGGAACTAAAAGATTTTGCAGTGCGTGCGCAGCTCGCCTGCTATATGTTGTCATAAGCAGCACAGACACGTTCCGGAGTTTCGATCGAAAGAGTTTCATTTAGAACAGAGTGCACCGCCTGGCGGTGGGAAGTGGATCTAAAAAATTTTGCATTTAAAATTTGACCGATTCAAACAAAGGGCCCAATTTTAATGAGAATTGATTCATTCAACATTACATGAGCTAATTAATATAGAGACAACTAATTAAGACTAATTTGGTACCCCATAGTGGTGGAAAGTAGAACTAAAAGATTTTCAGCACGTGCACTACACAACTTCTATACATTGCCATAAGCAGCAGGGACAAGTGCCGGAGTTTCGTTCGGAAAGAGGTTTGTTTAAAACAGAGAGCACCCCTGGCAGTGGAAAATATAACTAAAAGATTTTGCATTTAATCTTGGTCAGATTCAAACAAAATCTTTTATGACATTCTTCCGAGATCTCCCGGGAACTAAATAAACATCAATATAATTTTTTCAGCCCTTGGTTACCACCATTTATGAATATTAATATCCAGGGGGAGGGGATTTATTTTCTTGAGTTCTATGGGACTGATTTCAACAGGAATCGGTTCATTTAACTTAACATAAACTAATTAATATATGACTAATTAATTAAGACATAGATTTGGTACTCCCTCGCGATGGAAATTAGAACAGATTTTTCATGTGTAAACGGCACGCCTTCTACACGGTGCCATAAGCAGCGGGAACGAGTGGTGGAGTTTCATTCAGAAAGAAGTTTATTTAGTACAGAATGCTCCACCTGGTGGTGGAAACTGGAACTAAAAGATTTTGCAGTGCTTGCTTAGCACGTCTACTATACACAGTATCGTAAGCAGTGGGTACATATGTCGGAAATTTTGTTTAGAACAGAATGCATCCCCTGGTGGTGGAACTAAAAGATTTTTCTGTGCATGCGCCGAAAGTGGCTATTTTTATTGAAACTGCAAAAGAAAGTTACTTATTTGATAATCCCAGACAACAAAATAGTTTCATTTTCACTCATCCTCGAATATTAAGAAAAGTATCAGAGGTATTGAATCGAAACTCACAGTCTGTACGTAGTTTATTTTTCTGATTCCGAAAATGCAAATTTTGTGAAAATTCAATGGTAACCTTTTTTTAAATTTTGACTCACTTTGAATCAAATGATCCAGACATTTGAGGGGATTTTTATTCAGTTTACTTCCGCTTTGGGGTCAGTCTCTCTCTTTAATTTCCAAAAGACAAAGAGTTACCAGAGGAATGGTTTTGTGCAGCTATTTTTAGAGTGATTTCGCATTTCGTATCATTTTTTGATGGGAGCAGGGAACGCCGGGCGGATCAGCTACTTAAGAATATAGCCCACACTTATTTTAAAAGTGACACTGAAATACCATAAAATTAATCATGCAAATTATTTTCTTTTAAATCATGTAAACAGATTACTTTAATACACAATCAAAGTAATTAAAATTTGTTTTGGAAAAAATGCAGCATTTAAACTTTTTTGACAGATACATGAATTTATACATACAAAAACTTTATGTATATGTTAAAATGAGAACCAGAAATCTTGGTAGAAATTCAATAAAGGAAAAAGAAAAACTAATTATTTATTAAATGTTTAGACACTATAAACAATCACCATTAGCCATTTATTTTTGAGAAATGAATAATATAAATTTTAATTGAGAAATGAATAGTGCAGATGTCTCTTGCTGAAAGGAGCCAAGTTGCAGAGGAGAGAAAGAAAGGAGGGCAAGAATAAATCCCGAGATGAAAATAATATTCAAAATAGGAACAAGTCACTTCAAGTGATAAGAGATAGGTGAGAGAGGGAGTAGGAAGTAGGCCAACTGTATTTTATCGAGAATTTATTGCCTGATTAAACAAAAATTTAGAGGGAGGGAAGGCTGAGGCCCAAGGTACCTATAATGAAATATCATGAATACTAGATAAAAATTAAGAGAGAAAATAAAAAGTTGGGGAAGGGGGGGGGGGCAAAAGCCCCCTAAATAACAGAAACTATTGCCCATTGCAAAAAAACTAAAATGCAGATTTAAGGGTGACAGCTGAATTATTCCACATTAAGATATTCTACAAGTGGTCCATTGAAGGTTTATTTTAGTTATAAAATATATATAAGGAATGGGGGGGGGGGAAGGATTGAGGAATGAATAGGACAGACATCCCTTGGCAGAAGGACCCAAGTTGAAAAAAAGAGGGGAAAACTTTTTACTTTTTATTTCAAATTCAAGTTGGGTAAAAGTAGAGCTCCTATAATACAGGCTGAATCATACCGCCATTTAATAACCCAGTGGACCAAAAACCAAGCTAAAACCGGTTAGCTTACAGCACTAGTGGACGGCGAGTGACAGTAACAGGGACGGCAAACACCTGCTCAGGCGGTTTCCTAATGCTGAGCTAGGTTGCAATATGGCGGTTGTTTTGGGCAACACAATGGATATGCGTCAGCTCCCCTTATAGGAGCCTTAGGTAAAAGAGGGGAATGCAAGAATGAATCCTGAGAAGAAAATAATATTCAAAATAAGAACAAGTGCAGAGGCAAGTGGAAAGAGATTATAGAAAAGAGGGAGAGGGGGACAAAGAAAGGGCTAACTGTATTTTAGCTACAATGAGGAAATTGCACGTTTTTCAATTTAACTTGCATCTGATAGAGTGTAAAAATATGAACATTTTGATACCATTTTTACATATATTTGAAACTTTTATAATTCATTAAATCAACTTTTAAAACCCAGTTTTTGTCGTGGCGAGAAAAAGCCACGTCACGTGATAAAAGCTGTTCTGACGTCACTACACATGTAAACAAACCCTCGCTGTATTTCTCGATGTTATTTCCTATGGGGATGGCTTGCTTTTCGCTGAATGGCTTGCTTTACGCTTTTTTCTTTTCTTAAAAATGATTAGTATAACAAATTAAAAGTATTGTAAATTGCTGTAATAAATAAATAATACTGTGAATTCCAGGTGAGGTTTTTATTCCATCGCGTTTCTAAGAATTGTCTTTCCAGATCTCGATGTAGAAATAAAGTATCAGTACAAGTTAATACTCGTACTACAATATTGTATTTTATAGAATAATATATACTTTTATTTACTTATTTTTTGTATTAATATTGCACAATATAAAATAAAGTAATACAAATAGAATTTATTTCATTAGGGAGGGTGGAATTAACTCATAAAAATGTTTTAGTATTTCTATTTTATACTCTTGAATTAAGAATTTGGCTTGGCTTCACTATAGGTTTTATCTCTTCAATTGTTAAATAAACTGTTTTGAATATTTGAAAACAGTTAAACTTATTAGAAAGAGCGAAATGTGCTGAGGTAGCTTTAAGACAGCCTTACAGAATTTTTATATAAATATACACGGAAAAAGTTTAATAATTTTATTTTACATTTATGAAAAAACTAATTATAATTTTGTGAGTTTGAAATAACTGTTATATTCAGGTTCTTGTTTATAAATTTTTGACAAGATCTTTTATATATGTAAAAGCTACATAAATATATTCTTTGACGACTTCAGTTGTTTTATGTCAGGTCAGATTTTACTTTTAAATAATTAAATTTGTAAAAGGTTTAGTTTTGAGATGGAAAAAAATTGTGAAAGGCCTATTTTTATGACAAAGAATTTTGTGAAGGGCCTGTTTTAAGGTGGAATGTTTTGTGAAGGGCCTGTTTTAAGGTGGAATGTTTTCTGAAGGATCCTGTTTTAATATGAAAAATTTTGTGAAAGATCCTTTAAAGGACCCAATTTCTTCTTAAACAGGTCCCTGGACTATGCACAGGCAAAAAAAATCAAGTAATTATTTTAAATACTGTCAGTTTTGTGAAATTTTCAGAATGTGGGATTGAAGGTTTTATGCTTTATAGACCTTTGCAGATTACAGATGATGTTTAGTTCATAAATTATCTTTTTTATTTTTGTATTCACGTATCTTTTATATTTTCATTATTTTTATTTTTTACGAAAGTTAGAGCATTGAGGAAAAGACTGATATTATTTTTTTAGAACCTGATTAATCTAAAATAGGACATTCTGAGAAACTATATTTCAAACAAACAAAAAGTTCTGCATCCATTCAAAAATTATACATAAGCAAATAACAATAAAACAGTAATTAAATTATTTTTACACTTTTTTATTTAACGCAACTTGGTTTTTGTATATAAGGATGGAATCTTGTTATCGGTTGTTTACTCACTTTCTGATAAATTAAGAAATATAAAAAATAAGTGTAAGATTGTGTGTTTCCGATGACGTACAACATTTTATTATTTTTAGAACTTAATTATAAATTAATACATTAATTTTGACGCATTTTTCCGTTAGCCCGAAACAGTTGATAAATCGAAAAATATTATCTGTGGTTACAATTGTATGCGACTTACAACAATTTTATTATGCATTAAACCACGGTGTTAAAAAAAGGCTAAATGGGTGTGAAGCTGCAACTATTTTGCATACTAAAAAGTAGAAAATAATAAATAAAAACTATACAGTGTAATATATTTTTTTTAAAAATACGTTTTAATAAATTAAAAGTTTCATATTAATTGAATTATGATTATTCGTTGAGAAATCAATTTAGAAATCCTAATAAGATAGTTTAAATAATTCTTATATATATATTTTTTTATTTTCTCTTTCCATACCTTAAAACAGAAATAAAGCAACCATTATACATTTATTTTAATGAATTTACTAGCTCGCATTTTCTGCCAAGCGTACAAAAAAAAAAAAAGAGTGGTGTATTTTTCATGATCGGATTCGGTGGCCACGCCAAATTATTGTATTATATTGAACATTTTTTGGAAAAATCATGAATTACAATCATAAAATGAGAAAAAAAAAAAACAATAGTAATAAATTTACTCACATATGTTGCAGTAATTGTTTTTCTGATCGGTGAATACATAATCAGTATTAAATACAGATTTTTTGTTTTTGTTTTCTGCATTATTGCTCAAAATTTCGTCTTCTCATAATTAATTTGAGTACATTTTTATCCTTAATATAACCTGCATAACACGAAATTATATTCATATCAAAACGAATTAAGCATTAAAATGAATTAAGAAAATAATGCATTTCAAGAACTGTATAAATGCGATTTTACTTATGATTTCTTTTGTAATAAAACTATCATTCTTTTTTCGTTTAAATAAATAAGAGTAAGTAAAAGATAGCTTTAGTTTCCTGTTTTTTTACCCACATGAAATGCAGTTTTTCTTCCCTAAAAGTAAATAAATAAATTTTAAAAAAAAAATCCGAAAGTCCATAACTTTGTGTTTTTTGAATCCGACCAACTTCATCACTTTTCTAAATGAAAATTAATGCAAATGTATAAATAAATAATGCATTATATTTAGATATGTTAAAATAATCTTTTGACTTTAATATTTGTTTTTGTGTAAATGCGTCTTTAAAAGATGTTTATAATAAGTAGAAAGTAATGCAAAACAGCCTGCATGCATTCGACTCTAAAGCAGAATCTGCGTTTCATGTGTAGTGACGTCAAACCAATCCCGTCGCGTTTTCAGATCACGTGGTTTTGTTTTGCTTTTAGCGGAGTTTAAAACTCCAATAACTAGTTATTTAAAATTATTTTTGCGTTTCCGAGTTAAGATTTGAGGAATGTAAAGTCATCTTCATCAATTAAACATAAAATAAGGCATAATCTAGAATGAGTGCAACTTCCCCATTTACTGAATTAAACAAAAATTTATTGGGGCTGAGGCTCAAGGTGCTTAAAATTAGAAATCATGAATGTGAGATAAAATTAAGGGGTAAGGGGGGAAAAACAAAAAGTGGAATGCAAAAGCCCCTTAAATCTCTAAAACTATTGATCCCAGCCGAAAACTAAAGGCAGATAAAGGGACAACAGCCCAATGTCCCTTAAGATACCCTACAAGCGGGGTCCATTGGAGGTTTATTTTAGTTATAAAAATATATATATGGGAACGGGGAGGGAGGGATTGAGAAATGAATAGTGCCAACATTCCTTGCCTGAAGAAGCCAAGTTGCCGAAGGGGGAAAGGGTGGAGGGTAAGAATGAATCCCAAGAAAATAATATTCAAAATACAAGCAACTCGCCTCAAGCATTAAAAAATAGGGAAGAGTTGGAGGAGGGGGCACAAAGAGAGGGCTAACTTTATAATATAAGGAATAGGGCAGAATTGAGAAATGAATAGCACCAATGTCTCTTGCCAGAAAGAGCCAAGTTGCCAAAGGGGGGACAGACGAGAAGGCAAGATTGAATTCAGAGAAGAAATTAATATTCAAAATGTGAACAATTGTATCAAGTACTAAGAGAAAAGAAAGAGAAGGGAGGGGGGGGATAGAGAGGGCTAAGTGTGTTTTAGCTACAATTTACTGTCCAGATTAAACAAAAACTTAGAGGGAGGAAGGGCTCAGACCCAATGTGCTTAAATGAAAAAATGTGAATGTGAGATAAAAATTAAGGGGTGGAAGAAAAAGGGGGCAAAAACTTCCTAAATCTCAGAAACTATGGCTCCTAGCGAAAAGCTAAAGGCTTAATGTAGGACTGTACTTGGCTCCTTCCAGCAAGGGACATTATTGCAATTCATTTATCAATTGCTCTCCCCATTCTTATATATTTTATAACTAAAATGAACCTTTAATGGACATCACTTGAAGGGTATCTTAAGATACCCTTCAAGATAAAATGTAAACATTGGCACATCGTGAACAGTGACATCATAGCCAATCACGCAGCGTTTTCAAGTCGCGTGGCTTTTTGTCACTTTAAACATACTTTAATAATTATCGAACGATTCTTTTACATTTTTGAAATTTATGAGCCTGGAATCACCAGAAAAATATGAAGTTGATCGATTACCTCATGTGTGTAAATTCCTCATTGGATAACTTTTTTATTACAGGATATTACTGACACGCCATCATAAAATATACCACATGTATTCTCTGTTAGTATATAAATGTATGTTTTATTATTATCTATTTTTTCTCATTTTTTTCCTTTTGTTTCCTTCTATTAGTGTAATATATTTGGCAGTTATATACTATTCTTTGTAAATATGCCAGTATATACTATAAAATATTGCATTTTCATTTGACATGTGATGCCAAACTGATGATTACACAGTCACATGTCTTTTTCCAAATTCCATTTCTATTTTATACTTTCTTGCATCTTTTAGCATTTTATTTTTTTTCTGCTTTTCTCTAAACTTAATATGTATGTATTACTATGCCATCTCTAATTTGGTGTTTTCGGTAATTTTTTTAAAATTTATTAATTATTTATTAACATAAAAATATTCTTTATTCACTTACTACATGCCATCTTTAAATTTGTGATTGGATCAGAATTCAATGATAGAACTTGTTTGGTGTATTTTGCTTCCAAAATTATTGTATATAATGCATTGCACATGTCTTCTTTTTATTTTTTCCTCCCAATTCCCTTTTACTTACACTTGATATCTAAATTTCATTTTATTCTTCTGGCATCTTTTATCATTTTATATTTTTATTTTCTAACTTTTATTTAAAACTATTATGTATGTTTGGCTGTATGCTGTCTCTGAATTGGAGATTCGATAATTTGATGTTTTAACCCATTTTAGGCCAAGCATAGAAATTTTAATAAAATGTGGTATTATTTGCATTGAAATTTGCTTAAATTACATTCATTAAGACACCAAAAAAGTCTCGTGCATGAAAAATAATATTTTATTTAATTTGACGTTACCATTATTAATTTATCATTAAATTTAAATTAAAAAAAGTTTTCTTATGGCATTTGTTTTATTTTAATTTTATTTACAGAACTTGCAACTTTACTCCATTATAAAAACATATGGTTAATCTCAAGTGGAATAACTATACATTTTCAAAAAGTCAAATTTGTCAATAACCGTTTCAAGTATAAAACCAGCGTATTTTGAAAATTTCTCAACAGAAAGTGATTACTTCAATTGAATTACTAATATTTTATAGATGTCTCCAGAACCCTTAAAAATAGCAGAAAAATAAACTTAGTGAAAAATATATGTCACAGTGTTAATAAAAATATATTTATTGAAATGGTGCGTTTACGCACCTTTGGCCGAAAATGGGTTAATTCGTTAATTATTTACTTTATAGTATTCTGTATAGACTTTATACTTACCTATCTTATAAACATCATTACCTACATCATACACGCACAGTTGAACTCATTTAATACAAGAATGGCTAAGACAAGTATTTAGTTAAACAAACAATTTGCATATTAAGAAGGTTTCATCATTTAAACTATATTAAGATTTTCACACTTTTTATGAGCTACAAAAGAAAACCATGGCTAATATGAGCAAAACATCTGTTCATTTCAAAGTGATTTTGAGGGAAAAGTAGGGTGGAATTATGAAAAAAATCCCTTTGTTATCAAACACTGTTCTTTCCCTGTGATAACATTTCTGCATTATAACTGGCTGTCAAAATGTAGTAAATTATATTTTACCAGACAGAATTTAACCTTCAAGGAGACCTCCTCCACCCAAGTAAATGCAAGGGAATGTTCTGAGGTCTTGAAAAAATAAAAAAACCAGGGAGAGATAAGGACATTTCAACTGAGTCATGGAAAGGAAGGAGCATAGAAAAAACCTTCCATTCATCAAATATGGTATTTGGGTCATATTAACTTGCCTTTCATGCCTCTTATTGCACTGTTAAAAAAGAAAAGGATATATAAAGTCAATAGTTCAAAATTAGCAGTGACTAATGAAATATTCAGTGAGTTTTCTGGGAAAAATGTGAAGTGATCAGTTGCATTACTGTATGTCGTTCATATCTTTTGAAATTATTAGTCTGAGCCTTTAACTTTAGTACTGCGATTTTGTCTAAAGAAAATGACATTCATAAAGGTAAGACTGAATATTTTATGTTAATTTTGCGATATTAAGTTAATTTTAGCATTGAGATAATTAGAACAATTAATATTAGTTATTAGTTTAATTATGCATGTGTGTTTTTAGATTTTCATTATCTTCATGGATATTACTAGTAACAGTTAATAAGACGACTTTTATAATTCCCTAGCTTCTTGTATTAACAGAGTTCGACAGTATGTATAAAAATACTAACTTTTGCTTTTTAATAAACTAATTTTTTTTTTTTTTTTTTTGGGGGGGGGGGGGGTGTTGTTAAAAAATCCATCTTTCAGCTATTATGTCATGCAACATATCAAATTAACTGATCAATTGATCAATAAGAACTGAATAAAGTGACAAACTACAGTTCTCTAAGTTAAACAGTTTTTGAGATAGACAGATTTGAAGGTTTTTAAATGTACAAGGTGTGATCGGTAAATCCATGCAAAGTCAGCACTAGGCAATAGATGGCACTAGGAGTACCAGACAGTTGCATTTACAGCATCTGGGATGTCTAGCAGGTGGGTATGTGGAGAGCATAATTTCCGTCTCCACCGCCAATCGACGATTGGGATTTTTATGCTTTCTGATTATTTGTAAAATCAAACGCTTTTTAAGTCATTTCCGGTATTTTGGAGGATTATGAAGATATAAGAAGATATGATATAAGAAACTAATATATATTATTAGATTATATAGAAATATTAGATTAGATATAGAGATTAGATTATATAGAAATTAATTAGATTATATTACTATAATACTTATTATATTACAGTTATAAACTAATTAGATTATATAGAAATTAATAGATATTATATAAGAAACCAAGTTCAACCAGAAATGACCTAAGAAGCGTTCGGTTTAACAACTAATCAGAAAGAATGATAATCGCAATCGTCTATCCGCGGTGGACAGGGAAATTATGCATGTGGAGATTCATCCAGATACAGTCATTTGTTTTGTACTGTAAAGTCCTTTTATAGTAGATCAATTATTGCATTTTGCGAAAGAATTGATGAAAAAAAATTTCGTGTCATGAAGAAACATTATTTTTTGAAATGCAAAAACAGCACACAGTCACTAGGCTTTTGAAATCCTGGGACACAAACACTTTAAAAAATCCCTGATGGCTCAGCCTACAGGCACAGGTAGATTTCGAAGACGCAGACCGTGGGGCACCTGTTTGTTGGGAATTGCGGAAGAAATGACCTTTTTGCCGTGATGTGGCAGTTGGAACCGCCTACTTCGAAACCTAACTTGTTTGCAGGTGGAGCCGGCAGGGATTTTTTTTTGTTGTTTTTGCTATAAGGGTTGGTCCTATAAAAAACTTGTCAATATAAAAGTTTTAGATAATATTAAGAGGATTTATAATAAATTTAAGCAGATTTTATATCTTGTGAATTAACGAAGTTATGAATTTTTTTCTTCTAAACCCCCCCCTTTTCTCCCCTTGGGGCCATTTTTAATATCATCAAAAAGCTGTCATACATAAATTTTTGGCCCTTTTCCGAGAAATAATATTAACTTTAAACGGATTCGATACGTATCATAATTAAGAAATTATGGAGTTTTTTCTGTTTTCACAAAAAGCCCCCCCCCCCCTGGTTCGATTTTGCCCATTAACGAACTTGACTGAGATTTTATGCCCTTTGATTTTATGTATCAGTTTGGGAGAGATTTGTGCAGAATTATTGAAGTTATCATGTCCATAGAAAAGTGACATAGATAGATAGATATAAAGTTTTGAACTGGGGGTGGTTTTGAGTTCTGGGAGTCATGATCGGTGTAGATCTGTAAAAATTTTTCAAAAATTCTAACTTAGGGGAGAATGTAATAGGTAGTATTTCTTACAAAATCTACATAAAAATTGGGTCCTCATTTAAGAAATAAAACAAATTCAGTGTATTTAATACAAAATATGCCTCTTTTCCAATATTTTAAGGGAAAAATAATGCATCCTGAAGAACGCACAAATTTTTTATGCACATCCTTCTCCAATATTGTGCTTAAATGATGTGTTATAGTGCGTCTCCCGCATCACTAGCCACAAGAAACTAAAACTAAAATGCATGAACATTACATAGAGTCTATTCCATTGATTAGAACAATTGGGAGGGTGATATTAAGAAATGAATAGGACCTAAGTTCCTATCATCCTATATTAAGATACCCATCAAGTGGCGTCCATTGAAGATTTATTTTAGTTAAAAATATATATTAGGAATTGGGGGGGGGGGGGGGAGCATTTGGTAATTGAATACAGCCGATGTCCCTTGCCAGAAAAAGTCAACTGGCCGATGAGGGAAAGAGAGGGAAAATGAATCCAGATAAAAAAACTGGGAAGGGGGGGGGGGGGGGAGGGGGAGAACTGGAAAACACGTAGAAATGCAGGAAAATACGCAATTTGAATCTGTGAGAAGAGGGAGTCACTATAAGACCTATAATAATATCTGAGATGCATGTTTCTGGATGACATACACCACTAGGCTAGAAAAAAAATTGATTACCCCATGTTATAGTACAATAACTCAGTGCCCAAAAACCTTATTAATGCTGACTCACCCCAGTTCACCCACAAACAATCCATTATAAGACTAGATCATATAAGAATAGCAATTCATTGATTGGAGTCACCAAGAAATACTTGACACAATCTAAAGAAATTGAGGTCTATACAATCAAGTAAATAGATAAAAACATCAAATTATTGCCCAACACTAATATGATACAACATGTTTCAGAAGATGTTAAATTTTTTCCAGTATACAATTGGATAACTATTACAGGATCTTACTGACATGTCATCATAAAATATAGCACATGTATTCTTTATTAGTGTATGAACAATATATATATATATATATATATATACAGTCAATCTTATTTAATATGAAAATGGGTAAAACAAGCACATAATTCAGGAGGTTACATATGTTCTTGTCAGAGAAAAATTGACATATTTTGGAAAAAATTTTTTAGAAAGGGAGTAAAATTAATTGAAAAACTAATAATTCCACGTTGTTTTTCATTACTTCAAGTATTTAAAAATATTTGTTTTGTTAATTTTAGACACATATTATGTCGGAAACCTGCAGTCGCGTTGACTTGTACCAAAATATCCGGGCTCAATGGGCAGCATCCTATCAATCAAGTAAATAGATAAAAACATCAAATTACTGCCCAACACTAATATGATACAACATGTTATAGCAGAAGTTAAAATTGCTCCAGTATACAATTGGGTAATTCTATTATTACAGGATCTTACTGACATGTCATCATAAAATATAGAACATGTATTCTTCATTAGTGTATAAACAATATAGATATACAGTTAAACTTGTTTAATATAAAAATGGGTAAAATGAGGACATGATTCAGGGGGTTGCATATGTTCTTGGCAGAGAAAAATTGACATATTTTGGAAAAAATTTTTTAGAAAAGGAGTAAAATTAATTGAAAAACTAATAATTCCATGTTGTTTATTATTACTTCAAGGATTTAAAAATATTTGTTTTGTTAATTTTAGTCACATATTATGTCAGAAACTGGCAGTTACGTTGACCTGTACCTAAATATCCGGGCTCAATGGGCAGCATCCTAAATTCCTGTAGAGACAAAAAATTATTAAAATCTCAGTTTCGGCTTGTAAAATAAGGTAGTAGCTAAGAGCCATTGGCTGAAATTTTTGAAAAATAAGAAAATTGTGCTATTTTGAAAACAAATTCGCCTAAAATTTTGACATTTAACCTTATTTAGAAAATCTAAAAAAATAAAATTTTCAAAAAAGGGCAGTGGCCCTTAGACCAGGGGTTCCCAAACTTTTAGGCTGACATACCACTAAATCGAAGTTCATACTTCCACGTACCACCAGATAGCAAACATTACAGGCCTGCACTAAAGAATTCGCACACGAGAGTGTGTGTCTCATATGTATTGATTTTCAAGGGGACTACGTTGAAAAATAATAAAATTTTGTCCAAAAATCTTATGTTTTCTTTGGCAGACCGTGAACTTTTCGAACCACACTCGTAAAGTTAATATAGAAAACACTATAAAACAGAACAGGTCTAAAACGGATTATTTCTTCGGTCTTTTATGCTTCCGTTGTAGCAGGTTTTACTGTACCTCAAAATGCATGATTACGTTACTAAATTTTTACTTAGATTGACTACTTTATATTAACATTTAAATAAAAAGTACTATCATCATTGTAATTTAATAGTACAAACAATATCAAAATACAGTGTTTTGGTTGAAAAACAGTTACAATATTTAATAACTTTTTGGCCTACTGATTCATACATAGTAGCTTTATTGCAGTAATTTCCTCGTGTCGTTAATGTGATGGGTAGGGTTGTTCTATCAAGCACAGCTTCCTCATGTCTGGTTCAATATTAGTTAGTTTTAGTCGTAAGTCAGAGTCTATGTTTAATTTATTCCTGTATTTGTTTTTCATATAAAGAATTGAAGAAAAAGTGCATTCACATGGATATGTTGTGCTAAAATTTAGTAACAGAAAAAGAAAATGGCATTTACAGTCCTTAAATCGCTTTCAAAAATTTTCGAACATTTCCTTTTATGTGATAAACTTACGCCGTTTTCGATTTCATAATAATATGCTGCATTTCATTTCACGTACCCGTATCAGAATTTTGCGTACCAGTCAACAGATCTTCGCGTACCAGTACTCGTACCCGTACCATAGTTTGAGAGCCCCTGCCTTAGACAATTTAATTATGCGTAGATAAATGCAAATTTTTATCCAAAAATGTTAAAAATTGTTCAAGTTATCATGCTACTCATGTTGAAAAATGTAGTTTCCAGAAAATCACATTTAAAGTTTAGAAGAAAAAATATACTGATTTTTTTTTTAAACTTACACTTAATTTACTATTTTTGCACCATATTGAGAACCCTCCTGTGCCTTAATCTGCTCATTTAAAAGGGAGTAGATTTTTTAGTAGAATTTTTTTTCGGCGAGGTCAGTTTTATCAATTGTGAGCATGCTCACATTCTTGCTCATATCTTTCTTAATAATCTCCAATTATAATAAAGAAGGAAGTTTGTGTGTGTTCTGAAGAGACCGGTGCACACAGAACTACAAAATTTGGTGGGAAGGTACCTCTATGCATGTAGTTTCACACCTCGAAGCCTGAATTTGGAATTTTTGAATAAATGTTTTTAAATTAAATTTTTTATGCAATTTTTAATGTTTTTTCACATTTTGCTGCAAATTTTCCACATTAGTAACCGGAATCCGGTTCCAATCTTTTAACCCAATATAGTAAATTTTGTCCTCTTTTCAATAAAATTTATGCGAAATTCGTACAGCGATTTTTGAATTTTTGCCGAATTTTTTCCTTTGACAGTAAGAAATTTTGCCCAGAATGATCAATTGGTTCAGTGGTTGCTTCCATCTTAGCCTCAGCTATACTCAGAATCATTCTCTTTTTAGCTTAGAGAAAGTTCTTTACAGATAAAAAATCATGATTTTAAAAGGGAAGGGCGGATTATTTATTATCCTTTTTTTTTATTAGATTTTTTTTTCCAATTGCATTTTTTAACCCTTTTTTCATGTTTTGTAGCATATGACGTCACTTCATGCCGCTAGAAGTCCAACATCATTGGAGGGCAGTTGTGAATGGTAGCTCATAGGATTATAGGCACATCAGGAAATCAACCGGGCAATTGTGATCGGCAGATGAAAAGGTCATCAGCTGATTGCAATTCGAACAGAGTTGTGAATTTTTTGCGATTTTTAGAGTTTTTTCATGTACGTGACATCATTTATGTATTTGATTTCAGAAATTAACAATGATAACTTACTGTTTTTTTATGTAAAAAAAAAAAAAAGAAAAAGAAAGGAAATAAAAAAAGAAGTTATTTTGTTTCTGTTTCAAAAGTTAATGATATTTTCTAATATTTTAACGTCATTGGTTTATTTCTGTGTGTGTGTGTGGGGGGGGCGGGGGGGGGGGGGGGTGAGTGTTTGGTTGTAATTTAAATATCGCATTTATGATGCTCAAATAGAAACTACCTCCTTCCCCCCTGCCTCCAAAATTAGAACTCTTATTATTAGTCCGATTCAAGCAAAACCTTTTCTGAGGTCTCCCAGATACTGGATAAACTTCGGTATAATTTTTTAAGCCCTTGGTTACCACTATTTCTGAACATTAATCACCAGGGAGGAGTATTTTCTCAGTTTCTATGGGCACAATTTCAATGAGAATTAGTTCATTCAACTTAACACGAACTCATTAAGATACAGATTTCGTGCCACCTGTCGGTAGAAAATGAAACTAAAAGATTTTGCAGTGCGTGCACAGCACGCCTGCTATAGGGTGTCATAGGCAGCAGGGACACGTGCCGGAGTTTTGATCAGAAAAAGTTCTATTTAGAACAGAATGCACCCTCTAGCAGTGGGAAGTAGCACTAAAAAATTTTGCATTTACAAATTTGTCCAATTCAAACAAAGGGCCCGATTTCAATGAGAATTGATTCATTCAACTTTACATGAACAAATTAATATATAGACAACTAATTAAGACATAAATTTGGTGCCCCATAGTGGTGGAAAGTGGAACTAAAAGATTTTCAACTCAAAGATTTCAGATTTTTTTATAGAAGGCAACAGCATGCCTTCTATACGCTCCCATAAGCAAAGGGGACAAGTGTTGGAGTTTCATTTAAAAAGAGGTTTGTTTAGAACAGAGTGGATGGTATAAATAACTTCTTTCAAACTCTCTTCACAATAACTTCTTTTTTTATTTCCTTTCTTTTTCTTTTTACATAAAAAAACAGTAAGTTATCATTGTTAATTTCTGAAATCAAATACATAAATGTCACGTACATGAAAAAACTCTAAAAATCGCATAAAACAAATCGCGAAAAATTCACAACTCTGTTCGAATTGCAATCAGCTCACCTGGCAAAATTCACCTGGCGGTAGAAAATATAACTAAAAGATTTTGCATTTAATCTTGGTCCGATTCAAATGAAATCTTTTATGACATTCTTCCGAGGTCTCCCAGGTATCAAATAAACTTTGGTATAATTTTTTCAGCCCTTGGTTACCACCATTTATGAATATTAATATTCAGGGGGGGAGGGTGACTTATTTTTTCGGATTATATGTGCCCTGATTTCAACGGGAATTGGTTCATTCAACTTAACATGAACTAATTAAGATCTAGCTAATTAATTAAGACATAGATTTGGTACCCCTGGTGGTGGAAAATTGAATTTAAAGATTTTGCAGTGCATGTGTAGCATGTCTTCTATACTCGGTATCGTAGGCAGCGGGAACATGTGTCAGAATATTTGTTTAGAACAGAATGCATCCACTGGCGGTGGAACTAAAAGGCGAAAATGCCTATTCTTATTGAAACTGCAAAAAAAGTTACCGATTTGATAATCACAGACAATGAAATAGTTTCATTTTCACTCATCCTTGAGTATTAAGAAAATTATTAGAGGTATTGAATCAAAACTTGCAGTCTGTACGTAGTTTTTTTTAAATTCTGAAAATGCAAATTTTGTGAAAATCCAATGGTAACCTTTTTAAAATTTTGTCGAAAAACTGACTAGCTTTGAATAAAATGATTCAGACATTTGAGGAGGTGGTATTAAATTTGCTTCTGCTTTGAGGTCCATCTTTCTATTTAATTTCTGAAAGAGTTACCAGAGGAAAGGGTTTCTTGCAGTGATTTTTAGAGTCATTTCTCGTTTCGTATTATTTTTTGACTGGACCAGCAATGCCTGGCGGGTCAGCTAGTTCCTAATAATTTTAAATCTTTTGGCCCATAATTCTACACACTAAAAGAATTTAATTTCGGTCACAAAAAAAAAAAAAAAAAAAAAAAAAAAAAGATTTTATAAAGTTGAGAACATATGTAACCCCTTAAAATGAAAAACTTGCATGTGAAGAATGGTTCACCATTTTAACTATATTAAAATTTTCCAGCTTTTTATGAGCTACAAATGCAGGATCATGCCTAATATGAAGAAAACATTAGAAAGTGATTTTTGGAAAAAATAGGGTAGAATTATGAATAAAATCCACTTCTTATTGAACACTGTTCTTTCCCAGTGATACTATTTCTACATTACAACTGCCAGTCAATTTGTAGTAAATTATGTTTTATGAGACATAATTTAACCTTCAAGGAGACCCTCACCCAAGCAAATGCAAAGGAATGTTCTTAGGTCTTGAAAGAATGAAAAAAAAAGGGAGGCAAGGACATTTCAACTGAGCCATGGAAAAAAGTGAGCATAGAAAAAACCTTTAAGTCATTAAACATGAACTTTGGCTCATATCAGTGGCGCAGCCAAGGGGGGGGAGGGGGGTTAACCTCCCCAGAACTAAAAAAATTACTATAATTGCCGCTTATATGAATCAAAACTACTAAGGTTAAAATTAAGTTTTTTGGCCTTTCCGCCTTGGCAGAATCCACCGCTTTCTTAAATCAAATTCTATTCAACAATGCGATTGAATTAAACGGCGAAAATTCTACTTAAAACTGTGAAAGCGCATATTACACGCATAGGTTATGTCAAAATTTGATTTTTAGACTGTGTGACTTTGTCAAGACGTCTTATAGTAAAAGATGGGTCATATACTCTCACACAGACACTTTGAGTTATATAGTATACAGTGGTCTTTTCTTAATTGCATTTCTGTCTTTGTTCCATGTTCGAAACAATAACAGATCATCGAATTCCAGAGAAAAAAAAACATACACTTTGTAAGTCTCTCTCTCAGTTTCAAGCTTTTTTGCTCCCAGGAAAAAAATCTTTGCAAAAGTAAGAATTTAAAAAAAGTAAAGTTATAAAAGCTATTTTTCGATTATGAGCAGATTTTTGCAATCAACTTTCAAATCATTTGTTTCGTAGGGGGTCTGTACAAAAATTTAAAGACTATATTTCATTTGTTGGTAATGTAGCAACGACGTCTTGCTTATGATGGAGATTCATATATTTATTGTTAAAATTTTATAAATTAGTTGTGGTTCCTCCTTTAGCTATTTTTAATTCTATCACGCTTCTGTGAAAAGAAAATCTCTTTCCTTTCTATTTAAAATTCAATAATTCTTAAACTCTTTTATCGCAGCTTGAAGTGATCCTTTTTCAATGAATGTACATGTCTAAATTCTTTCTTTCGTATGTGCTTGCGGTGTTCATATGAGAAATGAAATCATTTTCAGTTTGGCATCTGCGTGCCTTCCTAATGCATGCATTTTGGATCACAGAATAAATAAAGAAAGATAAAATGCAACGTCTATTTCTCGATACATCTGCATGCTAAAATTCCTGCAGATGTTAAGTTCGGACAGTTAGTTTTCTGTTGTTATAAAGATGCTGATATGGTAATCTGGTTTGGCGGTTTGCGTTAAAAAAAATTAGAATGTGTTTCTCTCTAACGAATTTTCTTCTGTACCCTATGGGTTTTGTGGCATCTCAAAAAAAGGCATTTGATTTTGAGTTTGCTTTATAGGTAAATACAAATTTTGCTTATTTTATGAGTTACTATAATTTCTTATGATAGTAATCTTGGTCTGGCATTCTTGGGTCGCAGATAAATTTTGGTTTGCTGCAGATTAACACAGAAAATTCTGCTACTGAGGGAGGGGGGGGGGTATAGCACACTAGTAAAGTATAGATGGACATACCATGAATGTTCAGAGAGATATGAAACCTAAATATTAACAAATATTGGCATTCTGTATGACTTTTTTTTTTAAACCTTAAGAATATGGTAGAATGCAAAACATTTGAAAAAAAAAAATCTTAATAGAAAAAGTAGATAGTTAAACAAAATATCAGAACTGCTCAAAGACAATATACTCATATATATAAAACAATACCACGTCATAATTAAATTCTATTAGAATGAAAAACAGAGTATTTCTCATTTTAAAACAAAAAAATTATACAAAGTTTAAACTCGGCAGAGTGCCAACCATGCTTCAGAAAGAGGTTGCAGAACCTGTCAATCACATTTGATGTAACAGTAGACAATTTTTAAGCAATTGTAAAAAAGAATAAAAAAATACACTCAACACAAAACTTTCTGACTCATTTTTAAACATAAAAGCACGATACTTTCAGACATGATTATTAAAGTGATTTGTAATCAAATTTTTTTCATTATAAATGAATTACATATTGAGTTATAAGTGATTGTTGTCTCAAAACTATTTGCTTTTGATGTTTTGAAATTATTCTATGAATTATTTTTCAATAATCACCTTCAATAATTGAATTCAATTGGAATGAAAAATGTTAACTATTTATCATTATGATTCGGCTTACTTTAAACTAAGACCTTGTACAAAGTTTAAACTCGGCATTGTGCCAAGCAAGCTTTGAAAAGAGGTTGCAAAACTGCCTTGGTCAGTGCCGTGTTTTACTAGATATGTTTTTAATTAATATCTCAGATAATTACCAACATTTTTTTTTTTCAAAAATCATTATCAACAATCCTTGGATGATTTCAAGGGTGATTCTGAATAAAAAAATAATTTCTGAACTTCACAGTGAATTTTCTGAAAGGATAGGGTTGAGAGAGAGAGAGAGAAATTTCCCTCCCTTGACGCAGCTACAGAAATTCCTCCGAGAGAAAAATGTCTGAATTAAAGTCATGCTTCAGGTGCAAATCGGGTTAACTCTAATTTTCAGTTTCCAGCTGAATTTAGATTCCTGCAGGTTGGGTTTACCTAATTTTTCAAAAGTTAGTTCTGTATATAGCTTCATATTAAAAACTACATGTATTATAGTAATAAACATAGATGTTTGTCTATGTGTGATGTTTTCTGAAGAGACTGCTAAGCACAGAGCTGCAAGATTTAGCAGAAAGGTACCTGCATGATGATTCCATGCAGATAGGTACCTACTAGAGTGCTCCTCTACCCTCCTGCTGAATGTCCACAAAGTAAAGTTTGTGTATAACAGAAAACAGTCCTGATTCCACTAGATTGATATCTGAGATCTGTTTAAGAAGAAATTGTGTTCTTCAAAGAACCCTTCATAACTTTCTTCATTTCAAAATAGGACTTTTCACAAAATTCTTTCCTAAAAATAGACCTTTAACAAAACTTTTCCCTCTCCAAACTGAACTTTTCACAAATTTAATCATTTAAAAGTAAAATATGACTATCCTTTTAACATATAAAAAGAAAATGTGTATTTTCATACATATACTTCTTGAAAATGTATAAACAAGAACCTGAATAGAGCGATCATTTCAAATTCACAACTGTAAAAAGCTATTGACAATTTCGCAAAAATAAGATGCTGGGAGACAAGTCTGATCAGACCCCCTGGAAATCCAATATTATATATATATATATGTACAGTCAGTGTTCGAAATTAGCAGTCGTTAGTCGTCAAATGCAACTACATTATAGCATTTGACGACTACAAAATTATTCACGGGCGTCAAATTTGATGCCTAATTTTTTTTAACACTTATTTTTTGTTTAACTTAGCCAATCACCCACTTTTGAAAATTTGGTCTCACACCAAATGTAAACTCTAATGTGAGACAGTTTGACAGCAATTTTTAGCAGAGTGTACAAATCCAAATGATTTATGCAAACTTCTAAACTTTATATTGAACCTGCCATTTAGCACTGCTTAATGTGAAAAGGGATTTAGTCAGTTTAATTTAATAAAAAATGATACACATAACCGTTTATCTACTGATATTGTTAATGATTTATTAATGGTAAAACTGTATAGACCCAATTTAGCAGATTTTTGTCCAGATAAAGCTATAAATCCCTGTGAAATGATGTAGCTGAAGGACGGTCAGACATCCTGATTTTATTATCTAACTTTATTAAAGTTAGTGGGTATTGTTTGACTTTCATCTTTGCAATCTATATGCAGTCAAGCATTGTTAGCATTAAATAGCTTAATGTAAATTTTTGCTTAACATGAATTGATAATACAGTCCCAACAAATAAGATAGTACTATTATTTTAATGGTTAACACACACACACACACAAAAAAAAAAAAATGGTCTTTTAGATTTCATGTTAACAAAATTAGTCTGTATTATATTATATGTATAGTTTTTTTTTACTAAATTTAAGTGTAATTATCAACAATGGATAAAATTTTGTTAGTTTTAATTTTGTTTAACATGGTTAAGTGCATTTTTCTATTAATTTGAAAATGTAGTATTAATTAAAAAGGCTTTATCAGTTTTACAGTTGCTTCAATTATTATAATATTGTAATAATTTAAATAAAACCAAAATATTCATGATTTTCTATAAAGTAGCATATAGTGATACAGTTATGTGAATTTTAGAAATTGCAACTAGAAATTTTTATTTGATGCCTAAGATATTTACAGTAGGCGTCACTTCACACTTACCTTTCATTTCCCAATTTTTATCAATGTATATAGTTTCACTGACCAAAATACTGTACACTTCATTCTTACACGTATTGCACCACTTTGTGTAGTTTTTTTTTTTTTTTTTGTCTATTTACAGTGCAAAATTAGGTGAAATTTTAGAAGAAAAAAAAGAAATTAAATTGCTAAAATCAAAGTGGACTTTGAAATGAGCAAATGTTGACCAAAAATATTAATTTTCGTTTTTCTGTTAAAGCTTAAAAAACATACTGCAATATACTTGGCTGAAAATGTATTTTCATACTCATTAAAGCTATGTAATGAAAATAAAATATGATTTAAGTCAAATGCATTTTTCTCAAAACAAATTTTTCATAGTCTATAAATATCTTTAAAATGTCCTATGCATTTTAATTTCTATTTAAAATTCTTAATATTGCTAAGGAACTACAGTCAACTTTGTGAAATCCACCGATGTATAATCTGCAAATGTCTATTATCCTTATTACATGTTAGAATGAAAACAATGAAAATGGCAGCTAACAATTAAGCTCATGCATAAAGTTAAATGGTGTTTTTTTCATGAACTATCAATTTTCCAATGAAATAAATGGTGATTTAAGAAAATTCATATATTTTGCACCCTGCATTCAAAAATAATAATTTGAGCCAAGTAAAAAGCACAACCAAATCGAAATAGCAATTTTTATTTTAAATAGGATGCACCAATGTTTGTTTGGTTGGTTATGTGTAACACAAACATACATTTTCTCAAACACGATGAAACTGTATCATTAACTGACTTATCTCAACATTGTGTTTGTTTGTTTATTTTACAATACAGGTGAATATTTGTTTCAGTAAAATTTACGTGAGTGTATTTATACCTACTTTTGCATGCTGAATGTGATTCTATTTACAAGTTATTATTCATTGATACTGAAAGCAGCCAAATTCTAGATTTCAGTGGCTTTCATACTAGAGTTGCAAAAGCAAAAACCAGTGAGCTTTTAAATTATGCAAAAGGTGCAGTGAATGCTGTTCCTGCCTTTTTAGATGAACAAAATTTGGTTCAATGGCTAGCTTGTGAAGATGAACCAACTATAACTCAATCAACAACTGATGATGAAATTATAGCTATTGTTTTAAACCATATTGAATCAGAGAATGGAATCGCTAAAGATAACTTATGTACAGGGTTTAGAACTGGGATATAAATATTTAAATTTCCTTGAGAAAGAAAATTTTATCTCAGAGCAAAAAGCAATGAGTGTTCATAAACTACAGAAAAAAATTATTAGCAAACCAAAACTACCATTGTGTCAATGTTTAAAAAAATGAATAATCAGTAAAATTTATACTATACATAATTTAAGTTTTCTTTATATTAACTTATAAAAATATATAGAAAATTCCATATAATATGAATGTCAAATTCACCTTATCGAACTTATAAAACACAATGTATACACATTGATAATTTGTTTGTTACTAAAATAGGTTCAATAATTAAAACCACAGTTTTAAAACATTAAAACTATTAGATGTCAAAATACATGAGCTTTTGGCTAAACATTAGCCTTCCTCAGATGATAACAACCAGTCGAAAAAACCCTATTTTTTCGATACATAAACATTTGGCACCGACCAGGATCTAAAAATGGAGGAATAATTAAATTCAAGACTTTACACTGAATAATACAATTTAACAGTTCCTAACAACTGAAATCTGCAACCATTGCCAGTGTCATGCCATCAGCCACAGGCTCCCAGAGCAGCACGGATACCGCTTAAGCTCTGAAAAGAGCTCTTTGCTGTTTGGGTGCCCACACAACAGACGAGCGCACACACTGATGATCTTGGAAGAAATGAGAGGGAGGCAGGGAAAAAACAGGGGTCCAGTGAGAAGTTTCCCCAGAGTCAATGAACTTTGGAGGTAGGCAGAGCCTTACTATGCAATTTCATTGGAATATAGCATCATGGCACCAGCACAAAGTGACAGAAGCAAAAATGATGGTTGAAAGAAGAGGAGTCCTTACAACAAAATAGTCTAAAATAATAATAAAATTAAACAATTACTTAGAAATTTAGATTTTTAGGAAGGTTGCACTTGTGACTGTTAAAAATATATAGTAGGTTGTATGACGTCAGTGGGAATTCTAATTGTAGATGAATTTTTTTTTTTAATCTACAAAAATATTGATTTTGTGGGGGAATTTTGCATTTAAGTTACCCTAGGCGGGTTCCTGCTGGGTGTTTTTGAACACAGGACAAATTATTATCCCATGCTAAAATGGCCAGAGGACGTTCCCACCCTCTGCCCACCGTGCCATATGGACGTATAGAGTTCAATGCAGGATTTCTCACTTAGAGAATTGAACTGCGAAACTTCATTGCAAGTTTTTTTATTTCTCCAAAAATTGATCTAATTGTATGGTCACAATGTATGCCATCATTGCAGACATAATGTGTTGTTCTTGTAAACCTATGCAAAAAGCTTGTTTTGGAATGTTTGGATTTTTTCAAGTCTGGTTTTAGGAGCACCATAACACCACCGAAGGAGCACCACTGAACCATAGGTTAGGCCAAATCCTACATTTGTGCAACAATTTATTCTTAATCAACAGAGGACTATGCCAAGCCAAGAGGGGATTTAGGGAGTCCACAGCATTTTTAGCACAACTCATGAGTTTCAGTGATGTGCTTGCACCATAATGCCAAAGTACAAAAAAATAGGAAAATCTTCTCTCCCCCCCCCCTTCCCATATCTTCTGGGAGTGAGAGAATTAAAATTTAATGGGAGTGTTAGATTATTTATTTATTGTTGCTACAAAGTAACAACAGAACATAGAAATCTTTAAAAAGATAACAGTTTTACAGATTTTAAACTCTGTATGTTGGAAGGGAAAAGGAGGAGGAGAAGCGGAATTATTTTGTGTGTGTGCGTGGGGGGGGGGGGGGTGGAGAGGTAATTTAGATGATTATTTAATTATTGTCACAAGAAAGTTACAAAAAGAGCAAAAAAATTTTTTTTTCTTTAAACTGAGTGTGCTGGGGTGGGGGCAAAGGAAACTTAAAGATTTTAAACTTTGTAAGATGCAGGGCAAGGAGGGGGTCAAAGGGAAAGAAGCAGACATTTTGGGAGGAGGGGATAATTTATGTGATTATTTATTTATTGTTACTAGAAATTCATCCCTTTTCTGGGAGTTGAGAGAATGAAAATTTAAGGAAAGAGTTAGATGAATATTTATTTATTGTTGCTACAGGGCAACAATAGAGCATAAATTCTTTTAAAAATGGGATTTTAAACTTTGTGCGTTTGGGTGGGCAGTGAAGGGAAGCAGAATTATTTTAGGTGGGTGTGGGAAGGAGAGGTAATTTAAATGATTATTTAATTAAGAAGAAAATTATAAACAGAGCAAAAGAAAATTAAAGATTTTTTTTTAAAGATTTTAAATTGTGTATGCTGGGGTTTAAGCAAAGGACAGCAGAAAAAAATTAATGATTTTTAAAGATTTTGGAGATGCAGGGGAGTGGGGAAGGAGGGACAAAGAAATTTTAGAAGGAGAGGATAATTTAGGTGATAGATTATTTATAGATTGTTACTATACAGTATTAAATAGGTCAGAAAAAATTAAAGACTTATAAATGTAAAACTATGCATGTTCGGCACCAGATGGGTTTCAAAGGGAGAAGTTCTAATTTTAGTGGCAAGACTTATATGATTGATTATTTGTTGTTACAATAAAGTAACAAATAATGCAGAAAAATTAAAAAAGAAATAAAGATTTTTAAAGATAAATTTTGTGTGCTGGGATGGGATAAAATTTTATGGGGGCGGGGAGGATTTTTAATTCTTCTTTTTTTTAAGCAGGAATGCAGAAGATTCTCACCCCTGTATTTACATTTTTACTTTTAAATTAATGATAAAACAGTTCTTTAATAAATTTATTATTATTATTATTATAAGTTCTCTTCCCAAATTTAACTGCTTTTGCTTTTGAAAAATGGGACTTACAATCAGAAATGTATGGAACTTGCTTATTTGAATATTGATTACAATAAAAATCACAACAAAGGTAGACTTGGAGTAATATTTCAAGTTAAATCATGTTCAAAGGCAAAAAATCATAATTTAATACTTTAAATATTCAAAGGTCAAAAATCATAATTTAATATTCAATCTAAATTATTAGAATTAATTTACTTCCTAGTATGCTTCAGATGCTAAATAAAGTGTCTGAAAGTAAAAATGAATGAAGATGAGCCTAGTTATACTGAAAGGAATGGAAGGAGTAAATGACCCCAAAATGATAATTTTGTCCTTGTGAAAAATCTACCTAAGACCCCTGTATACCACTAGAGATGCTATAGCCCAACATTTAAGCAAAAGAACTGGAGAAGGGATATATTAAAAAAAAAAATGTGATGGGTCTTTCAGGAAGCATAATTTTTTCTTTTGAAAGATCACTAAAGCAGCACATTTTATATTAAATACAGTGAATCTGTCTAACAAGAAAGAATAATGATGCATCAAGCATAGATTGTGAAACAATTTCAAACATTTCCAGAATACTTTAACAAAACTTCGCCATTTAATCCTTTCTGGCACAGTGGTCCCTCTCCGGGCACACATAATTTTAATTCCAAACTTGCATACGGCACCAAGAATATTTTAATAAAATTTTGTTTCTATAATGAAAGCTTAGAATAAGGAGTTTGTATTTTCTAAAAAAGTTGTTTGTAAATTCTGATGTCAGTCAGCAATCTCTCATTTTACGAACAGACTTTGTCTGTACCAGAAAGGGTTAATAATGTATAGATACCACCTAAGGAAACGTTTTAGAAAACACATAACACATTTGAAAACTAGATTTTAGCAATTACTACCCATAGTCAGAAAGGTGATGAAATTCTTTTATACAGCCCTGTATATAATCTATAGATTTGTATATATTCTACATATTATGCTAAAATTTAGTTTAATAAGAAAATGCATATAAGTGAAAATCAAAATCAGTTGAGAATTCACCTTCTGCAATTTCTACCAATAGAGTGAAATATATTTTAATTCTTTGGTACAGCCCTATATATATTACTTACAGATTTTTATACACACCATATATTGCGCTAAAATTTAATTCAGGCAAAAACACACTTAAAACTACTGAAATCACACTTCAAATTACTATTCATAGGCAGCTGTGTATCCAGTTCTTTTCATAGCCCTGTATATGATTTTATTTATATTCTACAAACCTCTCTCAGGATACAAAATAGAGTTGAGTAGCTTGAAAATGCATAACTCAAATTTAAAACACCTTTAAGAATTTCATGTTCATATTCAGTAATGCTTATGAAATCTTTTGTGTAACCCTGTATATAATCTATAGAATTTCTACACACCAGTATGCAAAAATTTAGTTAAACTTAAATACACATACCATTACTAAAAAAGCACTTCCAGCAATTATCTCCAATAAACAATACTTGAGATGCAGTACTGTATCCAAATTATTTTTTCTGACCCTATAAATAAATGATAAATGCTTTGCACTTTATGTTTGTAACAGTGTATCATCAGTAAAATGCACTGCAAACAATTTTTCCCCATAGACCATAGTATAAAGGAATTCATCTGAGTGCCCCTGTAAATGAACTGTAAATGCTACTAGAAATCTGTTGAAGAAGAATTTGGGTCCTTTAAGGACCCTTCACAAAATATTTAATATTAAAACAAGATCATTCACAAAAGTTTTTATCTTAAAAAAAGGACACTTTACAAAATTCAATATGTTAAAAATAGATTTTTCAAAAAGAAAAAAAAAAAAAAAAAAAAATCCATCTTCAAACTAAACCTTATTACAAATTTAATTATTTTGATCTGTTACAGGTCAGGTTTTACCTTGCTGATCTGTTACAATACAGTTGAAGTTGCCAAAGAACCTAGTAATTAGCTTTTATACACATGAAGGAACTTGTTAAAATTATGTAAACAAGAACCTGAATATAACAATTTCAAATTCACAAAATTATGACTAGATTTTTCATAAATATAATAAAACTGTTCACAATTTTACAAAAACAAAGCCCTGTAAGAAAAGTCCAGATAGACACCTGGCTATGCATAACATATTTTATAGTAACCCTCTTGTAGTGCACCTCAATAATGTATATAAATTTCATTATATTTGAAATAGTGTAATACCACTAAAATGCACCAAAAAGGATTTTTTCCCCCACAGACCTATAGTGTAACAGAATACTTTTGAGTGTCTCTGAAAATGAACTATAAGTGCAACACACTTCATTTTTGAACATGCCATGGTTTAACCTTAATAACGTATATCAATTACCTGGCAATCACAGTATATTTATGCAAGTTAGAGCACAGACAAACAAATTCAAAACCAATTATCAACAATGTTGGAATGTGTTAAAAAGACCCACTTTTGTAAAATAAAGACCCAGTTTATCAGAAGTGTCCAGGTCCCAGGGACACAGGATTTATAAAGCCTAGTGACATCACTGAACCACAATGTATTATTACATTCCTATAATTTTTCTGATTTAAATTCATAATGTGAACAATATTGACAGAGGGACTGAGATCTTTGTGCTTGTATAAAATTAAATATATATACATAAAATAAAAATGTATTTGTGTAAACAAAAAATAATAAAAGGTAGTTTTTATAATATTTTTTATAATTTTTGTTTAAGAATAGAATCGAATAGTTATAAGGTAGTCTTAGATAGTTAATCTAGCTTTAAGTAGAATTTTTAAATTAGATAATATTTCATTACTGTCTGTTTCATCCTAAATTGATGACTAAGAAAAATTAGCATATCATAACAATGATTGATAAAATATCTAGAGTAAACTTATACTTATAAATTAACGATTATGACAGGATACTTAGGATTTTAAATGTTTTGTTGAATATCTACAGAAATGCTTATCAAATCCTCTTTGAACTTTAGGAATGTAAAGAACATGTTTTATATGGGTGATTCTCAGTAAAAAAATTAATTCTGAACTTCACAAGAAATTTTCTGAAAGGATCATGATGCAGCTACAGAAATTCTTCCCAGTGAAGAATGTCTAAATTAAAGTTTTGCTTTAGGTCAGGTCTGCTGATCCGCTTCTGCAGGTTGGGTCGGCACTAACTGTTTGCTGGTTCTGTACATTGTTTCAGATTAAAAACTATATGTATTATAATAATAAACATAGATGTTTTCTGAAGAGACCACTTCAAAATTTGGCAGGAAGGTACCAGCATGTCCAAAGCTCTGCATCTCAAAGCCAGTTTTTGGATTTTTTAAAATTAGTTTTCTTAATTTTTTATATCATTTTTTCACGTTTTGCAGAAATTTTCAACATTAGTAAGAGGAATCTGGAATTTCTACAGCTATTTAAAAATTTGTTTTGCAAATTTTGTATGCAGTTTTTAGCATTTTTTCGTGTTTTGTGGCCATTTTTCAACATTCGTAAAAGGAATCCAGTTTCAATCTTTCAGCTCAATATACTAAATTTTCACTTCTGCAAATTTTATATAATTTTTAGAATTTCTTCTCGTTTCACAGCAATCTTTTGATATTTGTAAAAGGAAACGAGGTTTCTATCTTTTAGCTGAATAGAGTAAATTTTTATGAAATTCACAATTTTTTTATGCAATTGTTTCACGATATTCATGATTCCCCCCCCCCTCCCCCAATCGTTTGATGAAATTCACTTTTTTCCTTGCAATCCTTTGTTGAAGTTCATGTTTTTTTACTGTGATTCTTTGATGAAATTTGCATTTCTCTTACTGTGATCTTTTGCTGAAATTTGCAGTTTTTTTTACCGCTATCCTTTGACGAATTTTATGTTTTTTTATCAGGATCCTTTGCTGAAACTCGCGTTTTTTGTACCTCGATCTTTTGACATAATTGATTTTTTTTCTGCGACAGTTTGTCTAAATTTGAGAATTTTTTTTGTGACTGATTGACAAAACTTGCTATTAGTTTTCATGATCTTTTAAGAAAATCAACAATATTTTTCCTTCATTGTTTATTGAAAGTCTTGATTTTTTTTTTTTATGAACTCTTTTGATGAAATTTATGTTTTTTAAGTGACTAACTGAAGAAGACTAACTATTTGTTTCTGAGATCTTTGACAAAATTCACGATATTATCATTTAAAGAAATTCACAATTTTTCCACAACAAATTCATGAATTGTCCAAACTTTTGGACCGATGACTGTTTCTTTTTTTTTTTTTTTTTTTTTTTTTTTTTTTTTTTTTTTTTTTTTCAGAACTGACTGCTTTAAATTTTCAGAACAGAATCACACCTGATGTTTGACCTCATATTTTTCAGTGAAGATTTAGTCACAAGAGCAATTAGGGCACCAGCAATAAACTGAATAAAAATTACAGAATTAACAATCGCCTGCAACATAAAATTCTCAAAATGACTATGTGGGCCCTATACAACATCTGTATGCTATAAATAAAAAAAATTTGAATTTTTTACAGAAATATTTATATTTTCACAAATATTTGTGCTATTATTACACAAATGCATGCAGAATTTTCAACCAAATTCAATGCTACTTTTCGAAACATGACAAAATGCTGTAAAAACATTATACAGTCAAACCTCGTTAACACGAACATGCTTAACGCGAATTACTTTTAGCACGAACTGTTTCCGACTGCCCCGTCTAGTTGTATGTAATGTAACACATGGGCTGATAAGTTCCCGGTCTGGCACACAGATGGCGTTGCAATCGCCGAACCGATGTTTTTTTAGTAAATACTAACCTTTAAAAGGTAGTAAAAAAAAATGCCATGATGATTCGCCGTGTGGATAAAACGTTAGAGTGGTTTTAGTTGAACGACTTTGTTGATAAACAAAAAAATGGATAACAAGAATTTCAAGAATTGTTATTTGATGGGGAAAAAATACCGTTCAAACAAAAGCTTGGCTAGATAAGCGTTATCCGGACACTGCACCAGGTAAATCAACCATTATTGACTGGTTTGCTGAATTTAAACGTGGTCGTACGGACACCAGTGATGCATCACGCAAAAGAGGTGGTTACTTCGGAAAACATAAAAAAAGTCCACAAAATCGTTTTGGGGAACCGTAAAGTGAAGTTGCAGGAGATAGCTCAGACTCTGAAGATATCCAAGGAACGTGTAGGTTTTATTTTGAATGAACATTTGTCTATGAAAAAGCTGTTGTCAAAGTGGCTGCCGCGCGTGTTGACTTTTGACCCAAAACAACAACGAGTTCTGAGCACTGTTTGGAGCTTTTTCATTATAAAATTATGTTATTTATTATTAAATTATTATTATTAATCATTTATTAAATTATTATTATAAAATTATTATTATTAAATTATTTTTAAAATTATTATTATTAAATTATTATTATAAAATTATTATTTTTAAATTATTATTATTATTAAATTATTATTTATAATTAAAGTTATGTCATTTATTAAAGTTATAAAGTCATAAAGTTATAAAGCTTTGTTAAAAAGTTGTGTTTTCTTTATTAGACCGGGAACTTATCAGCCCATGTGTTATAACATTTCGGATAACATGAACTACTTTTAACATGAACAAAAAAAGTTTCTCCTTGAGAGTTTATGTTAACGAGGTTTGACTGTACTGCAATTAGTAAATGAATATATTGCACATTTAATTATATGAGCATATATATATGAAAGCATTTTTATTTCTGCACACAAGACCAATAATTTTTTTTTCAGAACTTGGTAAACATATATATAGGGCAACTTATATAAAAAGATGAGTTGCATATCATGAAAATTCAGAGAGATATCAGTGATATAGTGAGCTGAATTTCAGTTGCTTTCCAAAAGTAGCTGGATGATAAGGAACTGTACACAATTTGAAATTCAGCTCAGAGTATCACCGATATCTTTCTGAATTTTTATGATATTCCTTTATCCTTTTTATATAAATTATCCTATATAGGTGATTAACAAACTACGAAAAAGTTTTTGATGTGATGCACACATCTGAAGTTAAATATTATTTCATACATATATCATCAAATATTCAATATATTCATTTTCTAATTGCAGTATAATGTTTCTAACATATTTTGTCAAGTTTTCAGAAAGTGCTTTAAATTTGGTTAAAACTCTGCATACTGAAAACAATTTTTTTTTTTAAATTTTGTATAGAAACACTTATATTTTCACGAATTTTCAGGCTATTACACATATGCATACAAATACTCTAAATGGCCCACTTACAATGAGAGACCATTTTGGACATTTTATATTACAGGGTGAATGGGCTATAACCAGTCTGGTTACGGCCCTGCAGGAAGATTACAAATACTATTAATGTTATTTAATTTATCATTGGCTCCATATAATTGCCTTTGTGACTAAATCTTCACTGAAAAGGATGAGTTCAAACATGTTCTTTACATATGATTCGGCTAGCATTTCTGCAGATCTTCAACAATATATCTAAAATCGAAAGTGTCAGTTCATTATCCTTAATTTATGAACATCAGTGTAAAATTAAAAATGTAATTTCACAAAAGAAAGCAGTATTGAAAAAAAAAAAAGCTTGTTTACTCTCTAACAAAAACAACTTTTGTAGAATTGGTATCAGCAATTTAACCAAATCATGTAATATACTAAACTAAAATTTTAATTTCTTAGAGCAGTTATGTGGGGGTGAGATATAACTAGCATAATTCACTTTATTAAAATAGTATTATATATTAGTCAAATTAATATTTCAATAACTTAGTTAAAAAGAAAATGTATTTGTACTTACAAATATCAAAGGTGAGCTTCAGCTCTTGAAATAGGCTATTATAGCAGTTGTATTATTTGACTGTGCCATGTTTCTTCTTATTTCTCTACATAATATAAAAAGTACATAATATAAAGTTATGTTTATGTATGTAATAGAGAAATAAGTATTTTCTATGTAATAGAAAAGTTGTTGCCACTCACCAGATATGTGAACAGAAAATTAATAGAATGACCCATTAACAAAACAGTTTCAATAACAGTGTAAAACAGAGAAACAAAATTAATTTACTAAAAATGAATTATGTTTAATTATATAATCTTTGTAATATAATATGCTAATTATCAATTACTTTGAGCTCCATTTTTTTCCACTGATGGAACAAGGCACTGATTTTATTGAGCAAGGTATTATTTAAAGGAATGAAAAATAAAATAATCCAAACCATATCATTTTAAAATGTATTTATGTAAAATTAAACCAAAGTATAAAATAATTTCAATTATATGTCAGATATTTAATTAATAGTATAAATGTCACTCTTGAAACAAATTTTGAAATCTGAAATGAAGTAATGTTCAATAAAATTCCTTCATTTCTCCGCATTTCATTATAGGGGAAAATGGGATACAGTAGACCACACATTCAAAATGTATTTATTTTACACATTAACAGGGTTTGCACCAATCAATATATGGTCCTGAGACCCCATGATTAGGAAAAATGGGGATCAAACTATTGAAAGACATTTTTTAAGAATTCTTTTAAAAATTTAGAACAATACATTTGAAATATGTTGCTTTCAAATATAACTTTTAATTAAGTATTGCTTAGGAAAGTATTTTATAAATTACATTAAAACGTTACATGAAATATACATATCAGATGTATTACAGAGAAATTATTACAAATATGAAAACTTTCAATAATAAGTACTACCAGGTTTGTGCACAGGATTTCCAAAAGGGTGCGGTTAAGTATGAAGTATTTTCTTAAATTCAGACTTTATAAAATTTACTATTTTTAATTACACACTATTTAATGTAAATTGTACATTAACATAAATGAGTATTAAATTAGTTGTGCAGTCATACAGTATGTATTAGTTGTACAGTATGAAATATTAATGTTTTATTTAATCTGTGTCCTGAGTGTAGATTGTTAATTTCAGATTTTGTCAAAGAATTCAAAGTAGTGACTACTTTTGAAAAGTAATTGGTAGTCACTACTTTTTAAAATAAGCAGTTGTAGTTAACTACATTTTTGCTGTTGTAGCTACAATAAAAAAGCAGTTTTTTTCAGCCACTGTTGTAATTTGTACATTTTTTAACAGAAATCTATTTCTAGAAGCTTCATTTATGTGAATCCAAAATTACAGTTTTTCAGTTATGCTTAAAAAACTACATGCATTGCATTAAAAATGAATTTAACATTAAGAGTTCAAAATTTTGTATCTGCATAATTCCTAAACTACTGCTACTACTCTACCTGAACTAAATGATTTCTCATTTGACATCCAAAGATAAAATTTACTGGAGAATCCAAATATGATGCAAAATCAAGTGTTAGTATTGAAAATATTAATGTTAGTTACAATTTCAATATAGCATTATTAGTAGAAGTTATTACTAATTGACCAGTGACATTTTTAAATGATGATTTGTGACAGAGTTGGTAGAGAGGTATCCTTTTCTTTTCCTTGACTGTACATTAAGTTACACTTATTAGATCTTAATTTATGCTATCTGTACATCCTCAAAATATTTGTAATATCCTAGTGTTACTTACCAGGAGAAAACTACAGTTACTGTTTAAACCTGATAACAAGTGAAAACTAGTCCAAATAAGAATGCATTAGTTCACCTAATTAAATAAATTTTATTTTCTCATGAAAATCAATAAAGCAAAAGTAATGTTAAAAAATCTAAGTGATTATGCATCTATTCATAGTTGAATGTTATGCATCTATTTAAAGCTCTCTTCAAATCAAAGTTTAAAGTAAAAGTATTTACTTTTATATCATTTTGGTTTTTCATCATCTCTTGAATAACACGCTTACAAATCTGAAATGATTGACATTTCGTTTCATTCACTGGCTTCAAGCGTAAATAAGTTATTAAGTAACAGTCAGTAGAGGTGATTTCAGGATCACTGTGATTAGCTTGTTTGTGACATCATACAAAAATAGCCAATGTGTTTCAGATACGAGTTATTATGTTTAAAATAGCAACGTGTTTATGCAAAACAACTTCTAAAAGTGTGAATTAAAGTCTGGATGTTTTGTGGTGCTGCTTGCTGCCTGTTACCTTTTTGGTTGTCATTTTTTATTTTTATTACAAAATGTAGCTGCATATTTATTATCTTTTCAGTTCTTTCAGTTAACAGCATAGTTATGCTGTATTTTGTTATTCATCTCATCACTTAATAAACTAGTATGTTTTTAAAGGAACTGTTGTCTTAAAAGTCTTCCATACAAAACACTGCTCACTCTGCTCAATCATATTTAAAATAGCTAAAATACCAATAATAAATATTAACCAAATGCATAAAAATAAGTGAAATATTACCTTTACATTTTGTATGTCAAGTTCAGTAAGGCTCAAAGTATTCTTATTCTATATTGAAATATTTACTAGAGAAAAAAAATGAAAGAAAGAAACCAAATGGGAGGGCGTTAAATGCCCAAAACCATTTATCTGTGCATGGCCTTGAGTATTACTAAACTAGTATTCAATAATTGCATGACAATATTTTTAAAATATTGCTTTATAAAAACTTGTCTAAAATAAAAAAAATAACTAATTTTAGATCTATTTCCTGTGCTCCATTTCAATAAAATATTTAAATTTCAAGTCAATTTGTGGAATTTTTTCTTCAAAAGGCAGTGCAAATGGACATGGAAATATAAACAGGCAAAGCCTTGCTCAGATGCCAACAAAGCTTACAGAGGCATCTTGAAAATACACTAACATACAAAGAATCAAAATCGGTGCACTTAATTTAAAGTGAAGCCTGAAGATGCACTGAAAAAAATATGTAAAAATCTAATTCAATCACTCTATAAAAATGAAAACTATGTGGAACAAGAGAAAAATAGAGATGAGTAGATAAGGCCCATTTTTGATCAATGGCCATATATTTTTTTTAACTGTGATAAAATTTATGATCTAAATTTACTGGTTTTTTAATTGATTTTTGTCTCTAGACTATTTGTTTAAGTATGTTAAACAAAATCTGAAATAGAGGTTGTTTAGCCAATTTTGGTGCATTTTGATATTCTTTTAAATGAATTTTGTTTTCAATAAGAAGATCACATAATCACAAGTCTGATTTTTATATATGTTGATATAAGATAAAAAATAAATAAAACATAAATAAAAATCAGGAAAAGAAAAAAGCTTGATAAAGCTTTTCCATTAAGAAATTAAAAAATGTACAATAATTGAACTATTTTATTCAAATGTTAAAATAATTCAAATTCAAGCAAAAAACTTTTTTCTTTTTACTAAGAAAATGAACTACATGGTACAAGAATTTTTCTATGTCAATTTAGTTTTGATATACTTTAAAAAACAAAAATGCAGAAGTATTTCTCTAACAGTTTTCTATCTTGAAAAAAAACTCCTTGGAAGTAATTCCTAATTTTAATGAAAATTTGCAATGCTCTTTTAAAACAAAGTTACAGGCATAATCATATTGCAATGTTAAATTCACACACTAAAATTATGAAAATTGGTCGTGCTGATGTGCACTGCAATTGAAGTGGTCTTCGGTTGCGGCATGCACAATTACTGGCAACACCAAAAAATCAATATCTGCAGTACTCAAGATTAGCAAATATTGGGTCTCACTTATTAAAATTGAGGTCAATGGCCAATCATCACAAGCCTTGAAGTAGTACTCATAAATGGCAATATAGTAAAAAATATTTGAAACTTTAAATCACATGATCAAAGTAGAATTTATGTAATTTTGAGAAAGTTGGTTGGTTTTAGCTACAAAAAGAAAAAAATTGATTTCTTGGCATTTCAAATTTCTTGCTAATAAATATTAAAATAATAGAGGGAAAAACAATTGAAGTTTAAAGATAAGGCTTTTATTTATTGTCAGGTCTTGACAAATGCATTTGCCAAATCGCCACTTGCAACCAAAATATTTTAACTGACAACTGTATTTATTTAAATAAACAAAGTTAAAAAGTTAAAAAAAAGTTTCAATATATCATTAGGGGCTATTTATTAATTATGTCACACTTCAAAAGGAGGGAAGAGGGTCTACAAAGTGTTACAGGCAGAGGGGGGAGGGTGGTTAGTACATCGTGACATCATATCTAATATATGAAAACAATTATGTCAGAATTATTTGTAAGCAGCATAATGAAGTTCATTAGTAAAATATTTAGTTTTATTCAGCTAGTATTAGGTATTTTTTTCTTTTTCTTTGAATTCCAAAAACTTTAAGTAAAAACATACAAGATCTTAATAATTTTATAGTATTTATATCACTATGCGATACATTGTGTAACATTTTTGCAGAAATAATTGCAAAAATGTAGCACCACAGGGGGGAGGGAGGGGGGGAAAGTATCACTTGAGTGCGACAACCTGTGGCACAGGGAAAGAGAGGGGTTAAAAACACCTACGAAATTTGTATGAAATTATTAATGGTTTGCCGTTATTAATATTTGCACATGAAAATAAAATTAAAGGAGATAACAATGACAGATTATACTGTGGTAAAAAACAAATACATTCAGAAACAATACGGCACAAAATTCAGAAACAATATAGTATAGTTTCTGAAGCAAAAGAAATAAGTTATGGACTTCTTTTTGATTCAACTTTTCCCCACATTCTCCATCTATTGGATTTATATGGAGTGTTTTCTGATACAAATACAGTCGACTCTGTGAAATCCGCTGACGTATAATCTGCCATCCATTTTGAAACATAAACAATGGAAATCATGCTTTCATAGTTAAGCTCATTAAAGATTATATATAGTGTTTTTTATGAATTATCAATTTTTAAATGCTTTAAATTTCGATTTAACAAGTTTTATGTGATTTGCATGATGTATACTGAAATAATAACTCAAGGTAAGCAAAAGGAACAACCAAATGCAAATATCAGAGAAATAATTTACATTTTTAAACTATACATTCCTGTAACAGATTACTAAAGAAATATCTGAAGAAATCAGTAACTAATTTGTTATTTGAAAGGCTATTTTGCTAAATACACCTTTAAACAACTGGGATATAAATATGTAGATTTTTCAAACAAGGAAATTTTATAGTACAAGAGACTACTCAAACAGAAAAAAATAATATATATATATATATAAGCCAAAACTTAAATTCCCATTGAGTAAATGTTCAAAAAATTAAATAACAGTCAACAAAATTTAAATTTTATAATAATTCCAACATACGTAGAATTACAGTTGAACCTCAAAAATCCAGAATCGGCCGGACCGCGGCGATTCCGGATTTTCGAATTTTCCAGATTTTGGAGGTCTGTTAAAAGTATTTTTTTATGATAGTATAATAACATACAAAATCAATTTTTTCCCCACTGTAAATGAACTATGATAAAATTGGCGAATAAATAATAAAATGGAAATAATACAATAAAATAACACTTATGCTGAAATTAAATATACATATTAAAACACAATAAATTAAAATATAGTACACAATAGATAATACAATATAGGATTTATTATCCGGCATCCTGATTCCCAGAACACTCTAAAAATTGGAACATTGAACGATCTGAAACCTAAACTTTCAATTAAAAAAATTGGTAGATTTTTTATTTTATTTTTCACATCTTATTGAAGAGTTAACATGCTTTATTATTTAATATTTTAAACTTTTTCTCATACATATCAAGATACACTAAAATATTGTTGCCCACCCCCCCCCCCCTCGCAAACATGGTAAAAAAACGTAAAATAATCAGAGGTGGCCCAGTTACGATGCTCCGCGGAATACAAGTGTTGAATGAACACATTTGTCAGACATTATGTTCTTTTTTGGATCATTTTTATAACATTGCATCGGCAAAATTGTTAAAAATACAGAACTAACTACATATTCTTAAATTTCATACTTTTCTTTCTTAAATGCCAAAATCCATAAAAAAAAATTTTGAATTTTAACCCTTTGAAATAAAATATTTTTTAAGCATCGTCATGCTTTATTTTTTCCTTCTTCCCCTTCTTTCTCAGAACACGTTTTTGAAGATAAAAAATCTGATTTTCATGATAACAGGAAGCCTATGTCGTCTAAAAGCACCCCCACAATTCGGCCAATCAGAGAGATCAAATCAGGAGAATTAACAAAGGGAGAAGTATTTGTTTCCTCATGATTCAGCTGAGAAAGAAAATAAATGAGAGAGGGTGGGGGAAAAAGGGAATAAAAGAGAGAAAAGTGATAGGATTCCTTTACTACTTAAGGCCATTACCAGAATATTGTACGTAGCGTGCTTCTATTTATTTATTGGAAAGGCTGCTTTTTTGGGATTATTTGAAAATTTTTACTTTTTTTACAAAATTGCAGGGGAGGGACGAAAAAACAGGATATTACGGTAATTATGTATTCCTTTAACTCCATTTTATGTATCTAAAATTATTTATTCATTAAAAAATACTCAAATAAAAATAAGGAACCTGACAAAATATTTTTATGATGATTTTTTTAAAACACTTCAATGTTCTCAAGGGTTATAACGTGCAAAATTCTCTCACTTTATTGAGAATCCTGTTCCTGTTTATTTATGTATTTTTTAACTTGTCCGTTTTTTTAATAACTGAAGTCTTTTAATTAACGGTCAGGCGGTATAAAAATATACCAGAAGATGCCCATATTTATTTATTTAGTTTTCAGTTAAAAGTTTTTAACTGCATTCCATTAGAAATATGAATGCCCATATTTATTTATTTAGTTTTTAGTTAAAAGTTTTTAACTGCATTCTATGAGAAATATGGAAATTACAGCTAAGTCTTATTTCAAAAATTAATAAAACTGAAATCGAGAAAATGTCCGGATTTTAGAGATTTCCGGAATTTGAATGTTCAGATTTTCGAGGTTCAACTGTATTAAATTACTTTTAAATTATATTATTTCTTTTTATATTGTTATTTTTGTACAAATATTAGTAATTTACAACTCAGTTTAAAAACAAAACAAAGGAATGATCTGTAACAGGGTTGTTCGATTTAAATCAGCTTGATTTAAATCAAATGATTTTTTTTAAAAAATCTTTGATTTAAATCAATATTTTTAATATTGATATTTATAAGCTGAATAAGGATCGAATTAATCATTCGTCTTAAAGTAAATGTCATCATTCATGTCAGATTAAATATTACCTTTTAATAATGTTAAATAAAACTTTAATAAATTGAAAATACTATTTTTAGGAAAGTAAATGGAACACTGCATCCCAAAATAATTACTGATAAATGGTCTCTCATTTTAAAACTTTTTTCTTTCACTTGATCACTTCATTTTTGCAAGTTTAATAAATGCTGAAGCTATAGTTAAATCTGTTTAATACAAAAGTATTTACTATAATAGTATTTTCACTGAGGAATTGCTTCCTCTAAAGTAGATTATACTTGATTCACAAGTTTGTTTTATGTTTAGTTGCTTAGACATGCAATTACAATATCTCATATGTTGGGGGTTGATAATATATTAATTCATAATATATGATCAATACATGGCTAATTGTAACATAATAAATATTTGGACAGTTTGTCTAACATAGAATTATAAAATTCCAATTTCATGTTTCTATATAACTAAAAATAATTTAATCTGTGTGACTGTTCCCCTTTCCTTTCATAGAATTCAATGCTTACTGCAATGGAAAATATAAGACCTTATTTCTAAGCTAAGCAGTCATTTCTAATGTAAAGTAAACAGGATTGATTGTTGAAATTAATGGCTGAGGGCTAGATATCACTGACAATTAATAGCTTCGTATTTTTAGCTACGCGATTACCTTGCATATCTTGTAACTGCTTTGTAATCATTAATATAGTGTAGTGTGAAACACAAATTGGGACATCATCGTCATTTAATAATACTAGGTACAGTACAGAGAGCTTTTGGATACATTGATACATATGAAAAATGACTAGCAGAAAGCAAGATCCAACGTGACTTTATTTTACAGAAAAAAAAAAAAAAAAACTTTTTTTGGAAAAGTGAAAGTAATATGTAAACCATGTATTATAGAAATAGTGGCGATGTGGCAAGAATAAAAAAACACAAAGAAACTTCCAATCTCTGTGATAAAGACGATGACATTATTGAATCTGAATCAGTTGAAATGCATATATATATTTAGCATTCTTTGCTGTGTTTATTAAGTGATTATAAATTATATACAGGGCTTGATAAATGCAGTCGCCAGATCGTCATTGGGAACTAAATTATTTAATCTCGTAATTTTTTTTTTGGTACAAAAATTGACCTAAGAAATAGCCCAAATGGCATGCTTTCTCTCCTCAACCCTTACTTGTGCTACGCAAGCAGTTAATCTTCCTCTTCTTCATACTTTTATTGAAAGAACCAAGTTTAAAAGGCATTTTCAAACTCATGCATAGAAAACTCCATGCTTTTCTGCTCTAGCCAGCTAGCATGTCACATGATTAGAATGTTGGGGGAAAAGAGGGTTATGTTTCAATAAAACAGTGAAAAATATTGTTAATTCAAACTCTGTGGCATTTAAAACTATACATGTCACGTTTCAGATCAGATTTTTGTGTCCAGAATTAAAACTGATTACTCTATCACATTCATATTAACGATTAATAGGTGATTATAAGTAATTCATTTGAAGTAGGTCTATAAAACTTAATTAAAATTTAAAGAATAATTAATTTTATTTATATTAAAGAATAATACATATTTTTTAATATTTTTACCTCTCTTAAAACTCTTGGCGACTTTATCATGGTACTGCACATAGTGCAAAATTGATCGATGCCACCCTGGTTTGAAGAGAAGTGTGTGGGTACTGCATTGTAAATATATTTTACTGGTGACTGGAGTTTTATCATTGATGGTTTCCCAGATTCTATCAAATTTGTAAAGCCCTGATTATATATATTATTGGAGTAATACATTAATGAACAATTTAATAACTTAAATTAAACTAGAAAAAGAAATTTATACACACACAAACAATGTAATATAGTAAAATAATATAATTTTAAGTTTTAAGTAAATCATCTGAATTTGTTTGTAACAATTTTTTTTTTATTTAAATATTTTGGAATTTTTATCTAGGAATTGTAATGAAATTAATAGAAATGTGCAAATTTATACAGAGAAAATAAATAAATACAATGTACAGTACACAAATAATATTAATAAAAAAAATCCGATTTAAATAAAAAAAAATCTGATTTAAATCAAATAAATCTGATTTTTTTTAAAAAAATCATGATTTTTATCAACCCTGATCTGTAATCCACAAAATTCTATAATCCACAAAACTCTTGGTGCCAAACTGTACGGATTTCACAGAGTTGACTACATAGAAAGTTTGGTTTTTATTTTATAACTCATAATAGTAATATACTGCAGAGCAGTATGAATATAAATGTAACATATGAATGAGAATATGAATGTAACAAGAAATGTTAAAAGTGGAGGCATAACCTATCATATGCGAGTCTTAAATTTATTTTAAAAACTTACTTCCTTTAAAATAATAATAATTCATACTTGAGGCAGTAGTTTGCCTTGTAAATGAAGCATATTAATTTTTAATGAAAACATTTTACAATGATATATGTACTTTTTATTGGATCTAAATTATATATATACTAGGGGGCTCAGCCCCCTACTCGCTAACGCTCGCCAACCCCCCGTGAATTGCGAAGCAATTAACATTGAGACCGCTTCGCTCGCTCGCCCCTTTTTGTCAGCAATTCTAGCCGGAATAAGTTCTACCATAAAACATTTGAACATATGAAATTGACAATTTATTTTAGTGTAAAAAGTAATTCTCCATTGAAAACACAACTGAAAATGCATTTATTTGGCGCTACCAATGGGCATATAAATCATTTAAATACTATGAAAAAAGGATTTTTTGTACAGCACGACTTAAATTCATTAGAAAAAAAAACTACGTTATAGGAAGATAGCTTGTTTTATTTCATCAATACACCAACAGATGGCGGCAGGTGATATCTAGACAGTTGATTTTTTTTTCTTCGTCTTTTGAGTGATTGGAATTCGTAAATGAATTCTAAATCAGAGTTGAGAATTCATTTGAAATTAACGATATTGCTCATAATTAAAATGAGGGATCATCTCAGACGCTTTGGATTACGTACATGTTATTTTATTTTTAATAATTGCAAGTTTGAGTTTCATTCTATGGTTTCACTTCTCTCCCACTGACTGCCATATTGGACGGAGGCGGAGCTGATCTAACACAATCTAGTCTGTTCATTGGTCTGAGCTCTGGAAACTACAGTTGTTGCCAAATCATAAGTTACAAATTCAGCCCTTTTTTTGCGCCACGTAAGACAAATATATATATAGATTTTAACCTTCCTAGTACCAGATTTAAATTTTTGATAAGCATTCTTATTTTTGCATGATTAGAACCAGAAATTTAATTTTATTAAATGTAGCTTCTTCACACGATGTGGCTATTTAATTTAATTTATTAAGTTTAAATAATTTTTTTTCTGCTTTGAAAGATGAAAATCTTCAAAACAAATAAAAATGGGGTAAAAAAAGATCCCAATGGTGCTAGAAGGGTTAAGTCTATTGATTGTAGGAAAAAAATAACAAAATTCACCGATCATTTGCAGAAAAAAATTTCATCAATTTCATCAATTTGCCACAGGAAAAAAAAAAAATTGCCATTTGTTTGCTTGAAAAATAAACCCTGCAATGTTCGCCAATCGGTCGTGGGGAAATATCGCGAAATTCGTCAAATGGTCGCAGAGAAAAATTGAGAGATATTTCAGTTGGACATGAGGAAAAAAATGACGAATTTCGACATTCTGTAGCAGGAAAAAATCGCAAGACTTGTCGTTTGGTAATGGGAAAAATTACAAAATTCATTAATCAGTCGTGGGAAAATATCGTGAAATTCGTCAAATGGTCATGGGAAAACATCATGAAATTCATCAAACAATCGCAGGAAAATATCGTGAAATTTGCCAAACGATCATGGGAAAATATCACGAAATTCATTAGTCAGTCATGAAGAAAAATTCAGAAATTTTTCATTCAGACACGAGAAAAAAATTGTGAATGTCTTCAATCTCTTGCAAGAAGAAACACTTAAATAAAAAAATCTGCCATGAAAAAAACATGAAATTTGACAATCGATTGCGGAAAAAAAAAATTGCAAAATTTGTCGATTGTTTGCGGGAAAAAATTGTGAACTTTGTCGATCTGTCATGGGAAAATCCCTGCACAAAGTTCGGCAAATGGTCACGGGAAAATGTTGCAAAATTCATCAAGTGGTCAAGGGAATATATTGCAAAATTCATCAAGTGGTCACGGGAAAATATTGCAAAATTTATCAAGTGGTCACGGGAAAATATTGCAAAATTCATCAAGTGGTCATGGGAAAATATTGCGAAATTTGTCCAACAGTCGTGGAAAAAAATTGTGAGAGATTTCAGTCAGATGTGAGGAATTGTATCACGAATTTTTTCATTCTGTCACAGGAAAAAAAAAAAAAAAATCGCAAAATTTGTCATTCAATTCGCTTTTTATAATTGTATTAAAACATGAATTAATTTCCTTTCATTTCAGATGGAAGAATTTTGGGTTCGTGTCAACAAAAATTATTTTGTCGGGTTGTGGGTCTATGAAATTTTTTTGTCAGGTTTGTGTCAGGTACAACCTAACCTGTGTAGGATTCTAGCCAAGAGTAATGAAAAATCACCAGATTTGGAAACCATACTACCACACATAACACATGTCTGCTTCGTTTTTCAAGGCTCTCCTGAATAGGGAAGAGCAGTCTATCTTATCTCAACTCTGTGCCTTTACTAGGTATATTAGTAATTATTCTTCCTTAATCAATTTGTTAAAAACTTATGTGACTTCATTAAATAATGTGTGTAGGTGGGGGGGGGGCATAAAATTATTTTTACGAGCAACAGGAAATATTTTCTGGCTACCAGATTTTTTTCTTTTTCACTGTTTATTGCTCCTCAGAATTTGCCTTGTTATATCAAATAAAATATTTAATTTTTTTTATTATTATTCAATGTCTACATGGGGTACAATGAGCAAAATTTTCTGCAGCAAATCAAAATTTATCTGCAATCCAAAAATGCTGAACTAAGCCTACTATGATAGGAAGTAACAGTGACCCATAAAATAAAGAAAGTTTGCATTTACAAAGAGAATATAATATCAAGAGACAATAAATCTAGAGACAAAATATATTTTAGTAATCATTTTTAAGCCCAGTATTTCCTTTTAAACTGGCAGATTAATTTAAGTCTAAAATAATCTGCAATAATTTTTCCTTTAACATATATATTAACATAGTAATTTATTTTTCACCATTCATGGTTCACTATGCTCCATGGGGTGTCTCACTGTATCCCATGTCTGGGCTACAGTAGAGCACATTTTTATGTTTTAAAAAGTATTTTTTCTTTAAAAATGCATTAAGACATAGCTTTAAGAAAATTAATAATAAAAGATAAGGAACTAAGATACAGCACATTTTTTTTTCCATGAATATTGATTGTTAAATTTTAGAAGAAAAAAAAACTTCAAAAGTGATTCATTTTGCACTATGTATTACACTAAGGAACTTTAATCAAAGTTTGTCGTAAAATGTTGAAAATAGTTTCCAATCTAAATAATAATTCAGGAAAAATATATCCCAAAAAGTTGTAGGTGAGTATCCCTCAAAAAATTTTAAATGTAAGTCATACCTCCAGTTCTAAAAGTTGCATAATTAAGCTCTTTGCTTTCAAGTTTTCCTTTTATGATTTTTCATAATTTTAATACAGTTTTGATTTCTTGGAGATAACTGCCTATTTATTTTCATTCATTGAAATTTATATGGATTGGATTGGGTTGATTATTGACGGCCAATTATCTACACTTGGGATATAGGCCCGGGGGAGTGCCCTTTGTGGGGGTCTTTCTAAGGGAACCTAACCCGTATTTATGCATGGATAAATCCACGGCTCGAAGAAAACCACGAAAACTCCGAACGATTAGGCCGACGGGTGCGATTGGGATCGAACCCAGCACCTCCCGTCTACCAGCTTCGAGAGCAGAACCTCTCAGCCACTGGTGGGGCTTGAAATTTATATGAATAATATATAACAACATAAGTAATATAACATCTGAGTGACATATAACAATTTATATGAGCAACATATACATATATGTAATTTCACAATATATTGTTTTAGGACCTGATTACATTAAAAACTTCCACCTGTAAATTTTAACATAAATTTTTACCTTATTTAAATGCCTTATTCTTGTAGTATTTTTGTCATAAATAAGGCAAAAATTTCGATTGCTTTTTATTAATGGAAGTTTGCCTTGTTGGTAATTGGACTTGAGTGTATTTGATTAGAAGTACTCATCAGCATATGAACATATGAAAGGCATCAGTATATGAAAGGTTAAGCAGTTTAGTGTATTTTACTCATTTTCCTGAATAGAATATTGCTTGTTTTTTTGTTTTGTTTTTTAGTCTATTTATTATATAAAATATAGCCTGTTAGGCCATAGACAGCAATATTTGCCAGGCTTATTTCATTTCATAAAAAACTGAGGACAGACAGTATTTCACTTTTCTCTTCTCTTTTAAATTTGAATCTTTTTATTAAATAAAATACAAGTTTGACAGACAGCAGATAGATTAATATTGTAAAGTATTTCTGAACAAATGTGTCTAGTATATCCAAAATATGAAATTACAGTAAAACCTGAATCCATGCAATCGGAATGGACTGAAGAAAATTCACATTTCAGTAACACTCCTGATTTAGCAGGTTCATATATTTTTGGTAGGTAAAAAATAATGAGTCAAATCAGTCATTAACATATTTTAATTATAAAAGCAAAAATCAGCATTTGTTTAATATATGTTTCACATTTGAATACCATAAAACAATCTATGCAAGTATAACCAACTATTAAATGTTATTATTCATTGTTATTAGGCATTGTTCAAATTTAACAAACTTACTTATAAACATTAAGTTTCATTTCTCCTTTATAGATACAAGTGCCTATATTCAGCCCAATTGTTGGAGTGGTCATAAAGAATTGTCAACCCCTGTGACTTTCCAACAGTGTTTGGTTTCCATTTTCTAAAATAAAAGTATAATATGCATTATAATTTTCCAAAATAAAAGTACAATAACTTTCAATGGCGACAAATATTATTTTTAAAATTTAATAAATATTTTTACAATTCTGCAAAAAGCAATTTTGCAATTCTCTTCAAGCAAGCTTTTTACAGATTTGGTGAGAAACCAATTGATGTCAGTCATAAATGCTAGCATGAAACCTAAGTAGAGAAAGGAATTATTGCAAGTTTATTAAAGTAATTTTCTCCTTAATATCGGAAAAATATATTGCATAATTATTAAATGAAATTATGTTTTTTTTTTTTTACAATATTTTCACCATATTTTAAATATATTTTGATATTTCAAACTTTTCAGTGTGATTTTTCCATAAATATAACAGGGGATATTTTAAAAACTTATTTTTTCCCTCATTGCATTAAATAATAATCTATCTAGTTCATTATATATTTCTAAAAAAACTCATATCTTTTAAATGATGTTCTAAATCCATACACTTTTTAAATAGTTTGGAAATGATTTCTTTTTCTTTTGTATATTATATAAAAATTCAAAGCTAATATTATGGACATTAAATTATTTATTTGCTTTTTACTCTCATGCTGATAAATTAAGGATAATCACCAAACATTTTTTTTATTTTAGACGTTTTGTTGTATATGTCTACAAAAATACCTGAAAAATCATCCTTGAACTTTGGGTATGTAAAGAACATGTTTGACTTCATATTTCTCAGTAAAGATTTAGTCACAAAGGCAATTAGGGGTCAACAATAAATTAAATAAAAAATATTTGCCATCACATTGTAACAAAAATGCTTGAAATGGTCTGTCACTGCAGCAAATGATTATTATTATAATGGTCAACTCTGTACAATGTTTATATGTATTTGTGTGAGAATAGCACACATATTCATGAAGATATAAACGTTTCCGTGAAAATTAAAAAAGTTTTTTGTTTATTGCATGCTATTTTCAATCAACTTTAACGCCACTTCCTGAGAATTTGACAAAGTGTAGTAAAAATATTATAATGCGATTAAAAAATGAATATATGGAATATATGATGAGATATAAGCATTTTCTTGAAATAATTTTTAACTGCACATGCACAAATGATATATATAAGTATATAAAAAAAATTATAATTTGGTAAACAACTATACAGGATATCTCAAAAAGATAGAATACACTTTAATTTTTTTACCAATTGGAGATACGTGGGCAATGCAAATTGCAAACGTTTACTATAATAGGCTAAGGATTAAGATTATGATGATGAAATTTGTCCTGCTATTAATTTTGAAAAAGTTACACTTTTTAAATTTTTATACAGTACCTGGAGCTTATAGATTCAATTTAAAAAAAAATACCCATGCTGTGACAAGTACAACTGTAAAGATTCCATTTTTCTATGACCAAAACTCATTGAGTTATGATAGGGGAGACCGGTACACAGTGGACCACTTTTTCAGTTGACATTTTTTTTCTCTTTAACAGACTGACCGATCTGTATGAAAATATTTTTGAATATTCCTTAAACCTTCTTACATCCATCATAATTTTCTCACAACATAGTTTTCAATAAATTTTTCAAAAAAAAAAAAAATATATACACTTGTAAAGTGGACCACTATTAGGTATTATCTAAAATACAATATAAATCTATTTTTCATTAATCTAATTCTTTTTTTGTTGCCCCTTCACCCGCAAAATAACATAGTAATATAAATTTTGAAAAAAAAAATTTATTATATTTTGAAATAATAACAGATCAGATTAATACAGGAACAATTGCAATTTAGTTGAAGTTATTACTTAAGTACAAAAAAAATCAGCGCACATTAAAATTTGCAAATGAAATTCCAAAGTACTTATGAGTAAGATTGAGCCTGAAATTTTCAAGAAATAATTTTGGGTCTGAGAGCAACATTATGAAGTCATTGACATCAACAGCAGATTCATCTACAGTTTCGGGAGAAATAAGCTTATTTCCATTCAATTTGCGTCTCATAAATCTTACTTGAATAGAATCATCAACAATTAGACTACAGTTATATTTATCAAAGGCAGTAAATACAAAACAAAATATTTCTTACTATGTTAAATAAATTGTTATTTTTATTTGTTTACTTTATTTTACAGTTAAATCTACTTTAAAACAATCTTTCTTTATAGAAAATAAGCAATTATTAAATATTTTGAACATTCTGCATTACAGGAGCAGAATGGATTGCGGACCACTGTGCCCCAGGAGTGGGTGGTCTACTGTACCCCATGTTGAAGTTCAATAAATAATCATATTAATATTGTTTATAGCTTTCTTTTAAACATATTAACTTTAAAGTAAAATAAAAACAAGTATCTTAGCTTTGCAAAAAAGCTGTTTTATTTTATTTATCTACAACCTTTAATTACTAAAAAAATAAAAATATGATGATGAAAATTTTTACTTTTAGAAGCTCAAAACAACCAATCAGGATAAAATAGTTCAATCTGAGCTAAACATATTTTCTGAAGGCTATAAAAAAATCATTGCAGTGCTGTTGTCTATTAGGATAGAAGAGAAGCTTAAAAAAAATTTAAATAAATAAAATATTAGGGGGTGGTCCACTGTGCCCATAGGTCCAGCGTGTACCGGTCTCCCCTATGTTGAATTTTATGAAATTTCGGAACTCTTTGTTACTAAAAATAGACAGACAATTTTTTATCCTTAATTTATGAGCATAAGTGTAGTTCCTGTAATATATTAAAAACTGCACAAGCTTTTTTAAATTTAAATATTTCTTCCGAATCTTTGAGAGCTTTATGTAAAATATTTCATTTCATATTTCATAAAAATACACTGTATTTTTTCTTCTAAGATTAAAGCTTTCTGAAATCATTATGGCATTCATATTGCAATAATCTCACTTGGATACTCAGGGCCAGTACTAGCTATGTTGCCAAAAGTAAAAAAAAAATTAACTTTGACCACTACCCTGCTAACTTAATAATAATTAGAAGAGGAGTATGTGTAACAAATATAATATAGTCGAATCTCGTTAACATGAAATTGAAGGGACTGCGAATTTATTTCGTGTTATCCTAAATTTAGTGTTAACCGTCATAATAGTGGAGCCATCTATGTTAAATATAAAAACTAAATAAATTAATGTACAAATATTTTCCTACTCATAAAATCAGAAATTAATAAGAAATAGAAAATTGCATTAACAAATTAGTCATCATTTTTTAGGCAATAATAAATTTATTTACTTTCTAATCATTTTTTCAAAGTCCGTTATTGACTTTTGCTTCAATTTTTGTACAATAGTTCTTTTAGGAACATATGGACCTCATCTAATTTGTTCAAAGTTCTGGAAGCATCCTGTAATTCCAGAAGGAAATGTTGTACAGTTTTCAATGCTGTGGTAGATTCATTTAATGAAACTAAACTTTTCCGTTCGGTGTCAATTTCTTCATCCTCGTCCGACACTTCAATGTTGTCATCTTTTTTTTCAGCATCTATTTCTTCGTATGTCGTCCCATCCGAAGTCAGAACATCTTCATCTATGGAAATGTACTCGGAAAAAACAATATCTAAGAAAGAATTTCCTGTTTTTGGCTACATACTTTTTTGTAGACAATTCTATGACGTTCTTTAAATCCCTGTTCAACAATCCGTTGGAACATATGAAGTCGCTCTCACCGAGAGCAACAGCAAAAGCCTTTACTTTCTCTTGCAAAACTGCAAAAGTTAAAACATTGTTCTAGATTCTTGCCTCTTTTATCCACCGGAAGAGAGAAATTTCAATTTATTCATTATTTCTTCTACACATTCGCTTTCTTGTTGGTTTGAATTGACTCACAGAATAAGCGGCTTCAATCTTTTTATGATTCTTTAAAATTGTAGAGAGAACCAATTGTAGAAGAATTGCAGGTATCACATACTTCGCTGCATTTTCTGATTTTTTCAGCACTTTATTGCTAACTTCGTTTAACAGTTTTTGCTTGGTTTCTAAAAGATACAGCTTGTTGTTGTTTTCGACTGATCTTTCACAGAATTCTACAGAGCAACTGCAAACAGAGTTTCAATAATGTTAGTCAGGTAGTTAAGTAAGGATTGTTAGTTCTTTCACTCACAGATAGGGGAATTCGGAAACCTGGTTTATGTCACTGTCAATACAGTTAACCGGGTAATGGAACAATCGCTTTCAAAAAAGAAATTTCTTCACCCAATCTTTCATTGCGGAGGACTTTAATGTGGGAACACTTACGCACATCAGAGATCAAAGAAAAGTAGGGATTAGTCAGGAATTCAATATTTCACAATTTTATGAAACCCTTTTCCACTTTGAAAATTCCATTTTTAATAAGAGTATGTGACATATAAGTTTGAAATATCAGAAACATTGCGCAAGGAATATTTTTTTTTTTTTTACTTTGGAGCAAAAACAAATTTTGCCTTAAGCAGGATTTTCTGAAATTCCATTTCGTGTTAAACAAATTAATTAACATTGATTTTCAAACTCATTTGACAACTTCAGTATTATTTCATGTTAAGCAAAATTTCGCGTTAAGCGATTTTGTGTTAACGAGGTTAGACTGTAATGAATTCATGGATGTATTTTCTTATTATGCATGGAGTTTTTTAGATATATGTATTATGGAATGTATTACATACATATTTCAAGTATACAGAAATTTTTAAAGAAATCAATTAACACATGAAGCCTTTTTGCTTTACCTAATCATAAAATTTTCAATATCGTATATTTAGAGAGACAAATGCTCTTCCATTTAAAATTAAACAACACATGCACACACACACAGAGACAATCCCACAATTGCATTTACTTTAACAGAACAAAACAAATTAAATATTTAAAAATTTTATTCATCTTGTGTTTAAATCTTATGCAAAAGATTTTAATATGAGGATTTTTTTTTCAGAACTTATTATTAAAATGATAAATATCTTGGATTCAAATGTCCTTCTTATTTCTTAATAAAGGATCTTTTAAGAATCATTTTACACATGAATAAGTTAAAGTGCAAAACATCTGAAAAATGAATGCAGAAGAATTGAGGGAGTCGGGAGAAGAAAGTGCCAAGCCACATTTTTGCTGAAATAAATCTGACACTGTAACCTGTTGCTTAATAATGTAAATTATAATATCCTGCATATTATTTTTTCTAGTGTCATTAAGTGGCAGCATATGTCCCAGGTTTCGTTTTTGCCTCAGACGTTTCTACCGCTTTTTTACCAGAAAGAAAGTGTATATCATTAAAGTAATGCCATATTGTTATTCAGAATATCTCAAATGTTACTCAAAAATTGGCAAAAAAAACTATGTTATATATTTTGATTTTGAGTATTTGATCTAACTTTCAAATTAATATAAATTCAAAAATGTGGCTAACACTCATATTCACCAACTACTTTGACACTGAGTTATGCTCAAACACTCAAATGGTATTCCTGTCTACCTGACTGGACTGGTTTGAGATTGAAATCTTTATCCTAAGTTCAGTAACTCAACAAATCTCTACAGGAGGTTGAAATCAAAGTCCTTCAACTGAGCATGCAGAGTTAATGAAAAACAAGACAAGAGAGCAAGTCTGGTCACATTTTACAATAATGGCGGCATACTGAATGAAGGGTCTGTGTATAAGATATAATAGAAGTTAATAAATATAATAAAACAGAAGATAATATGCAAAGGTATGTTCATATATATGTATTATCTCATATATATGTATTAGCATCAATTTTTTTAATCTGGTTTGTTTATATTTATATATAAATCCTCTATATTATATGTTGAATTGTTTGTTTACATAAATACACATGGTCGCAAAGAATTTATTTGCTTTAAAAATTGTCAACATTACATAAACAGCAGATAAATTGCTACTAAAATAACTGTTGCATTTAATGTTATTTATTTTTGCTATTTTAATCTTAAAAAGAATTTACAAATGTGTTTTAACAGTAGAAAAAAATGTTACACCTACGTAAGTTCTGATTAAAATTTGCATTTTTCTTTGAAATACTCAGATTATGTTCAAGTATCCATCGACTCACTGTAGGTTTTCGATTTTGGTACTCAGAATATGGTTGAAAGTTAAACTTTGGGTCTATTGTGAGAAAGATGCATTATTATTTATGTATAAACTGTTATATAAATATATGAGGGGTTAGAATGACAGTGGAGTAAGTCAAAAATGTGAAAAATCTAGGTAACCATATTTTTATTAAATGTATATTAATTTCTGTTCAGTGCGATATTCAAATAAGTCATAGTTCACTTAGGGAGTCGCTAGAGGGCAAAACAAGTTGGACCACTTAATGCAACAGCAACACGACAAATTTCAAAAAACCTTCATTTCGCAAATTACTAAATATTGAATTACTTCACTGTCATTCTAACCCCCTCATATATTGGGTCTATAAATTAGACATTCTAGTTTAAAATTTCAACAATTTATCATCTGAGTTTTATTTATTTATTAAAGTATTTATTAGTAAGTTTATTCTATTTTTTTTAAATTATAAATCTCTTTATATTAATTAAATAATTCTATCATTGATTAATGCTATAACATTGTTATTTTTGTTTTCATGCTTCTACATTATATTTCCCAATTTTTGAGAAATTTGAAATATTTATTTAATTACATTTAATTTCCAACTGTATTTTAATTTCAAAATTATATATAATTTAAAATATTGTAATAGAAGTACTATTTTCTACTAAAATAATGATAGTAATAATAAATTCTTTCTTGCTATTTAAAGCTTGGGCCTCACAGTTTTAAAATAAAAATGAATCCCTTTTCAATATTATCTCTCACAACATTGTGAAGTTTTTATTAACGATCTGTTATAATATTGGCTTATTAATTGATAGTTTAGTCTGATATCTCAAATTTTAATTAGAACATCTGAAATTTTCCTTTATGAAAACAGGAGTCATTGTACTACTGTTAAAATACATTCATAATTTTTTAAAGATGGAAATTTAAAAAAATAAATAACCTTAACCCTCTAAGCGTTTTGTCCGTATTTTTCCGTTTCCCAAAAACAACTTAAATTGGCTCTATACAAAAATACTTTTAACAAAATTGTATTTTAAGATATATGTAAAATAAAGAGATATGAAGTGTATTTTAGAAACAAACGGGTAAAGAAAATTTAAATTATTTTAAGTTTTACAAATAATTTTATAAAAAATGCAGGAAAGCCCTCAGACACTCAGAGGGTTAAATGCAAAAGATGTTATTGTAGTAGTGATTTATCAGCCTTTTAAGTAATGTTGACAATTTTATAAGGCTAATAAACTCTACTATTCACGATCATGAATGTTTATTAAGATAATAATTAAACATATAATGTAGAAGATTTATGTATAAACAAACCAGATAAAATGTTTGCAGATAATAGATATATATATGAGATTACATACCTTTTATTTTTGGCAACACTTTAAACTTTCTGTTTTTTCTATATCTTATACAGAATCTTTAGTCACATCTTATTTTCCTTTATGATGCTGCCAAAAAGAAAGATAGAGGGCAAAATGTGCGGGTAGGTGGGGCAAATGGGGCATTTATTCATCTCCACTAATTCACAATCAAATAAGCTATATTCTTTAAAATTAGATAATGTAAAATTATATTAAATTATCATTAAAGAATTCAGATTGTTTTGTCAGATTACCAACTAGCATTATTCTGCCTATCTAGTCTAGAAATCAATCACCATTCAGTCATAAAAAATATTTAAAAATTTCTTTTTTTTTTTTTTCTCTGTCATAAATAAAATTCTAATTACATCTATGAAGTGATATCTAAATGAGTGAAAAATATAAATTTAAAATAACAGAAAGAATAGAGAAAATGAAGTATCATTTTCCATATAAATACATTCTTTTCAATGATGCATTGGATCTAAAAATATGTGTCTGTGTGCATGTAAAAATATTTTGTAATTACAAGGCTAATTTATTAAAATATATTCAAAGGTAGTCAAGTGAATACCTTTGATCTTGTATATCTGATAATGGAAAATTTCTGATACAGAAGGTCTGAGGGGGGGGCTAAAAGCTGCTCATTAAAATTCAACTTTCTGTAATATTTCACATTTTTATTTCGGTAGTATGCAGAATTCCTTTACCATTATTTAGAAAACACATTACTCGATTCTGTGGGTTGAATGAAAATTCATAAAATAAAACTGTAAGTCATGTGACTGTCCTCAACATTTCCGGGATGCCGCATCGCTTTTTCATATGCCAAGCGGCCATTTTTATTCAAAATTATTTTTTCGAATAAACTGCATAAAAGTTACATTTTAAGAAAGATCGTTCAAAATAAATTAATATTTGAGAGATGACTTGCGTTCAATTATGTATATATTCTGCAATAACTTCAGTCGAAAGATTCGCAGTTCAAATTCTCTATTCATAAAAGTAAACAAAAAAAAAGATTGATTCGTCGTGAACATTTAAAATATTAAATCATGGAGGTAATCATTCGCAAAGCAAGTTCTCCGCGAATGAATTTTTGGACCGCTGCCTCGCGTCAAAAAAATAATTCGCACCAGTGAGACAATCAAAGTTTACCATAATTATGTGCTATACAACTCAACTTTCGGACCTTTTCTTGACATAAATTGAACTCATGTAATAATATTTAATGAATCAGATTTTTAGCATTTTTAAAATCGCTAATACAGCTTTTATTTATCGCGTGTACAAATTAGAAATGATACTTTGATTTTGAAATCAAATGTTTTGATTTATGATATTATTTCTTATTTATTTATTTATTTTCTCTTTTAAATGAAAAGTGTGAAGTATTTTAAATTTATGTAATATAAGCATTTTAGATTAAAGTTAAGTATTTTAAATGAAATGAGTGACAGGTTTATAATTTAAAATTAAATTAATTGTAGTATGAATGACGGTGATGGGAACGATATTTGGCGAATTATCATCTGCTCCCGGCTAACAAAAATACTCATAATTAAAAAAAAGAATAAAAATAAATAAATGATAGTTTGTTGTAAATAAATATTGATATACATATCAAAAATAATTTATAGAATTAAAATAAAAAATAAAAGTAAATAAACAACAATTTCCATAACAAAGTTTTCGCCGAATTGGCGGGGGAGGGGGGGGGGGGGGGGAAATCGCGCCAACGTGCGTATGTGACATTTGTGCCCAAAAAATATGCGAAATGCTACCATGATCGCAAAAGTTCATGATTTGTCTATTAGAATCTTCCGATTTGGTGAAGGATTAAGGGAAAATTAAATTATGAATAAATGTAACGTGTTGCAATGTTTAACATACATTTAAGGGAGACCAAACTGGTCACCAGTGGCGGCTAGTGTTTAAAATATTGGTGTTCATTAAAATAACATTTAATAAAATAGTAATATATCCATGGTTGACAATTTAAACTTTAAACAAGTTTGGAATTTATTATTTACCGACTAGTTAAAATAAAATGTTTTGTCAACCGATCAGAAGCGATAGCTGAATGTGCCTTTTGAGCTCCTGAGAAGCCTGGTGCCAGGGCACCACTAGAACTGCAAACACTACCTTTTCAGTGTAGCACTGCTGATATTATTTCCATTTTTTTTCATCAATGTGCATATTAATTACTATCTAACTCAATCAGAATTAATTACTTTAATTAGATTGCTGAAAATCAAAACAAAATCAATCTGGATATCATTTAATATATAAATTGATTCGACAAAATAAAAACAGTGCTAGAGGCAACTTTCTGGAATTTTTTTTTTCTCCATTTTAATATTTTCCTAATTAGAAATTGCTTAATTTCTAATTATAGCTATTAATAATAGAAATCAACACAATTGCTGTTGAAATAAAATTTTAGATTTGATCAAATCAAGTTTCATTGTTTAGCTACTATGCAAAATTTTATTTGAAAAATAAACTTATAACATTTACTTTAGCAAATAACACATTTCATATCCTTTTCCAAACTCACATATATTTAAAAATAATAATAATTATAATTATAATTAAAATTAGAATTAATTGTTTAAAAAGTATTAAACTTTGTAGGAATTAAAATTAAAATAAGTTGATCTCTATATTTAATGATTACGAGTTTTTATTTTGTGCATATATTTTGTAAAAAATATAAAATAAATAAATAAAATAAACACTGCATTGAATTTCTTTTCTTTTTGGAAAACCCTGCTGACATGGTTATTCAAAATCTGCATTTTTCTAACTTTTGCTTCTTTGTTATTAGCACATGTCCATGTATGTGCAACTTCTTTTTTTTAATCCAAAGTACCACTTATTGATAGCTTTCTCTGGTTTATAGCCATTAAGTAAAAAACTATTTCAGTTAATCATAACTAGATCATTTTAATGTTGATACTTCCAGTCACTAGTTAAATTATGTTAGTCTCCAATGGTGACCTGACGACTGCATTTGTCAAGCCCTGGTAATATGTGAAAAATTTTGAAAATACATAAAATATATCAACTCAAAATGCCATTAAACTGATTGTGGCAATAGAACTAAAATGTTTTGTTGACAGTTTTCAGTTTAGCGACAAACTACAGTAACAATATCTGTTGCAAAATTATCAGTTTAAATTTTTTTAAGTCGCTCTAGAAAGAGTTCAGATGCTCAACATTTAGTTTAACATCACTCAGCATTCCATTTAGAATGACTTACATTTCTAATTTTTGATGGCTCAATAACAAAAAAAAGGCTCAAAACAACAAGACTCAATAACAAAAAAAATTAATGCCCCGAGAAGGAGCTGTCCAATTATGATAAAAATTGGTGGATGTGAAAAATATGCACAGAAAAAAAAATGATTAAAATTTCAGAACAATTAAATGATTTATTTCAGAGTTTGATTGTTACAAAGCAATGAAATCAATTATGCATTGGTCCACCTCTAGTCTCGATGCAAGTTGTCACCCAGCGTATCATAGACTGATAAAGTTCCTGGATGGTGTTCTGCGGGATTTTTTGCAAAATTATCTCTAATTATTGAACCAAATTGGCAACATTCCAGGATAGTTGTAGATGCCTTCCTTCTCATCACATCCCAAATGTGTTCCACGGGGGAAAGATCAGGCAAGCTTGAAGACAATTCATAACACACTGGCTATCAAAGGAAATGGCACTCCAGACCATAACACTCTGGCATGCAATAGTGAGGACAGGATCCCTATGCCGCCCTGGACACCTCTAGATATTTCTTCAGTAGTCATCAGGGCACAGTAAGAAATGGGACTAGTTACTAAAGACTATACATCACCAGTCAGCACAGTTCCAAATTGATTGAGCCAAGCACCACTGTAATCAGATTTTGCATAGATTCTGCTCTCTCAGTTGTTTGTCAATGGTCATGTTAGACACTTGTGTACGGGTCACACGTCAGATGGTTGATAACAACAAATACAGAACACTGGCAGCTAACAATAGCTCTGTCTTCCCCTTCTGTTATGGTCCTGGGTCAACCGCTACTATCCCAATGCTTAAATCGGACATTGCTGACCCACTCTTGTCAGCTTTGTTTAATCGCTGCATCACTTCAACCCAGATACCAAGCGATTCTTTGACTTAGCTATGCAGTCTAGGGGTAGCCCCTCCAGGTGATCCCGACTCAGCTACTTAAAACGCTACTTCACTTGCACAAAAACATCTGCTTGCTAATGTTGATCCTATGGGGGATATATTGTAAGATATCTCATTCACATTTCAATATTTTTAAATGATTTTTTTGCATTGAATAAAAGGTAAGGATGAGGCCTCTATGAGGCCCTTTTGCACTTTTTTGATTTTGATTACAAGTTACTTTTATTAAGATACTTTCATTTTCTGAACCGGTTTTAAAAATGAAAGTAACCAAAAGTGAAAAAGTAAAAAAGGGCATGCATAGAGATCGACCTCAGCTATCCAATGCCAAAAAAATCATTTAAAAATACTGAAATGCAAATGAGATATCTTCTCTATCGGTTAAACATTAGTGAGCGATGTTTTCGCATGAGTAAAGTACCCTCTTAAGAGCCTACGCTAGTCATCCGAAGAAACTTGAATGCTAATGTTAAGTAGTGTAAAGAGGGAGGCTTTCATGGCCCTCAGTGTCCACGAACGGCACCTTCGGTTTCCTAGTACTGGCATCATTCACAGTTTAGGAGCACTTCGGTTCTTAAGAACCAGGTTGCCGGGAAGTAAGCTTACATATTGTCCCAGGCCTGTGAGAGGAACCTATCTTTTCACCATAGCTGACAGGCTAGTGATCTCCTTTGTAGGATTTCCATGAGGGTGTTGGTAAAGCAAGACATGTCGGGGAAGCTCAGCATATGGCCAAGGGCCCAGTTCCCACTTGGATTTCTGGCTCTGAAGCTGTCAGGAGACTCTGGCACATCCCGAAGTGTGATATGGTGGTGTCCTAAGAGTTTTGGTTCCGCTGCAAAACGTAACAACCTTTGTTGTCAAAGTTTGAGTGCTCTTCTTGGCCGCAGAGCATTCTTGTGTAATATCCCAGTAAAATGGGCCCGCCTGACTCCCTCACAAAGGTTCCGTGAACATACAAGTTGCAGCAGAATAGCTTAGGTTTTTTTTTTTTTTACCTACGCAGCCTCTTTCAATGCAATGTCACAACCTCTTTCAAATTGTGAAATTTGCTCATGAGCACGAATCATTTGGCATGGCATTGTTACAGTTGACGTAAGATATCTGCAGTTGAAATGCAACAGAAATTTTGAACACAGAGATCACTCCTTATATTACACTGCTGGATGTGCAGTTCTGATGTGCTGGAGCCCCTGCTATTCATTTGTTGGACACCAAATTTCAATCATTTGCGTGTTTGGTCGAAACATCTTTGCATTTGAAATGTCATTACAATTGGACAACTTTTTCTTGGTCTGTTGATTTTTTTTGTTATACAGTGTACATTAGAATGTGATAGTAAAAAACATTTATACTTCAAAAGTGTGAATTTTAGATTGTAGAATTGAGTTGCTAAAATATTAATAAAATAAAATAAAATTCTGAGTATATTCTGATGCAACATATATTTCAACTCATTGAGCTTAATTTTATATTATTTTTATGTTGAACATAAAATGAAAATCTGTCTTTTCATTGACAGATTTCAGATTAGAACCAAAGTGTGGTATCTTCTGGATAATCAGATTTTCTGGTTAATCTTCTATAATCATGTCCATAGCCAAATGGCATGTTTTAGCAAATGTGATTAGGCACAAGAGTGTTTTTAAAATCTTTAATGGCATTCACATTCACTTTAAAGCCCATAGTAACCATAGACACGATGTGACTAGAAAATTTAGGGGAGGGGAGGGGGAGGAGGGAAAAATCAATTTGAAAAATCAGAGTAACAGATTTCTATCTACTGATGTTTCTTCTTGCCTACAGAAGTGCTATGCATGAAACAACTGGTTGCACTTTTTTGTCCTGTGATATTGTATTTGGTCAGCCAAAGGACATGCCTTCCTCACCCCATGAATAAATCAATAATTTGGAGGCACATCTGAAGATTGTGCACCAATTCAGCAGAGAAAGGATCAATTTCATTAGTGATCATGTGAAAAACGCTTTAATATCAGAGTGACAGGAGACCACTTGAAGAAAGGTGATCTAGTATGACTGCATAATCCGAAAAATGGGTGAGGACTGTGTCCAACATTACAAGATAACTGGGAAGGGCCTTATACTATAATGAAAAGACTGAGTGATGATGTCATTAAAATTTCAGAAGTTGCCAAGCAGTAAAATAAAAGTAATCATTAATTTGCTAGCACCTTATTATGGTACAGATCAGGCTTAGTGAATGATACTCACAAATTAGTGAATCAAGTTTTCGATATGGCTGGTAAAATTTTACCTTTAGTAGCCACTGTGGCCACCTATTAACTGATTAACTCCATCAAAATATCAGGGCGTCACAAAAGCAAAAATCTTTTCATGTTTGAATATTTTTTTCACCAATGTGAAAGTGGCAAGAAAGCCTGCCTAACCAGCTTTTCTGTTCTCTTCAAATGCATAATTCTGGGAACATGAGGTAACATAAAGTTATATTATCAAACTAATGGTGATGGTGTTGATATTTATAATCTCAATCCGTGCAATTTTATGAAATGTGAATTTTCGGCTACAAATCACATAAAAAAATTCAAATTCAGCTCTATTAGATGATTTTATGATGATCAAATGCAATAGAGGTTCTATTCATTAGTTTGAACCTGGAAATTCAATGAGATTATGTGAGGGGGCAGGGCTCTTCATGATAAAATTTGGCACTCTACATATAACAGACTATTTTGTAAATAATAGTAAATAAATTTTTAATTAACAATAAACATAATTTGATAGTTTTCTTTAAAAAAAATGTAAATCATGATTTTTTTAAACATATTTTTCTGATTTGTGGCTCGAAGTTTTTGCAACTAGCTAGTAGAGAATTGGATTTAGCAGCGACTCTGGCTGGTAGGATATTTTTACTTCTGTAAAGCCTGGTACAAATCATGGATCTCCATAAAGAAATGGCCCAAAATGTGCAATTTTCAAAGAGTGGAGCAATGTTATAAAATTTCTCAAACAATATAAGGAAAATTCAACAATGAAAATCTAAACAATACAAGAGAGTCAACAACGATTATGGTTAACAATAGATGATAAAGCTCATATACTGTGCTATTAATATGGTCGATCTTGGCAACAAATTTTATAACTTTCTTGGCAACTTGAACAACCATTTTGATCATCAAGTCTTTATTTGGGAAATTCAAAAAATGAAAGCTGATTAAAATTAAAGGAAATACTGAGAATAATCTAGATTTTCCTAGAAAAGACAGAAATACATCAGGGGTTTACATTCAGTTGACATCATCAAGAAAGGCTATATAAATAAGAACACTCCAGATAGTTAAGTGAGCATTTAGTCTCAAGCAATTTCAGAGCACTGTGTGACTATTGCTATTTGTGCTTGAATGAACTCATTATGCTGCTTATTAGAAATTTGTGAAACAAATTGAAATATTTACATTGTATTTTAATTTGTCTAATAAATTGCCTTCATTGGCTCAGAACGTGCCATTTTTATTAAAATTCTACTTTCTTCCCCCCAAAACTCAACAATTTTGTAACAGTGTGTTAAATTTTTCTGACATTCTGAATTTTATTGTGGAATAAATATCATATCATACGTATTTCATTTTTAGAAAATTCAGCTACCTTTTTATATTATAAATATCCTTTAATATTAAAGATTTTAATTAGAACTAAGCTTTCATTTTAATTTTAATATCAAGAAAGACCTACATACAATTATTTTATTTATTTATTTTTATGTAATGCATAAAAGTAAAAATAGTCATTTAAAAAAATCCATTGTGATGAACTTTTTCTGCAGGAAGATGAGAGTTTTTATAACAAGCATTGACTATTACATTTTTAAAAAAAATCCTCATAAACAGTCATATACACATTTCTATCAATTCAATATTAAATATTGAATAATTAATTTCCATCAATATGAAATTATGATAAAAAATTTTGAATTTATAAAGCAACATTGAAAACTAGAAGTTTCACCTTTTATGCAGATAATTTGCTTGAAATAAAATAAATGTGTACACATAATGGACTTTATAAAATTTAGGCTGTATTACATTAACCAGGAGTGATTGTAACTTTTTATCAAAATCCAAAAAATGATGTGAAAGAAAAAAAACAAATTACAGCAATGTTGATTGCCATAATTAACTGCCAAATTTTAGTCTGTAGTTGTCCCCACAACAGAGTGAGTGAAAACCATGAATATAACTAATGCCTATGTATTATTTAATGTTTTAAAGAATTACAGGAGGAGTAAAATTCAACTTACCGATAATATAGTCTCTAAAAGATATAGTGCGGCAACCAGCTCTTCCAAATGTGTTAAGAAATTGTATCTGATAAATGCTGATTGAAGCAACATCTGGTAGCTCAAACATAACATTATATACGGATTGAATTGAAAAAACATTTTGGATGGTAAGAGCTAGCAGATATCACTGTGATCAACATTTATCCTTCAGCATCGTTCAATATTTATGGGATTCAATTTTTTAGCACTTTTTAAAACATTACTTGAATAGCCAGTTGCCACACTATATCTTCTAGATGCTATACCGATACCAGTATGTTAATATAGGAAAGGTTACAGGAGGGGGTGGGGACTCCGGAAGCAAATTAAAAAATTTTTTCACTCTTTGCAAACTTCTCCCATCCCCCTCCTGCCAAAATCTACCCTCATATAATGTTTGTCTTCAATTTTGATATTCTAGAATCTGGTAGTTAATCACTCAGCAAAATAAAAACCCAACAAAAATTTAGGAAAATAAGTTTTTAAATTTTGAAACAGGTATTAAAAAATATCCTAGTGCTAAATTTGACGGGCCTGCAGCATTTTCTGAATAATCATGGCATCAAATGCTATTTACCTCTATTATTACTTACTTCCTACATGAGGAAACAAAATGGCTCTTTGGCACAAAATCAGCCATAATGACAGTTTGGGAACGAATTCCCAAAAGTTGCGCTCGTACCCTTTGCTACCCTGTCCCAAAAGGGAAAAAAATGTTTTGTATTTGTTATCAAAATCTGGTATTGTATCATTCAGTAACCTAAAAGAAAAATAACTGAAAATTTTTAAAAATCTAGCAAAATTTTAGAAAATTTAGTTTAAAGTCTTGAAATAGATGTTTTGAAGTAACCTTGTACAAAATTTCTTTGATTGATTTGCAGCATCAAACACTATTTATTTCTCTCATTAGATGTTTTCCCTATCAGGAAACAAAATTATTTTAATTCAAACATGTTTGATGTGAATTTGGCAAAAATCTTACAATTGGAGAGAAAGTCTTGCATGCCCACAAATTTTAAATAATTTGTAGCTATAAAAATATAAACAACTTCAGTTTATGATTTAGACTGTAGAAATGTGAACCGAAAGATCCAGATTTCTACAAGAAAAAATTAACCAAAAAATCCAGAAATCTGATAAGTATTCACAGACCACAATCACACCTGATTAACATACATTTGCTTTCTTATGCCTTTTTTCTGAATGCATTAGTAAAATTTATTAAAAAGTGCCTCATATCTGTAATTACAACAAAGTGAAATAAATATTACTCAGTTCTAGTAGGAAAAAAAAAAGCTATTTGTTCTTCATGGAATAAAAATAATACTCATTTTATCAACAACAATTTTCCTAAATGACCTAATTAAAATGTTTCCCGTAAAATTCTGAAAATAACCCCCCACTCGAATGTAAGCACTCTCCCCAGTTATCAACAAATTTCAATTTTTGAAAAAATTCCGCTTGTAAGCTACAAAAAATCTTTAGTTGGAATGTGTTTTCACCCATCCCTTGATGATGAAATTTTTGACTGTGTCGATAAGTGTGCCAAGGTTAGTTTCTTTGTTTTCATGTTCCCTAGTGTTCTCACTTTGTTATATGTCATGTATGTTTATTAAAATTTAAAGTTAAAATATATCTTAATTCAGTTTTATTTACATGACATACCTTATGTTTTTACCATCCCCAAGTTTAAAGTAAAGTGCATAGAAGCACTAATTCATGCCAGCTTTCCAGTAAACACGTGATTCGTTCAAGCTCTAGCACTGTGACTGTCAAACCACTGTTAGTCAATGTTCACGGCAGTCGCTTGTAAGGTTTAACATTATCACCTGTGAACCAATGATGTTTTGTACGATTTTTGCTTTCAAGAATGGCAATACATGATAGGTAGATTCAAGTAACGGGCTTGTATAAATGATGAAATTAGTTGACTTTGGCAGAATTTTCTGAAAGATCTTCTGCCTTTACCAAAAAAAAGTAGAAAAGCACTTTTGATTACAAAGTTCCTGATTAAAAACACCTGTTAACTTCATATGTTTCTGGACAAAAATGAATTTAAAAACAAGTCATAAAGTAGGTAGTTTGGATTTGAGAACAGCCTTAATAGATATTAATGATAAGATTTAGTATAGAGGAAAATTTCAAGAAAATTCTGATTTAAAATTATTTAATTATTGAAATTTAAAATTATCATACTATTTCATGTTGTCAAAGGGGAGGGGGGCTTATTTTCAGAATTTTATGGTACTATAAATCACAGGGATATTTTTTAATGTCTTTTCACACATTGGCATAATCAAGAATTTATTTAGGAGGGAGCCAAAGTTTACACAATCTTTTAAACATTTTTTGTTATGACTAAATAATAATAAATTGCTGTTGACTGTTTATAAAAATACTCTCCATAAACATTCTATCAGTGAAACAATATTTCTAATTCTGAAAGAGAAAAATATGAAAGAAAATCAGGAATTATACTTTTTAAGGGAGCAACAACAGTTGCAAAATTCTAGGGAAAATAGCTGATATTGATGTACATTTTTCTTGAAACTACTGAAGCACTTTCAATAAACTTATATTATATTTTTGGTATCATAATGTTATATTTTGATCATTTTGTTTTTTGGAAAATCAATTTCATTTTACTAATGTTAATCAAAATGAAAAAAAAAAAAAAAAAAAAAAAAAAAAAAAGAAAAGGAATTTTTTGCTTATAAATTCACACATATATATATTTTTTTTTGTCTTGATGAATGATCAGTATATAGATTAGCTACTGCCAAAACTATTAAAAAAAAGTTTTGAAATTGATTCATTAATTCTCAAGGAAAAGGCACTACATTATCAGCTATTTTCCCACAGGGTTTCACAAGTGTTGCTACCCCCTGAAAAGGAATAGTCATCTGGAAAAAAGCATGGAATCATTTACATTAAAATATCTTGACATTTATCTAAATTATACGCAATTTTTTTCATGACTAAACTTATAAAAAATTGCTATCATTGATAAAATGAGCTTGGGGTGGTTCAGGCTAACATGCAAGTATCTGAAAGAAAAATATAATATTTAGATGCTCACAGATAATGCAAGTTTTCACAACTGAATGACAACTAATCTTACTCTATCAGTAATAACATTGTGAAACCTTTCAAAACAATTTTTTGAAAATGTAGGAAGAAATCCAAAGTTAGTGTTAGAAATTTACATTAAAAATAAAAACTTACAAAGTTCTATTTCAGTAACAGGATGACTTCCCAGCAAATCAATGACACCCCGTTTTGGGATCTAGATTAAAGGTTTATTGATACAAGGGATTTTCCTGACTAAATATGTTTTGCATGTCTTGTGCGGGGTCTTGGACAGTGTCTCCCTTTTCCTACCACTGCAAACCAGGCAATGATGGTAAAATGACAACAGAGACATTACTTTCCAATTCCTAATAAAAGAAAAGTACTTGCTAATAATTATTCAAGACGGAGCATCACCATGAAAGATATAACAAGTATCATGGAAGAAAAATACCATTTATTTATTTAAAACTAAATAAAGAATATAATTTATTTTATTTTTAATTTTTAAAACAAAAAACATTTCTCTGAAATTAAATGTTACTTTTGTACAAATTTTTTTTTATGTCAGAAGCAAAAATATTGTGATTTTAGTTATGTAAACTCATCTGCCAGACATCATTCTCACGCTTACCTTCAAAGATGATTTACCACCTATTTTCGATTTGCTTTTTACTGTAAGATCAATATAAGTTAGTTGGTGGGTCAAATAGGATTTAGTGGCACAATGTCCCTATAGGGACATGCTGTGCTAAAACAGAATTAAAATAGAATAGAACATCATTCAAATTTAAAAATAAATGTTCTTAAAATCTTGTCATAGAAATGAGAATAAAAACAATAAAAATGAAGCATAATAAAGGTAAGGTGATGAAAAATATAGTAAAAACTATTAGATGAAGCATATGCTTTATAGCCATTCATATAAATTTTAGGTTTTATAATAAACATTTCAAATATCTTATTTCTTTTATGGCATAGTCAGGGGTTCCACTGTCCACCTATTTGAATACCACTATTTCCAAACAATAATCTTCATGCTAGGTTTCTATTATAAATGTTGTAGAAATCTATTCCAAAAATTGTTTGGAAATGCAGTATTTAAAAAAGACCAGTGAGGCGCCTGCATACTCTGTTCCATGTGTGAGAGAAACTACAGCCCATCACTTTTGTCCTGTGTTACTAAATTTTAATGTAGTCTTTATAGCATCTATCTAAAGTTGGTAGATTAAATGTTTGCAGATCTTCTTTTGCTCCTGTGTAAATGTACTGGGTCCTTTCAGCTTTTATTCCATGTATCTTTAGAAATTTCTGAAATACATTATTTTTTATTTATCCTGACACTATTTGCTCGAATTTTGTGCCCTATTACTCTCTCTACATATGCTTGAAAGGCTTTAAATTTAGCAAAAACTTCATGTTTAGTTTTGAAAAGGATATACTACTACAAAATGACTACATTCATTATCATAAAAAAGTATCTATTTCCACCAGATTGACATAACATAACAAATATTTAAGTAAATAAGGTCAAGTGTTCCACTTGACTTACTTTTCAGAAGTTAAATTAATGACACTATTATTATTTTTTATTTTTTTGTTCACACTTTCAACTGGTTACTTTAGTTTCAAGAATCTTTTCACATTGATGGATTGATGATATTTATTATTTGCATTTGCTAAGTAATCAAAATACCAGATTTGAAGTTACAGTTGTATTTTTCTTTTCCTGATTTTAATATTGCATCTGATTTTACCTGACAACTTCCAGTTTTATAGATTACACATTACAACCTTGCAGGAATTTTATAAAAGTTACACCTACACTTTTAAAGAGACCATTAAAAGAAACAAAATGATATTATCAGGACGTAAAAGAAAACAAATTTTAAATAAAAAACCAATTTATTTTAGTAAAATCAGAAATTTTAACTTAAATCGAGTCTGTTATGATTTTTTTACTGTATTAAGTTAACGCATTAATGGTTAATTGTAGATTTCCAAAATAATTAAACCTCTAATTAGATGATATTGTAAATAAATATTTTTACACATATAAAAATTACAATTAGTAATTATATAAATAATAAAAAACTAGAAATAAAATTTGATTAATTAATATAACAAATAACAAACAAATATGGCAGTTTTGTCACTAGTAACTTTTATAAAATCCCTTCAATCACATAAATTTGAACTTGCACATGTGTATACTAACCAAAACATCATGACACAAATAGCAATAGCCTTTAATACATATGCAGAGTAAATATGATCATAAGCATGACAGTGAGTTATATCTGTGGCCTACATTTAATTTCTCAAAATAGAGTATAATTACAATTCCATGCCTATGCTATTACTAGCATTTACAGCTTTAAATTAATAAAAAGGTGTATTTTCAATTCTTAACTGCTTTTTTGCACTATTGCTTTGTAAAATCACTGTAATAACATAACTTTAAACTTACAGATGTGTGTTTTTTGCTAACTAAAAAGCTGCACTTTCAATGCTTGGTTTCTTTTATATGCTATGTGCAAGTCCATGAGAGAAAATCATTCTTGCAAGCTCTACTGAAGAATTTCCTGCTGTGCTTAAAATATGGATAATACCCAGTTCTTTTATCAAACACATTATTATACAATAGCCACTGAGCAGTTGTTATCACTTTTACATCCTCCTTTGGCCCAAATTTGTAATGTATTTATTTCTAAAAGTGACATAAGGGAAATCACTAATAGTTCTTTTACCTAAAGAAATGCATTATGCTACTTATTTTATACAGTAAAGTGGATAATTTCATTACTCAAAATTATGACATTATGCAAAATATAATAGGTCTAATTTACACAGCAACTTCCAAATTTATTTTTATATTATTTATATGTAAAATGAAAATGAAAACAAGCGAATCACTACTACTTCTTTTACCTACAAAAATTCATTAATTATTATGCTTAATCTATACAGGAGTGAATAATTTCATTACTCAAAAGAAAGTAATTATGACATTATGGAATATACAGGACAACCCAACATTATAGAAAGTACATGACTATTATAAATAAGTACACACAGATGAACATGTAAAACTAATAGCATATATTTAACATTTAATGTACAGTCATGGAAAAGAAAAGTATACCCCCACACTAACTCTGTCACAAATCATCTCATAAAAATGTAACCGGTACATATCAATAAGTAATAACATCTATGAACTATTGCTATGCTTAAAATTTGCTTAGGGAGTTGTCTACATAGAGAAACTACACAAAACTTTAAAATTTTCAATACTAAAAAATTTTGACATCATATTTGGATTTGCCAGTAAATTAGATGATTAATATACTTCAGATACCGAATGGAAAGTCATTTGGGCAAGTAGTTTAGGAATTATTCAAAAAATTAAATTTTGAAACTCCTAATGTTAAATTCCATTTTTATCATTGAAAAAAAAAATTTAACACATATATATATTTGAAATTAATTTTCAAGAAAAATATGAATTGAAACCTAAAATTTTTTTTAAAGAAATTGATTTCTAAAAGCTTTACATATACAAATCAGAAATAACAGCTCATTCCTCCAAGTAATTTTGAGTAATTCTTCAAAAACTATCCGCATTGCAATCTGTTTTGCAATGATTAAAAATGAATTTAACATTAAGAGTTCCAAACTTTAAACCTGCATAATCCCTAATTTACTTGATCAAATGACTTTGGTTTGGTATCCAAAGGTAAAATTTAGAGGAAGGCCGGGCAAAGTGGTCACCCAATATAATGACGTCACCAGAGTGCTGGCATTTTGTGGTTTGTGGTCAAACTATTTCGTTTGATGGCAGTGAGTAACCAGACAATCGTTGAACAATGTGGTTGCATGCTTTATAATTTTAGAGTGGGTTTTCCAGTTTTTGAAGTTTGTGATCTAAGGTAAGTGACTTATATTACATACAATTAACAATAACCTGTTGTACTTGCATTTATTTATTGAATGTGTAAGGAAAGAGCATGTTTTCAGCTTCACATTGGTGGGTGAGTGGTCGCTGACTTCTCATTAGTTTACACTGTGGAACGTATTTTCTGTCATGGCTCACAAACGGGCAAAGTGGCCAGGGTAGTGGCCGTTGATTGGATCAAGTGATGAATTTTGGATAAGGTGCAATGTTTGTCACATCTGGGCTCATGAGGCCTGTTTACTTCGTGAAGAAGATGACGTGGAGTTCATTTGCCAAAAATTCAGTGTTTGATTCTGATTTATAACTCTTTATTTGGGTTTGTCAATCTCTTATTGGATTTTCATACCATTTTCAATCTTTAATTATGTTTCATACGATTTGTTATGACAATTAAAAAAGTTCTAATCATTTGATTTCAATCTTTTCACATCTGTAGGAACAAAGTGGCCATGAAGTGGTTATGACCACTTTTTCCTGACCTAGATGGGCAAAGTGGTCATTTTGACCTTTTATGGAAAAAACCAAATTCTCACTTCCGCTTTACTTTTTTCGTAAAAATTATAACTATCCTTACACTTCTAAGTAGTCACTCTAGTTCAATGCAAATTTTCAGTTATGTATATGTATTTTAACAGGTAACAAAAAATCACAAAACCTTAGGGTGACCACTTTGACCGGCCTTCCCCTACTGAACAATTAAAAAATGCCAAAATTAAGAGTTAGTACTGAAAAGTTTAAAGCTTGGTACAATTTCTATATGTAGATGTCTAGGGTTTGAAACTAGGAAGAAATAATCAGGCATCGCCAAAATGTTCTACTTAGGTGAGATTTTGAATTTTTTTTTTGTATTCATAAACAGACAGTATAAGTTATAATAATAAAAAAATTCATTTTAAAATTCATGAAAAAAAAAATTAGCCTTGTTTTATTTCCCTCATTTTTCCACTTTAAATCAGTCAAGCCTGATCGATGCAGCTTAACAAATAGCAAATCAATGAATAGGAAAATTAGCAGACAAACTTTTTCTTATCTTTTAATAAAATTTGAATAATTAAAACTCATTATTAGGAAAAGGGCCAAATGCTTGAACAGAAAAAGCAAATTTGCATCTTACAAGCAAAGGAAATTTTTAAAGGTTAGGTGCCAAAAATGACAACTGAGTGTAAAATCAGTTATCAAATTGAAATTTATTGGCACAAAATACAAGTAACCATTGCTAATTTTGAACCCTAAGCAAAATTTAAGTATAGCCTTTAATAGTAAATGATATTACTAATTGATTGGTTCCAGTCACATTTTCATATGATGATTTGCAACAGAGTTAATGCGAGGGTATGCTTTTTTTTTTTTCCATGACTGTACAATGTTTTCAAAGTGTTTGCCATTTGCAGCTACAGTCATAAAGAGTAGACTTTTAGACTCTATCACGACTCAATCAGAGCCTGATTAAGATTGTATGCGGTTCAAGGCCAAGTAGCTTTACGAGGCCCCCTCGCACCAAAATAGTAGTTTTTGGGGGGTTGGGAGGGGGAGTATTCGGTCGTTATCATTAGATATTATGAAACGGTTGTTAAGTTAACCAAAAATCTTTTTTGGTTTTTGAGAAAATAATTGCAGAAACTGCAATTTTAAGATTTTCTTTAAAACACTTTATTCAATTTGTGGCCCCATCAACAGTGGGCCCAAGGCCACGGCCTAGTTGGCCTGTGCGGTAATCAGGCCCTGTACTCAATGAAAGGAATGTCTAAATCGAGTGTGTTAATCTAACTTTCAATGGACAATTTGAGATCTGTAAGTGAATTAGGAGCATTTTTATTAATTCTGGGTTTAATATAGTTCAAAGAAAATGGTCCCATGGATTTAGGCTCATACTATAAAGGGGCCATTCTATTCCATCACCCATTAATTTGTATGCATCCAATCCATTTATGTGCACTGAATATTTTTTCTAGTTCAGAAAAGGCATCTGTAATTTTGCAAGAAAGTGCTCCTTCCTGCAAGATAACTTGCAACAACAACTTGAGATACAAAATCCCTTTCTAATAACTCACAATATTTCTGTGTGATGACAGTCCCTTTAATAAATATTTTGGCAATGATTTGCTTGGATCACAATGACTTTTTGAGGGTGCAAAGGTGAAATTACACAGAGATGTCAATGTTCTGTATCCCAGTGATACAGTTGTGTTTACTGACATATCTATTCAAGCAGAAATATGGACTTCATCACTAAACTATATTTTGTGTTCATTGTTACATTTTTTAATATTTCAATCATGAAACATACCAAAATCCAATTGCATATTAATCTTTTAATTAAATTTGAATAATAAAAAGTCATTATTAGGAAAAGGACTAAATGCTTGATCAGGAAAAACAATTTGCATCTTAGAAGCAAAGGAAAACTTTAAATTTAGGAATCAAAAAGGACAATTGAGTGTAAAATCAGTCATCAAATTGAAATTTGTTGACACAAAATACAGCTAACCATTGCTAATTTCGAGCCCTAAGCAAAATTTTAGTCTATTCATTATACTGCATCTCATATTAGCAATTATATAAAAGCATAATAAACTGATTCACTGGATGTGTGTAAAAAAGGAGCTGCAAATTATGAACATGAAAAATAAAATATATAAAAAAGTAGGAAATATAAATAAATTGAACATTTTTCAATTTAATTTCTCCTCTCTCCCCTTTTTTTTTTCACTTTAAAACAGAAAAAAGATTGAATTTAGACTATTAACTTCAAGAATGTTAAAGGGATAGAGTTTCATGCAATATAAAAAAAAAAAATTTCCATTTTCAATGCATTATAGTTGTTTACTTATAACTAATAAAATTTCACCTTTGTACACTGTAATAGAGTGTAGTGATAAAACTCTACAAAAGTAATTGATAGGAACTCATACAGAATTACGATATTTTTTATAAGAGCCAATAATCAGTTATTTCTGTGATGCTAGGCTGCATTAGCACTTTTATTTAAAGTTTAGATTTCCCACTGAATCAGCATTCTATACAGATGAAGAAATTGATCATGCAGTGTTTATGTGAAGACAGTTTGTGTTCCGATAACATACTGTGAAAGAACATATCTGAAGTCTTTTAAATGTGAAATTTTATTCCTAACTTTACTGCCTTTTCTTTATTAATTTAATATTATTTATATATAACATAGGCCATGTACCAATCGTGATCCACTAATTTTAAAGTTTAAAAACAAGCCTTCAAGATATTTCTGAAAAACGACTGGAAGAAATCTGATGGACTAAAACACTGGACTATTCATAAACTGTTTGGAATAATTTTTTTTTTTTCTGTTGCTAGAGAAGAACATTTTCTACAGGGTGATTACAAAATATTGTTACACTCCAAGAAATAAAAATTAATTTTAATTGTTTCGTAAAACAACTTCTCTGTCTATTTTTGCAATCGTCAATTTCAGGACTGCCATTCCAAAAATTATTCAAAATAGTTGCTTTAGTAGCCTTTGAAGCCAAAAATAGTCACATATCATGGCTGATTTAGTAGCAAAATAATTGCATATAGAGTATTATCCAAAATTGTCACAGTGTTCAGATCAGGGTAGATAATGATTTCCCTTTTATAAATTTTCTGACTATTCCCTGATCTTTCCTTAAAAATGATTAAGTTTTTCTGATTACAACAATACAGCATTTTATGTACAATCTGCACAAATTCAGTACTGTTTTTACATATTATCTAATTATTATGTAACAAAATTGTTAAAAGTAAATCCATTCTAGTTTTCATGACATTTGAGTTTAGTTTGCTGCAACTTTTGGATGAACTCTTTATATAGCTCTTGTTAGTTGCAGATGCAATAGTGATATTTCCAGCATTTCATTTTTGCTTTCGTAACGAACTTAAAGAAATCTTTCTTGGAACTTTTCCTAAACTGCAGATTTAAGGGATTTTAAATATTTTAAAGAGTTTGAAACTGCAGTATAAGGGAAGTTTTTATTTTATGTGTATATTTGCTTACTTTGAAATGACATTTTTTGTAGAATACTACAACATAGTTGGTGTCCCGATTTAAGGTGATGCACTACACATTACGAAAATCTATTTGAAAAATTATTTATAAAAATTATTTATTTGAAAAATTATTTATAAATCAAAATTTTCAGGGAGGAGGGAATTTAGGCCATTGATATTTATCATTACTACAAAGTATCAAATACAGCAATTTTTTTTATATATATATAAAATTCAAAATTTTAAATATTTTAAAGAGTTTGAAATTGCAGAAGTGGGAGAAAACAGAAATTGGGTATGGAGGGAGGGGGTATTTTAGATGATTGATTAATTATTTATTGTTACTAGAAAGCAATGGATAAGACAGACTTTTATAAAAATAGAGTTTTAAATATTTTAACCCCATATTATAACACAATTAGGTGAGACCTTTTTCTCTAAATAAATATTTTAAACCTCTTTATACACTGGAGGAGGGGGGGGGGGAGAGAGGGAGAAATGTAAATTTGGGAGGGATAGGTGAAGGATTATTTTTATATTATTTAATGTTATTAGTTAACAACAAATATGGCAGAGTTATTTTTCTTAAAATAAAGTGAAAATTCGCATGCTGGAGGGGCTGGGCAAAGGGAAGAACCAAAAATTTTGGTAGGAAGAAGTAGTTTATATAAGCCTGATTATTTATTTCACTAGAGAGCAACAAGTAGGACAGGAGAATTTTTTAAATATAAAAATAAAGATTTTAAATTTCCTTATATGCTGTATGTGTGTGTGTAGGGGCGGGGGGGGGGGGGGGAGAGTAAATTTTTAATGAGGGGGATTTAGGTGATTGTTATTAGAAGTAATGATCAATAAGTAGGGTGGATGTATTTTCTTTAAAAAGAAAAATAAAGAGATTTAAACGATTTCAAACAGCATGAGAGTTTGAGGGCAAAGGAGGAAGCAGAATTTTTTTAATGGAGGAGGTTATTTAGATGATTTATTTATTGTTATTAGTGAGCAACAAATAGGGCAATTTTTTTTTTCATTTGAGAAATAGAACTTTAATGATTTTAAACTACATATGTTGGGGGATCAAAGGATATAATTGCTTATTTGCTTACTGTTACTGTGCAGCAGCAACTAGAACAATTAAGAGAAAAATGAGCGAAATTGACTCTTGGTCAAGAAAAGTGCTGTTTGGTGGTGGTATCGAACATCTGGAAAAATTGTACTGGAATGGTAAAAAATTTTTATTGTTGTTTATTTCCTACAAAATGTATTTGAAAAAGCTAGAATAAAATTTTCAAAATGTCTCCTTTTTCATAAAATAGTTGCCTATTTGTCAGAAATAGTTGCTTTTCAAGCCTTTTTTGCTTAAAAAAGTTGCCTTAGTCTCCTGAAGCTGCAAAAAGTAGCATTTTAGTAGCAAATGGCAGCCCTGCAATTTTCTATTAGCACAGACGATTTTTGCATAAAGTAAAAATTTGGAATTATTTTAAAGATGGAAGCTAAAAGGTTGATGGTTAAGCAGCTCTTTAATGACGGATTTTCTGCAGGTAAAATCTTTAAATAATTAAAATGTCTTCGTTTTAATGACATTTATATATAGAACTATAAATCGATTATTGGATACTAATATATGTAAAGATTGACCTAGGTCTGGTCGTTCATGCTTAGTTCGTACAAAAGAATTTATAAAAGAATATGAAAAAACTCACAACGTTCTGCAAATGAAACAGCTGCAGAAAAGAATGCAAGTCATAGAACTATGTAAGTCAGCATAAATGAAGACTTGGGTTTTTGCCTTTTATCACAAAAGAAAAGTTCAAAGTTTAACTGCCACACAAATAATAAAAAGGTTACAAAGAGGCAAGAAATTGCTGAAGCAGCATGGTAGCAAAAGTGTTGACAGAATAACATTTTCTGATGAGAAGCTCACTGAACAATGTTATAATGCTAAAAATGATGTCATATATTCAGAAACCTTTGAAGATATACCTGATAACCTTTGAATTGTTAAATACATCCAGAACAAGAATACTGTTTTGTTTTGGGCTGCAGTGTCAAAGAATAGAAAATTGCCTCTGAAATTCATCGATAAAAGGGTAAAAAAGCAATGCAGAATATTACAAACAGGACATATTGGCTACGTATTTATTGCCACATGCTGACAGATTGTATCAGGTAAAGAATTAGATATTTCAGCAAGATTCTGCTTTACACTGAGCCAAATCAACACAGGCTTGGATCCATGTCAGTTATCCAAAGTTTATCATGCAAAATTGGTTACATTTTTTCCCCAGACTTAAATAAATCCTTTAGACTATTGCATATGGAGGATTTTAGAGGTAAAAATAAATGCTAAATGACACAGAAGTTTGGACCTTCACAAAGCTTCCATATTGCATAAATGGGACAGATTATCTCTTAAAATGATTTGTACCACAGTCAAACAATGGTATGGAATTAATTTGGTAATTGATAAAGATCGCAGTCATCCCCAAATAGGAATATTGCCCAGGGACCCAGAAGTCCACTTCTGGGTCACTATTTCTTAAACTGTACCAATAGTGCATAGCATGGAGACCCACAACTGGAGCATAAAATTTTATTTTTGTGTTTAATTTATTTAAGTAGTTTTTGTTGTTCGAAGGCTTTATATAAAATTTAGATTTTTACTCATCAAAATCAATAGTGGGCCAAGGGTCCACTATTGGTGCACAAGTGGCTCACTTCTGGAAAAGCAAAATTGTCCACTAAGCTATCAGACATGTGATTGTTAAAAAAAGTTACTACCTAAAAAAGTTTTTATTTCAAAGTTGGTTGGTTCTTTTATAGAGTTTTAAATGAAATAGATATATCTATTAACTTGTATTAGTTACTTGCTGCACTAAAATTTAAAATTTGATTTCTTTGTGTTCTAGTATGCAAAAAATATCAGAAAATTAAATAGTTAACCCTTTAACGGGCGGTGTCCACAAAAAAGGACACCTAATTCCAAAACGGACAAATGGCACCAAGAAAATTTAATTAAAATTTTCCTTTTGTTAAGTAACTGAAAATATGCAAGTTTTTATTTTCTAATAAATTCATTTGTAATTTCTGGTGTCAGTCCATTATTCCATCATTTTATAAACAGATTTACTCCGCACCGTAAAGGGTTAATCTTTTCTTCTATGTGCAGAAAAATATAATTTAAATCAAATTTAATAAGAGATTAAATGTAATTGGTTCTGCTGCAGTTATAAATACTAATTCACATGAACACAAATAGAAAACAATAAATTGTCTGCATTCTTTGGATCCTAAAAAGCCTTGTTTTGTAAGAAATCTAATATTTGTTCAGAATTTAATAAAATTTTACTGTTATAATATATGTGAAAAAAAAGCTTTTAATTATTATCACTTTTTTTTTTCTACACCAGACAGTGCTGCAAAATTCCCCATGGAGATCTTGCTTTGTGAATGATTACCTCCATGGTTTAATATTTTTATGACTCATAATGAATGAATCTCCAGTGTTTATTTACTCTAATGGATTGAGATATTCATCTGTTAACCTAATTTCTACTGAAGTTCTCAGAATATATACATTTTTTAATGTAACTCATCTCTCAAGCAAACAATTTTTTTGAACGATCTTTCTAAAAATATAACTTTTATGCAATTTTATTCGAATAAATAATTTTGAATAAAAATGGCCACCTGGCATATGAAAAAAGAAGTGATTTGTCCATATTTGTTATCCTCGGTCACATGACTTGCACTTTTATTATATAGATTTGAGTACGATAGGATTTAATAGAATAAATAAAACTTTTATTAATATCTTTTTATGTTTTGATTAGATTTTCATAAAATTTGAAATGATTTTTAGCAAAATTCTGCAACGATAAGATATATTAAATTTCAAACCATTCGGTTAGTTAGATTTTATACTGTTATATGTGGACAGACAGACAGACCAGATGATGACTATAGGTGCTACGTATTTATATAATTACGAACGCACCTAAAAAGTGTGCCACAACAAATGCAACAAAATATTTTGGTGTGTTTTTCCCCTTCACACACCTAGTATGGAGAAAATGGATGAGTGAGGAAGAAACAGAAAGAATGTGAATTTTCCTCCTATTTCACATTTATATGCTGATATTAGCCATTCTGAAAATTTTTTTGTTTTCACAGATTTTAAGATGAAATCCCTACCTCCCACACTTCCTCGAGGAAGAGAGTGATTTTTTTTAAAAATGCCTTTTTACACTCATGCCAACTCCTAACATTTCTATAAAATTTCTGGTCTACAGTTTCTATAAATTCTAAGATCTGGTAGTTGGTCAATAAGTAATATGATAAAAAAGTAAAATACATAAAAAATCCAATAAATTAACAAATTGGTCTTCAAAGTTTTAAAAGAGATGTTCAAAAGTATACCTTTGACTTAAATTTCTCGGATGCTATATCGCACAACATCAAAAGTTATTCATTTTTCTCAAGCTTTCCCATCAGAAAACAAATGACAACATAACAATTAAGTTAAGAAAAAAAGCAATGAAAATGACTGTTTTAATGAAGAAAAGTGCTGTTTGGTTCAGATCTTGAACATTTGGACTATATCAATTTATAATGGAATGGTCAAAATATATGATTGGTGGTTCATATATCCTTTAGACATTGCAACAGTTATTGGAAAAGCTGGCATAAATTTTAAAAAAAGTCTCCAATTTTATAAAATAGTTGCTTTTGAGCCTTTTTTACTTAAAAAATTTGTGTTAGTCTCCTGGAGATAAAAATAGTAGCAAATGGCAGTCCTGCATCTTTTTTCTTTTATTCTAAACTACATTAATTTTTTTAATGTCTTTATTTGAATGTAATAGCCTAAGCGATCATTAATGTTGCTATCCTGTATTCTATGGCTTGTGAACATATAGTAATATAAAATACTTTAAAAATTTCTCATAAATATGTATTCATTAAAATAATCTTAATTGTATATTAAAAAAGAAAATTTTTTTTTAGAAATTTGTTTAGATCAGGTCTGTTTTTGCTGATTTTTAAACGGGCCATGAACTACAAAATCATAAACGGTCTAGGCCAAACTGTTAGTCTTTACACCTGCCGGGCTGGGCCAAGATAGCTTTAGTTCAGACCGAGTCGGGCAGACTTCTAGTTTAGCTAGATAACCTACCTCTGGGAGGAAATGGAATGGAAATCCTGGAGGAAATGGAATGAGGAAGAGATACTGCTGTTTTTAATTAAACTACCCGGAATCTACTCCTTTCTAATTTGAAACATTATGAGGTACAATTTCAAGAAAAAAAATCAATAATTGTGCATTACTTTATATGTTTTGTAAATGAAAAATAAACGTTCATTTTTCCCCTCAAACTTAAAGAAAAGAAACAAATAAAAAGTAAAACTTATATGGGAATTTTGTATATTATCCATTCCATATATTGGACACTTTTGTTAATGTACTTAATCCGTAATTATCTTTGGTATCTCTATAGTACTTGGATAATTTCTCAAGTCCATTAAAAATATAGATTTTTCGACTTACAGATTTCACTGTACTTTACCTATTTTAAATTTTGAAATTTTAATCTGAAGTGTGAATACAGCTTGCAACTTAAACTTCATGAAATTTTAATATATAATTAGAACTTTTTTTTTCTCTCTTTTTAATAAGCAATCATATATAAATCTACTGGATTTTTTTAATAGTATGTACATGTACACATACGTGTATATTTAGCTTTAGCCAGAAGGTACCATGAAAAGATTGGCTCAGCATCTCTAATATGTATTTTTTAATTATTACTCATTTTAATAATATCTTAAATTACATTACAATATATGGATTGCATTAACAATAATTGAAATTAAAAAATTTAGAACTTCAGTTACATACATAGAAATATTTTTCTAACTCTTTGTGATAAATGTTTTGACGTTTTTCTCTTTCATGCATTTGAAACTACTTTTTCTGTTTCTAAATTCTCTTCATCTCTTACCATGATTATGGGTGATTTCTGTTTCGACAAAAAGAGCTCTAACGACAAATTGTCCTCTAAATACAATTTTGCATGGCACCTCTTCATAGTGCAACATCATGTATGTCCTTGTCTATATCCATGTATTTCCTCGTATAAAAGCTTTATAAATTGTAAATCCCGAGTGTAAAACAATTTTTTACTTTTCTGAATGTATAATACTTGTCTCTTCTGTTTTATCAATCAACGAGAGTCTTTTTGGAAAAAACAAAAATATGAATCATGATTTTACTTGAAAATTTTAAGTAACTTTCCCCCAACCCACATCTAGTTCACTCCTGTGGAAATGCAATCTATCTCTACACCATTATCTGCTGGTCAGCTCATCCTAGGCCATCATGTTAGTAGTCATATTTCAAGGTAGAACTGACGGGGGTGGGGGGGGGAAGAGAAATAGTAGCTGAAATAGGACCACATAAAGAGGGGCTTATCCATTTGTAGTTGAATAGGTTGCTATCCGTATTTAGAATACATCACGGAGCATGGACCAAAATTGTGTTCAGGGGGGCAGGTGTGGGTTATAATTACATGTTTGGTTAGATCAGAAAAGTGCAAGGTTTTCTTATGAAAGATGGCATGTGAAGTAGAATATCATAAATGGCTTTTTTTTTCACTTATCAAGTGTAATATTTTCATTGATGATAACGCATTAAAATAACATAAACTAAAACATTTTAATTTCTCCAATTTAATAAAAATTAATAAAGAATAATTATGTACTTTCTCAATTTTTTCATGAACTTAAAACAAAAATGTCACTTGTATCGGATAAAACTCCCCAATTTTAATTCATGTTTTTTTTTTTTTTTTTTTCATGAACTTAAAACAAAAATGCATTAGATCAGGTTGACAACTTGACAGATATCGAGTGGATTTTAGGGATAGATAATTTTTAATTGAGAATTACAGCATTTTGATTAGAGTAAATTTTACTAGTTGCCTCATTTCATTAAAGAAAAAAAAAATTACATGTATAAGCTCAAAATTTTTATATCTATACTGGGCAAAAGCTAAGCTAATGCCAGCCGGATCTCTCCAAAAACTTGACTGAGGAATTGACGGAGGCAGGATTGAGCTCTGAAGAGTACAATGCATGGTGACTCTGTAGTGCGCTGGGCGTTGGGAGATAACTATCTGCGACATTCCAGCGGCAGAGGTGAGATAGTCGTCGACACGTGACCCAAAGCATGTGGACGATGACCCCAAGTCATCCTCCGCAGCTAGAGGAGTTATGAGCCAACCTCAAATGTCATGTAGCATGGGAGGCGCCCAAATCAAAGGGCGATCACTGTCCAAAGGTAGCCCGTGGGTTACTGGGGAAAAGACCGTTGTCTTTGAGGAGAGATCACCTCATCTCCTGTCGCATGACTACGAGGAACCGGGCCGGTGGCTCGCCAACTAACACGGCATCGATCAGGTCAAAACTCAAATCCTTGGTCCGAAACCCAGTCCGGCACGTCTTTGTGCAGCAAGAAATTTCCACGTCTGGCGGGCAGATGAGTGGCTCGTCTTCTGAGTTTCATCCATTACTAATCTTGATCGGGCCAGTCTCTTTGGCGCGCTTGGAGGAAGTTTCCATGACCTCCAGAGTCCGATAGTGGTGCCTTAGGGTTCTTCCGTTTTTTGTGTGTGATTTTGTACTTTTATATGTGGATGAACCTGAGATCGGAGTCGATCGGGGATCTCCCCGTATTCCACTGCGGGGGTTTGCCGAATGCAAAGCCGATCAAAGGGGACAACCTAGCCAAGTTTCGTCTATGAGAAAGGACCGATTTTCCTCGTGGTCCTGGGTCGGCCAGAGGCTCCTACGACACACATAGTGTCAACCCACGGAAGATGAGGCCAGTTGCTTGTCCTTCCATACATATCAACGTTCGGATGCCATGAGAAAGCAAGAGCCGTCGTGAAGCCTAGCATGTGACTTAGGAACTGGCTCCCCTTCTGGGGTTTCTCGGCGGTTCATCGAGTGTCTGTGTGGAGGTTTCCTCTAAGACGTAGGATCCTCCGCCATATCGTAACGACCTGTGTCGTCGACACTCTGGTAAGAAGGCTTGGGGGTCCGCAGTGGAGCGGCCCTAGGCCGGTCGCAGCACCGTAGCGAGACAAAGCTACTGGTGTGATACAAGTCCCTTAGGACTTGGGCGCCTGGCAGCGCAGCTTACTTTATATCTTTTTTCAATCCAAAGTTACAAATGAGTAAAGTAAACTGATTATACTTGTAGGATTTTTTAAAACTGTAACACAAATTTTAAAATACTCAGAACTGTTTTAAAAATATTTTAAGCTTATAGTAATATAGTGGAGCTTTTGGGTTTATATGCTGAAAGAAAAAAAAAAGTGTTTAAATTTTTAAATTTGAATGAACAAGAATTTCCCATAGGATAATATGGGATTCCGTAATTTTTCTTCCTCTTGAGATAAGTCCCCTTAACCAGTTATCCTAGTTCATATGCTTTATCCTGTGAAATTTTCTCATAAGACGAAGGTAGACCAAAAAATAAATCTCCCATTGCATTGTGTGTAAGGTATCACAAACCTTAAAAATAGAAGGTTCGACTAAAAACTATCATTTAAAGATGGGATCAAACCTGTATGTTTTTGTGTATGAGTACTACTCATAAATGGGAACTCTAAACAAACTAGTTCAAAATATGTTTTTTGAACAGGATCCAAAAGTTCATTTTTTAAAAATCTCTAACCCCCCCCCCCCCCCCAATCCCTTGCTGCTCCTTTTCTTCTACAGTCAGCACTATTTTTGCTAAAATTTCAGGTATTTTTTCATGAAACCCTGCTTTTACTTCACCATCAATTGTTGAGCGAAGAATATTATCTGTCCTATGAATCTGCCATGATGTCAATCAAACAGCGTCAACATCCTCGACAGTTTGTTTAGCTTCTAGGACTTTTTAGAAGCTCCCTTGAGCTTTTTGTTAATGTTTTCCATTATAAAAGTAAAATTCACACAAAAGTGGAGCTGCCCCTTTTTGTACCGGACTCTTCAATTGCACCAGTTTCTTCTATAATTTAAAAAACATTGCCCTGTTAAGCAATAAACCATTATTTGAGTCGTTATCTCTATCATAAAAAGTAATTATGCATTTAACTATCTGAATAATGAAATACAAATCAAAGACATAAAATAAACAGTGAACTTATCTCATATAAACATTTTAATAATTTGTAGTTACTGAAATTCCATTTATTTTTATAGAGGCCAAGTTATTTTTATCAGCCGCCGGGGAAAAAAATCTCAAATTTCATCAGTTGGTTGCGGGAAAACTTCGCAAAATTCTTCAGTCAGTCATCGGACCATTGAAAATATCACAGAATTTGTCCATTGGTCACAGACAAAAGTTGTGAAATTTGTCCATAGGTCACTGGAAAAAATTGTGAAATTTGTCCAACAGTCATGTGATAAAAAACTGTGAATTTTGCCAGTAAGCTGCAGGAAAAACATGGAAATTCACCAGCCAGTCGCTAGAAAAAACAACAAAATTTGCCAATCTGTAGCAGGAAAAAAAATTGCAAAATTAATCACTCGGTCATGTGAAAAAAAATTATGAAAGGTAATCATGGGTAAGAACTTACCGATATCACAAACTTTTAAAATGGAAGGTTTGACTGAACACTATCATTTAAAGATGAGGTCGAATCAGCATATTTTTGTGTATGCATACTATTGATAGTTTTTAATACTGATTTTTGTGTCATGCTGAATAACATAGGTGATTGTAGGTTCATGAAAAAATACCAGAAATTTTAGCGAGAAAAGCACTGACTCTAGAACAGGGCTGCCCTTTGCTACTAAAATGCTACTATTTTTAGCTCCAGGAGACTAAGGCAACTTTTGTAAGTAAAAATAGCTCAAAAGCAACTATTTCTATATATAGGCAACTATAGGAGATGACTTTTTTAATTTATGCCAGCTTTTCCAATAAATGTTGCAATATCTGGAAGAAATATGAACCACCAATCATACATTTTGACAATTCCATTACAAATTAATATAGTCCAACTGTTCAAGGCCTGCACCAAACAGCACTTTTCTTCACTAAAACAGTCATTTTCATTTATTTCTCATTTAACTTAAAATCGTTATGTTGTTATTTGTTTCCTGATGGGAAAGCTTGAGAAAAATGAATAACTTTTCATATTGTGATTGTGCGATACAGCATCCGAGAAATTCAGGTCAAAGGTATACTTTTGAAAAGAAACTTTGAAGACCAATTTGCTAATTTATTGGATTTTTCATGTATTTTACTTTTTTATCATATTACTTGATGACCGATTACCAGATCTTGGAATTAATAGAAACTGAAGACCAGAAATTTTACAGAATGTTAGGAGTTTACATAAGAGTAAAGGGGCATTTTTTTAAAAATCACTCTCTTCCCCGAGGAAGTGTGGGAGGTAGGGATATCACCTTCAAATCTGTGAAAACAATAAATTTTCCAGAATGTCTAATATCAGCATATAAATGTGAAATGGAGGAAAATTCAGATTCTTCCCCACTCTTCCATTTTCTCCAAACTAGGGTGGGTGAAGGGGACACACACACCAAAACCTTTTGTTTTATTTGTTATGGCAGATTTTCATTTATTTTGGACATTAATAAGTGCAGTACCTGAGAAATAACTTTTTGTCCTATTCGATACTTAAATAATGATAAATACCAGTCATCTAAATTCTCTCCTCCTGAAATTTCCACTTATAAATAAAAATAAGTTTTCCTGATTGATTACCATACAAAGTATGGTGCGGTGTATCATCCCCAAATCAGGGCTTAATAACTCTGTTACAGTATGCTAGAAAAGATGTAATTTAAAAAGTAAGCAGAAACATAAGAAAATAAACTTTTCCTATATTGCAATTTAGGATAAAACTGTAAGAAAACTTTCATGAAGTTTATCAACAACATGTTTGAAATAGCCTTTAAATCTGTGTCTAACAAGATCTGTATCATGTTTTGATCCAAAAGTTGAATCAAACTCAAATGTCAGGAAAATTGGAATACTATTACTTTAACAATTTTTTTAACTGGATAATACTGTAAAACAGTATTGAATCTGTGCATGTTCCAGAAGTGCCAAACTGCCACTAAGACGTTTGGCACCAGAAATTTTTTTAAGAAATGAAATTAAATAAAGATTCATCAAATAAGTTTTCTGGTTCGAAACATTGTTAAACTGGTTCAAATAATTAATCCACATATTACAGAAGATTAGTGGGAGCTTGGCACCTCTGGGGTTGTATTGCTGTAAACAGGAAAATTTAATCATTTTTAAGGAAAGGCAAGGAAATAGTCAGAAAAATTATAAAAGGGAAATCACTAGCCACCCTGATCAGAAAAGTGATAATTTTGGATAATACTTTATATGCAACTATTTTGCTACTAAATCAAGCATGGTATGCAACTATTTTTGGCTTTGAAGGCTACTAAAGCAACTACAGTCAAACCCCGATTTAGTGCCTTCTCGAAATAGCGCCAATTCCGTTTAACCGCCAATTGCGTCTATGAACAAATCTGCCAAATAGGAATTTCAATGTAATGTATCCGTTAAAGCGCCAACTCGATATACCGCCAAAAAAAAAATGTCTAGAAATTACTGTATTTTCTTTGCATATCTTTCTTTTTTAAATGTTTTGTTAGAATTTCAAAGGACACTTCCTTTTCATGTGTCTAGATGTTTTCAAGCTCAATTCAAACTTTATTGAATAGCAAAGAATTTATATTGTTCTCAACACCTGCCAAAATGCACCTGCTACCCATTCTACTTGTCATTGGGAGAAGAAAAATAACGCGCACTGAGTGCCGAGCAAGTAAAACTTCTGATTCAGACTGGCGAGTCACGTGATCCGATCCGCTTCTGGAGCGGGGAGAAAACAAGGCATGGCACGCCATTGGCTGAAAGGGTCTCTCCTCTCTCAGGTGAGAACAATGTAAAAAATAACTTCTCCCTGTACTTTATGTCGATTTCTTAGAAAGAAAACGGTGTGCAGTGCAAAATCTCTCATTCAAAATTTTGGTCGGACGTTGATTGAAACATCAAAGAATTCACCAGCTAAATCTGTAAAATATCATTCTGTCTCTTTATTTTAACTCATTATGGCGAAAAGAGCAGTTTTATCAATTTCAGAAAAGCGGGAAATTTGTGAATATAAAGAAAGAAATGTGAATGTATCGCAGCAACACCTCCAATCATTTCTCCAATCATTTTTCTACACTCTGGAAAAAGCCTGTTAGCAGGCGCTGCATCGGAGACATTTTGATGAATACAGAAAAATGGATTAACACCAACGAACTGCAATCATCTGTAAAAAGACTGAAAACAGCGAAACATGAAGACTTAGAGGATGCCCTTTGCACATGGATACAACAAATGAGTGCTAAAAATGCCACTATCAACGGAGATGTCATCAGAGAGCAGGCAAAAGTTCTTGGCCAGCAAATGAATATTACAGATTTAGAATACAGTAGTGGCTGGTTGAACAGATTTAAAAAGCGACGAGGATTCTCTCAGTACATACGAAGTGGTGAAACTGCAGGTGTTGATGAAGATATTGTGTCAAATGGTCGCAAAAAACTGAGTGCGCTGATTTTAGAATATAAACAAGAGGACGTTTACAATATGGATGAAAGTGGCCTTTTTTACCGCTTGCAGCCAGATAAAACAATTTCGAGTGGGCCTGCTAAAGGATTAAAAAAAAAAAAGATCGTGTGTCTCTTGTGTTCTGTACGAATAGTGATGGATCTGATAAAAGAACTATGACAGTGATTGGAAAATCAGCTAAGCCACGATGTTTTAAAAATTTTAATCCTGCTCTTTATGTAGATTATGAGAATAATAACAAAGCGTGGATGACTTCAGCATTATTTCAAAAATGGTTAGCGAATTTCAACATAGAAATGAAAAGAAGCAAACGCCATATTTTATTGATTTTGGATAATGCCCCTTGTCACAAAGCATATCCAATGAGTAATATCCGCATTGAATTTTTACCTCCTGACTGTACTGGATTTTTGCAACCTTTGGATGCTGGTATAATGAACTCATTCAAAGCTCATTATCGAAAGTATCACGTCCGCCATATCATTGAAAAAATCAGTAAAGATGATTTTTTTCCAATCCTTTTACATGATGCTATTCGCATGATAAAAAAAGCATGGGATGAAATTTCATCAGAAACTATTGTTAACTGCTGGAAACATACTGGATTGATTAAACCTGAAGGATCTACTAAAAAACAAAACAGTACAGCACTTCAGGAACTACAAGACGAAATACACAAATTAACAGAAATTGTGCATCCTCTATCGGCAATTGAGTACATTAATATAGACAAAAGTGTTTCAACATTTGAAGATTTGACAATCGAAAAAATTGTTGCCAATCAAAATGAAAATGAAAATTCATCTGACAGCGAAGCTGAAGAAGCTGAAACGCCGCATGTTACATCTGATGAAGTTAAAAATTGCATTGGGAAAATAAGAATTTTCTTAGAAAAACATGCAACTGATAAAAAAATGATGAACAATCTTTTAGTTGTAGAAAAAGATATTAAAAAAATCAATATTGAAAGGAAAACTCAAACTAGCATATTAAAATATTTTCCTGTAAAAGATAATTAAAGTAAAATAATTCAGTGTGATATTTAATGTATGTGTGTGTCTGTTATGTGCATAATTATCTACTTTATCTAAAATTGACTATATAAAGAGGTAAGTGCATGTTAATTTCATACATTAATTGGATAATTTTGAATCATGTAGCATTAATTATATTATGTATATTAATTATATTATATTAATTTATACTATTATAATATACTATATACCATTGGATAATTTAATAAAAAGGCATTACTGATATTTATTTTTATAATAATAACTAGGGGGCCACCCCCTGCGAGCTACGCTCGCCAACCCCCGCTCAGACTTCGAGGCCTCTAAAAACATGACAGCGTGCTTTATTTTAAAAATATTGGTAAATCTGTAATTGGGTTGCCATGCTTTTAACGTTTTAATGGGGCATTTTTTTTATTATCATGGCCTCATACATAGCTGTTGCGACAACTGACGACTGTTTTCGGGATTGATAAGTAAAATCAATTACAGCTTGAAAACCAGCTTGTATAAAATGGTTAGGTTTAAATTGTGGCTACCTCTGGGACTTTTATAACAACGATCTGTATTCTATTCTTCCTTTGCGTTTAAGGATGAGAAAAATTCCATCTGCTTGCGAATAACATTAAGAACCACGGTATTGAAAAGTACTATGTTATAGACATTTTCAGTAACAGGTTTTAATTTTGTCTCTATTTTAATGCACCATCATGCATATTTTCATGTTATTTTAAATATGTAAATTATTTATTTCAATTAATATGTGTATACGAATTTTCTAATAATTATTTATCATACAAAATTAATTAAATATTTTGTGCATGCATGCCTGCATTTATTCGGCATTAATTGATGAGATATTTAAACAAATTTGCTATCCGCGATAATTTTACACCATGTTATGTCACTTTAATATTGTCCATAAGAAAATCGGGTTCTTTTCCAGTATAGAATTCTTTGCTTTTAGGTTTGGCGTAATTCGAGTTTCAAAAAGGGATAGATTCGTTAATATACGTAGATTTGTTGCCAAAAGTTATGAAAAAAAAAAATGAACTTTTGGTGCTTTTCTATTATAAGGGTCTTGACGTTTTTTTTAAAATTCTCCTTCCGTTCAGTTGGACAATTATTATTTTATATATTCGTTTCAAATATCCGAATTAGTGATTTTATAAATTCGTTTAGTTAAATTTTACAAAAAAATAACAAAATGATATCAATAAATAATAATTACTATTAATTCCTTTTCCTCCCTTTCTTTTGCTTTTATATAAATGACGTCATTTGGACGAATTTATTCAAAATATTTTCAGTTTATAAATTAAATTAAATGCTGACAGACGATTGAATCCTGATGATAGAAATGTGATTTTTTCTTTTTCAAATTTTCCTGAAAAACATAATTTAATCACAATTTTGTCTTCATTATCGATTGAAATAAAAGATAAATTCAATTTCAATTTGAAAATGACGAATAAAAAGAAATCAATAATCCCTATCGGGATCCTTTTCCATTTTTTTCCCTTTTTTGTCACAAAAAACTGAGTAATTAGTTGCCATCATTACAGAAATGTCATTAAAATTAGAAAAAAATTAATATCTCGAAAACTAATTCCAATTTCAAAATTCTATTACCAGTTTTGACATCCGCGGATTTTTATGGACAATTGGTATTAATTTCACCATCAAGCGTTTAATATTTTATTAAAAATAGCCCTGAAACATAATCAGTCGTTTAATCAGTCGTTTCATAAAATCGTTTCATAAATTCGTTTCATAAAATCGTTTCACAAATTCGTTTCATTAGGATTTTATATATATAGGGTAGATAATATTAGTATAATAGTATGAAAATTAATTTTTATTGTATTTTAATTCGATATACCGCCAAACTCGTTATAGCGCCAAAAATTTCTTGAACGGATAATGGCGGTATAACGAGGTTTGACTGTATTTCAAATTTTTTTTTTTTGAATGGAGCTATTGCTATTACTTTTGGAATTATTGCTATTACTATTTTTAAAAAACAAATTGATTGCTCGACATGTCCAGGCAGGACCGAAACTAGCGGGGAGCAAGAGGAGAACGTGCCTCATGCGCCAGTTACTATCGAGCCACCAAAACAAGATTTAACCCATTTTAGGCCAAGCATAGAAATTTTATAAAATGTGGTATTATTTGCACTGAAATTTGCTTAAATTACATTTATTAAGACACCAAAAAAGTTTTGTGCAGGAAAAACAATATTTTATTTAATTTGACGTTATCATTATTTATTTACCATTAAATTTAAATAAAAAATTTTAAGTTTTCTTATGGCATTTGCAGGGGTAGTACTAGCCCTAGATGATATTTCAGGACATACTTTTTTCGATATTTCAGGACATATTTGCTTGGCATACTAACCAAAAAAACCCTTAACTCCCTCTTCAATACATTTTATTACCATAAATAGTACACTAGATACAGTTTTTTTTTGTTGTAAAAGTATACATTTAAAAGAAAAGTAATTTTACCAGAACCCTTTGACCAATCTGCTAAAAAAATTGCAATTTTTGCATTACTGAAGTACGAAAATCTCGATTTTTTCTTCACTGATCAACGAAAATTGCAAAAGATTTTCTTTTTTATAACTGATTGGTAGAAATTGGGATTTTTTTTTGTGATTGAGAGACGAAAACAGCAAAATTTTTAAATGACTAATCAATAAAAATTGCGAATTTTGGTAACTAATCATCAAAAATTGAGATTTTTCTTTCTTTTTTTGTGCAAATTGATGAAAATTACTATTTTTAACGATAGATTGAAAAAAATTGTGACTTTCGTGATCGTTTTGCATCAGTAAAAAGGGTACATCTACCCCTTATTTGATGGTTTCAAATGCCGATATAGTACAAAACTCGCAAAATTTCAGGAATATTAGGACAGACTACCATATTTCAGGACATTTCAGGATGTTTTTATTTTTTTTCAGGAATTTCAGGACAAGTACTACCCCAGCATTTGTTTTATTTTTATTTTATTTACAGAACTTGCAACTTTACTCCATTATAAAAACATATGATTAATCTCAAGTGGAATAATTATACATTTTCAAAAAGTTAAATTCGTCAATAACCGTTTCAAGTAAAAAACCAGCGTATTTTGAAAATTTCTCAACAGAAAGTGATTACTTCAATTGAATTACTAATATTTTATAGATGTCTCCAGAACCCTTAAAAATAGCAGAAAAATAAAATTAGTGAAAAATATACATCACAGTGTTAATAAAAATATATTTATTGAAATGGTGCGTTTACGCACCTTTGGCCGAAAATGAGTTAATTTGTCTTTCGGTAAAAAAAAATATGTAACGAGATTTGGCCAAAAAAAAAAAGCCATGCAATCAATCGGACAACCCAAAGTAAAAATGTATTTGTTGATTTTATTTGCTTTAATGGGCCAGATTTTCCATTAGGTGATCACATCAGAGTGTCAAAACAATACTTGATTAACAAATTCATCTGAGATACTTGTAAGATCAGTAAACTATCTTAATTAGGTTTGAATTGGTCCAGTATTTTGGACGTTATCGTGATGCCGTTTGGCATGTTTTTACTTTTGTGTGTCCTTCTAAACCAGGGTTGTAAAAAACTCAGCCCGGGCAGGTACCCAGGCAGCTACCCACTACAACCCTAAAGGTTGTAAAAAAACCTTGCTTTTTTTAAAATCACAGCCCAGGCGGATACCCGGGCAGCTACCCACAACAACCTTGCTCTAAACGAACTAAAACAGCTACATACTTGATTAAGAAACTAATTTAAAATACTGGTAGATTAATTTACTGTCCTAATTCGGTTCAGTATTTCAGATGTTATGATAATGTTGTGATTTTCTGACTCGTTTTTAAATGCAAAAGCATAAAAATGGCAGGCCAGAATATTGAAATGATTTGGAATTCCAAATGAGTTTTCCATATTTTGATAAATAAATTACTTAATCGAGTTATAAGCGATTCGTGTCACGTGACGACATATTTTTCCACTTTCTCGTACTGCGTCATTGGAAATTTCTGTTCAAAATGCCGACTTTGACAGTATTTTCTTAAAGATCTGCCTTTACCAAAAAAGGAAAATGTCTTTTGATTACAAAGTTTCTGAATAAGAACACCTGTCAACTTCATTCGTTTCGGAACAAAAATGAATTAAAAAATATGTCATAAAGTAGCCAGTTTGAATTTGAGAACAGCCTTAATTATCATTTATTATTTGTAATGATTTACACATTACAATATATTAGCAAACAATTCATAATTTTGTAGAATTAATCTTAGTGATTTAATATAACACCCAAAAGGATGATCCACCAAGCCCCCCCCCCCCTTTTTTTTTTGTTTATTAAAATAAAAAACCAACACGTCATAAATATTTTCAATCTTTCCAAAATAAATATTCAATGAAAGGATGCAAAAGTTTTTCTTGTAGTCTTGTAGTCTTGTTTTTCTTGTAGTTTCCTTGTCATTCCATGCCAAATTAACCAAATATTTTCAATATTCAACCTGACCACTTCAGATTTTAATGATACTGTCACGAATCATTCTCCCCGATGATATAAAAGAGAATATATTTTTAAAATTTTTTTATCTCATTAGATTTTCATATAATTAATTTTTTTAATTTTGAAAAAATCATCATTTTTCGGCTTACATAAATGTTTTCAATTTTGATTTTCTCAGGTTCTATCAGTCGTAGGGAGTTGTTTGAGCACTCATTTTAAAGAAAATTCAATATGGTTTAATTTGATATACAGTTGACTATGCTTGGTTTAAAAAAATATATTTTTTCTAATTTTTAACACTTTCCAACATAGTTGAAAAGTGTTTATGAATTTGGTTTGTCTGTCTGTCCGTGCTCTAACTCGTGTAAATATATATATATATATATAGTCATGCAATTGATATATGTTATTGAGGTTTACTATGGCATGTTCGGTATTGAATATGAAGTCTGTAGCACTTATAGTTTTTTTACAGGGACACTCAAAAGAATTCAGTTACATTACGGTCTATGGGGAAAAATCATTTGCGGTTTATTTTAATGATGATATATATCACTTAAATTTCTTTTATAGAGACACTCAAAAGAATTCCGTTGCATTACGGTCTATGGAGAAGAATCATTTGTGGTTTATTTTAAGAATATTTAAATATTTCAAACAAATTGAAATTTATATATGTGACTAAGGTGCATTACAAGAGGCTTACTATAGAATATTTAGAATATAGCATTTATCGTTTATTTACAGGGACACACAAAAGAATTTGGTACTGTCTGTTAACAATAATTGCTGGAAGTGCTTTTTCAGTTGCTTAATGAGTTTTTAAATTTAACTCATTTTTTTTCGATTACTTGGTGTGTATAAATTCTATAAATAATATACAGGGCAGCACAAAAGTTATGGAGTACATTTACATTTATTGAGGGAAATTCCAAAAGGGAAATTTTAAACTGTGCTACCTAATGGAACTCAAATTTAGCATTCTATGTAGTATATATACAAATCAATAGATCATATACAGGGCTGCACAAATGAGGTCGGATATTTAAACGAATATTGTTAATAATTCCTGAAATTGGGTTTTAAAATATGTTATGCATTTTCCAAATTGTTTACTTAGATATTTTCTTTGATTCTGAACTTTGTTTCTTTCCGGCAAGCTTCACGCAAATATGTAATCTTAAAGTACTTGTATAATAATTAATTTCTTTATTAATTAGTTAAATCTTTTTGAATTCTTAATTAATTAACTCTTACCCATCTAATTCTTGTCTTTGATTCATTTGTTTACAGTATTTTTCAAGTTTTGATGATTTTTCTTGTTCGGTGGGCGTTTCACGGCGTAATGTTTTGATCGCCATCTTGGCAGTTGCCAGGGTTGAGCTGTTTTTGGCTGCTAACTTTTGCTAGGTGTTGCGTTCTGCACATTAGGATTGCATATGTTAGTTTGTTGTTTTCAGGTGTAACGCTTCGCTGTGTTTTGCTTCTGCGTCATTTCGGTAGCCTGTTTTTCTTCCTTGGTTTTCGGGGGCTTTTGTGCAGGTTTGTGAGCAGTTTTGGGTCACATGTTGGTGGTGTATTTGCTGATTGGCTTTGCTTTTGGCTGTTGGTCACGTGTTTAGTTCGTTTTTCTTGTTCTTTTGTGGGTGTCGTTTTTGGGGATCACATGTTGAGTCTGTCACATGACTGGTGATAGTTTTGGATAGTAATATATCGTCGGTTATTAGCCTTTCTTATTCTATTTTTCATTTTGGATCAATTTCTTTAGTGCCGACCACATTAAGGTGGTCTTTATATAAAACAATAGTTTGTTTTTTCGTTGTGTGTTGCTTAAACATTTCTGGTCTTTGGTAATTTTACAGTTGTTGGCGTATTTTGTGGTTTTCTGAGTCTTTGACATTGTGATTAAGCGCTTTTGTGTTCCGGGTAGGTAGAGTACGTTGTTGTCAGTGGAGTCACGGGTTTTTGTGAAGTTACTTTTTGGGCTGGTCTTTTTGGTAGGAGTAGTTTTAGTTTTAGTCTTGGATGGATAATTTTGATGATTTGTTGAAGGAAGCGGACACAATGGATTTTCCGGCAGCTGTCCAACTTCTTAATTTAAGGATCTATGACATGTTTGACGTTTTGAGAGTTAGACAAAATAAGGTGACTCAGGTTGCTATGTCTAACTTAAAAAAGATAAGACTTTATTTCACTACGAACTATTTCGGTTTTCAAAGAAAATGTTGTCTATGAGACGAAATTACAGGCCTTGACAGAAAATTACAGGGCGTATGAGGATTTGGCGTCCAAGATTACAAAACATTCTATGGGTGCAGCTGAGGAGACGCCATTACGGAATCAGCGGCCTACTCCTCCGGATGACTTTACGGTGGTAATAGCTCCTTTGAATGAGGACCAGGACTTGGAAGTTTTGAAAAAGGAACTGAGAGATATGTGTAGAGAGGTAGAGGATGCCCCAAAGCCAAGTGACGTGGTAGTGACAAAGGCAGGGCAAGTCATCCTTAGACTGAGAGATAAACAGGATTCGATGAAAATGAAGAATCTGATATCTTCCAGAGAGGAGCTGAAGGATAAGGTCAAGGTGAACATTCCCCGGAAGCGGAGGGAGCGTCTACTGATTTTGAGTGTTGAGCCGGAGGTGAATGAAGGTATGCTGAGGGGTGCTTTGGACAAGATGATCACTGATTTTCAGCTGGGACAGAGTGTCTGTGGTGGTGTACTTGATAGGATAGCGGATCCTAGTCTCGATTCGAATACCAGAGAGCTGATAAGAAAGTTGATTGGCGACAGAGAGCGTGACATTCAAATTATAAGAAAGACGCCGACTCGTGCTGGTAGGACAAACTGGATGATAGATGTTGACACAGAGGTTAAAGAATTGTTACTGACACGAAAAAGGATCTGTGTTGAATTTGAACGCTACCGTATAGTAGACTTCATTCCAATAACGCGGTGCTTCAAGTGCCAGGCTTTCGGGTACCAGTCATTTAACTGTAAGGGAGAAGAGAGATGTGTGAAGTGCTCGGGACCTCACTCAGTTAGGAAATGTTCTTCGGAGCAGGTGAGATGTAGTAACTGTTATTTTTCAAATCCTGATGGCGATGTAGAACACAGAGCGGATAGTCCAGATTGTCCAGTTTTTCAAGATCATAGGAAGTCATTGTTGGTAAAACGTTTATGAGGTTGTGCTAGGCTCTCCTGGTGTCAATGCGGGTCTTAAAATTTTACAAATCAATCTCCATCATTGTAAACAGGCCAATGAGGCTTTAGTTGACTATGTTCTTAAACATAACATTGATATTGTTCTGGCTCAGGATCCGTACATCCTTAGGGGTGTAGCGGACTCTATTCCCCCGGACTGGCCTACTTTTCTTTCTTTTAATAACACAGCTATGGTAACTATAACTAACCGGGATTATGTGAGTATAGGTTCGCTGATCAGAGATAACGTGGTGTTTGTTAATTTTAATGTGAACAATTCAGTACTTAACATCGATTCTCAATACTCCGCTCCCTCAGGCGATATTGAACATGATCTACAATCGTGGGTGCCTTTGTTCACGGATTGTTCAAATGTGCTGATTGGTGGGGATTTCAATGTAAATCTCAAGGCCATGGGCTATGCTCAAGATGATGATAGAGCAGAAACTCTATTGGAATATTTAATTGCCAATAAGATTTCAATTATGAACGATTCGAATGCAGAACATTCTTTTGTGCAGGGTAATCTTCGAGGTCGCCCTGATTTAACTTTAGGTGGTGACAATATTGTGTGCCTTTTGAATTCATGGGAAGTGGATTCTTTGAACTTTTCACATAGTGACCATAGGTATATTGTCTTTTCACTTGACTGCTCTCCTGTCATCAAGACTAGGTCTAGATATAAAACAAAAAATAAGAATTTTAATAAGTTTAAAAGGGTTTTTAGGCCATTTGCTGATACTCTGCTAGAACAGCTGTTTATGGTGAACAATTGTGATGCACTTGAAAATTGGATGGCAGAGTTTTATGAAAAACTTTCTTTTACCATGGAGAGATGCTTCAGAAAAGGCTATCTGAGCCATAAAGCAAAAGTTCATTGGTTCACCGAAGAACTTCGTGTTGAGAGAAACAGACTCCATGCTATTTACAGAAGACATGTTCATAATCCAAACAATCAGGATTTAGAGACGCTTTCACTACTTCAAGGAATCTCTATAAAAAACATGTAAGAGAGGCTAAAACGAAATCATGGTTCAGTTTTTGCGAAAAAACTTCTGATACATATGGAACGCTGTATAAGTATATATAAGAGGGAAAAACCTTAAATTTTCTGATCTAATTTTCACCACACTTGAGAACTCTACTGTATTTGATTCATTTGATGATGTTGCCAATAGTCTAATGAATGAACATTTCAAGATAGATAGTCAACCGGATGTTATTCATGAATTTAATCCTAATACAGTATACGATAATGACCCTGAATTCTCGGCTGTTACACGTCGAGAATTGTTTCACGTCTTGTCTCAACAGTCAACTAGTAAGGCTCCTGGATACGATTTGATAGATGGCTTAGTGGTTAGAGAACTTTGCCGCGGCTTCACAGTCCTGATGTGCAGATTGTATTCAAGATGCTTGGCTCTAGGTTATTTCCCGAACTGCTGGAAAAAGGGAATAGTGTTGTTTTTTCGTAAACGAAATAAACCGCCTCATTCACAGCGGGCCTACAGACCCATTACTTTGCTTCAGATTCTGGGAAAATTTTTGGAAAGACTGATTAAGACGAGGATAATAACTAAGCTGGAGTCCTTGGGCTTTCTAGCACAGAATCAGTATGGATTTAGAGAAAGCAAAAGCATGGTGAGTGCAGTCATGCAGGTCAAGAAGTATGTCAAAGAAATACTGTTGGATTGCAAATATTGTGCAATGGTGTCCCTAGATGTCGAGGGCGCCTTTGATGATATGCAATGGGCAGTTCTTGCCACACTTATCACTCAGTTACCTATAGAAAACTATTTGAAAGACATTTTAAAGAATTATATAAGTCATCGCCTTATCGATTTTGACTATTCAAAAGGTATACGATGGTTTATTGCCTTTCAAGGGTGTCCGCAGGGTTCGTGCCTCGGGCCCCTCCTCTGGTCTACTGTAGCTGATAATATAATCAAGACTTACAGGGTTCATCAATGTTACATTGTGTCATACGCAGATGATTCTGTGATCCTGGAGGGAGCAGATATGAGGGCTCAGCTAGAACATAGGATAAACAACTGTCTTGAGAGATTCAGTGATGTGGCGGTAAGTTTACATTTAAATCTAAGTCCCCAAAAATCGAAAGCCATGCTTTTTGGAAGTTTTAATTTAGAAAATAGACGTCCAATCTTTAAATTGAATGGCGTTTCTGTCCCAGTGGAGGACTCAGTAATGTATCTTGGTTTGGTCCTTGATAGCAGATTTAATTGGTTATGTCACCTGGAATATGTTAGAGAAAGGATTCTAGAGTTTACTATTAACATGAAGAAAGTTGGCTGTCGTCATAGAGGTTTGGAAGCGCATTATCTAAAATTATGGTACATTGGTGTTATTGAAAAACAGATCTCATATGGTTACGAAGTATGGATTAATGATTTACATATCCTGGCTAAGAAAAGACTGAGTTCGTGCCAACGTATGGGCCTACTGTCAATTTTAAAACCGTATAGATCAACATCAACTGAAGCACTTTGTGTACTATCTGGTATACCTCCTATTTATTATAATTTGAAAAATAAGGCAGAGAAACTCGCATTTATGCAAGGCACGGGTAGTATTAAAATTGGTGACACTACGTTGAAGAATACAGATTTTATGCCACGAATGCATACCTTTGACTTTACTGAATATCTGAACATAAAGAACGTCTACCAGCTGGATCCAGTAACTGATAAAGTTCCTTTTTCGTTTGATCCTATAATTTTCACAGATGGCTCAAGATGAACAATGCCGTGGGCTCGGCCTTTACAGTCTTTCACAAGGGCAATTACATATATGATCATCAAGTGAAGTTAAGAAGTCTGAATTCTGTTTATCAGGCCGAGTTAACGGCCCTGGATAATGTATTACAATGGTTTGTAAATTCAGTTCATAACTCAGTTCGTATCTATTCGGATAGTAGTTCCTCTGTTAAATCAATATTTAGGGCTTTTCCCAACAATCAATTAGAACACTCTATTTATAAAAAGTTTCTGGCCGCTGGTAGCAGACAAATTTATATTGGATGGATAAAGGCCCACGCCAGGTTACATGGTAATGAAAGGGCAGATGATTTAGCAAAGCGGGCCACTTCTGCTGACTCTCATGCTCCGTCACTTGAAATTTTATATCCAGTCTCTTTGCTGAAACCGTATTATCGGGATAAGTTGATTGATACCTGGCAGCAGTCCTGGATAGCTTCAGCGGATGGTAGGGATACCTATAATGTCTTAAAGAAGGTTAACACTGAATTTATCTGTAGAAAACAAATTTTAGTTTATTATCTTTCTAGTCATAGCAGTTTTCCAAGTTTCCTCTATAAAATAGGAAAACGTAGAAATGACCTCTGTGACTGTGGCAAGAAAGATGTTTTTCATTTCATTTTTGGTAAATGCTCTTTAATGCCAGAACACTTCACTTTTGACAGAGATAAATCTGTAAGGTGGAACTTAAAAAATGTCATCTTAAATCCTCAATATTTTGCTCATCTGACTTTAAACTATAATAAGTTGAATGATTTATATTCTTTTATTAGATATAAGTTTTAAATGAGTCATGGTGTAACTACTGTTTATGAACTATAAGTTAGTTGTGAATTGGGACGCTGCCATTTCCAACCTTTGCACGTTAATCATTATAGAGTTCGTAGATTTAGTTTTATTTTGTTAAGGCTTTGCTAAAGTGGTGTTCAAGTATGACTTTCCTGTTTATCTTTATATCAATGTTCTTTCAGCTGGTTTTCTTCTTCAACAAGTTGCAGTGATGTTGCAGTATAAATCATTACATGTAGTATCCTTCATCATTTACACATTAATGCGACTAAGACTATGCGGTTAAGACTATGGACATGACGGACTTCACTCATTTACTTCAGCCATTTGATAGAATGAGCTTTTGTAATGCGTTGGACTGTTCTCTTTCATGCACCTGCTCTTCAGTTTTCCAAGACTAATTAGTTGTCATAGCTTTTCAGTGGTACTTGTTTTAAATCCTTGCAAGTTGCAGTGATAATGTTTCTACTTAGTTAAAGTTGTGCGACTACTCTTTAGTTAGAGTATTGCTTTACTGAGTTGGCTCTTCTTCAGCTGTCACTGTTGCAGTCGGTTTGCTGGTATATTCTGGAACGTTAACTGTGAATGATTCTTTTAATGCTTTTATTCCTGTTTCATACTTTTCAGTGTGATTTTAATGCTGGAATTAATTCCTGCAATTGACTTTTGTGTCATATATGGACTTTACTTGTTAAATAACATTGACATTCAATTCTGGCTGCTACTTTAACTACAGTTATGGACTATTGCTATCTTGTAAGCTGTGGTGCTTTCATTGGATCTCGGTCAGTGAATGGCTGATGAATGATTTTTAAAGAGACCTCATTCAATAGCTTAATTTCTGCGGAGATGAACTGAACTATATCAAACTGGATGTTGTAAATTCTGCTGATCTACATTGGCTTTTGCATTTTCAGTTGTGTATGTATATGGGTAGCAAGTTATCTGCTCACATCTCATGTTTCATTTGTAATATACTGTAACTCTCCGTGGTGAGATGCTCTGTAATTTTATTGTTTTTTTTTTTGTTGTTTTGCTGTAAATTTTGTGATTTCAGTAGCTATATAATTGGTAATTGTATTTTAGAGTAATTGCCTTGTATGGGAGGCTATGTATTTGTTTTTGATTTATTTTAGCTTTAGAATTAGGTTTAGTGAGACAATTGTAACCAATCTATTTTTAGAGTCTCTTATAATTCTTAGTTTGTAAATTAGCTTTAGTAGTATTCTGTTTTCAGTTCGCTTCGTTTATTTTTTTTTAGTTCCCTGCGTGAAGCAGCGTTTTCTCACTAAGTTGGTGGGGTGTTGTTGTTTTGTTTTGATTTAATTCCAGCAACCCTTGTTTCAGGTTCGTCTTTAAGCTGTGATATTGCTGGGTGGTGAAGGGGGTTCTACCGCCGGAGGTTTTATGCCGCAAACCCTCACAGGTTGGTGCTCCGGCTGGGTGATCTTGTTTACTTAGATATTATCTTTCACCTTATTAAATGGCAATGATTTGTTAAATTATTTTGTAAGAGTCAGAAAGTGTTACATAATCTATGCTTGACGCATGATTTTTCATTCTTGTTTAAAATTTAAAAAATCATATTATAATTATAAGCTTTTCTTACACATGCCATTTTACACAAGGAAACCTTGCACATCTCTCATCTAACCAAGCATAATAGATCAGAACTAAACTGTAGACTCCCTCCAAAAGCCCCCTTTCTTCTTATTTATTGTGCATGTAATTCTTACTCCATCGCCACCCCAGATGCGAAGAAGCAGGATACTCGAGGTTTTTGTCCGTCAATGTCTTATTCCTCAAGCTCATTTTTTATTTACTGCTTTACCTTTATTTATAACTATTTGCAACTCCATATAGTGCCCATATGTGCTATTTTATTTACAGAAATATTTATTATGAATTGGCATTTTCTTTAAATGCATGATGGGAAAGTCCTGAGAGAAAAAAAATGTTTGGCGAATTCATGAAAGGACACCCAGAACACAATTGATATAGTTAATAATATAGCTCTGGATTTATCTGGTCCTAAATTTTGTGGGATAGTAAAATCTTTATTCCTATCCTAAACCCTGTGCAGCTCCAGTGACAAGAATGTTCATGAAAAGAGGTTTTTTGGTGCTGTACCTTCTCTAATGTACAGAGTTATATACTGGGTGGTTTAAAATAGGTGTATGGTGATTGTCATTAAAGTTATAATAATTTAAGTACAGCTTTTAGGTATTTATTCTGCAAGGTGATATATACATATTAAGCTAGTAAATTTATTTTTTTTATAAGGTCCCCCAGTACTTTAAGTTATATTTATAAACATTTTCTCCGTGCTGTGACAAGTAAAACAATAAAAATTCTATTCTTCTACGATCAAAACTTATGGAAGAAATTTCGGAGCATTTAAAAATCGTCTGCCGAAAACATCAGAAATTTCATAAACTTTAAAGTAACATAACTTGCTAAGCTTCAGTCGTAAGATAGAATTTTTTCTGTTTTATACTTGTCAGAGCATGTAAATAATGTTTTTAAATTAAGTCTTGTGCTGCAGCGCAAGGCTTATTTATTTTCAGCGCGACTTCCCCATGCTATTCTAACACAGCAAATCCGGTTGAACGAGTTAATTTACTCGAGTTTTTCCCACTTTTTGTATGCACTATCAAAAATATTCTTCAAAACACCTAACTCTGTAAAAAAAATATCCTCCAATCAAAAAACTCTAAATTCTGGTGTTGTTACTTTCTTTAAAGACATGTCAGGCTTCGAGTAGCACTTCGACTATTCATCCAATATCTCTAAACTGCATTATGGGTAAATAAATTAAAGCTTTCTATTACAGTGCGGGCGAGATATTATGACTTTAAGAATTAGGCCATGTCAAAAATTATGTGGAGGGGGACTTGTTTTGCCCTTTCGGGAAGGGAGGGGGAGGGGCACGAACACAATTAGGAAATACAATAAAGCAATCTGTTTTGAACTTTACGATATTTTATAACATAACATAATTTTTTTTAAATGAGGCTACGTCAAAAATTATGGGGAGGGGGGGCGCATTTTGCCCACATGGGGGGGGCCACTTTTCTAAATTTTGCACACATCCCTCATGTGATATATTGTTGGAAAGGTCTGAGACCGCTTAATCATATTATGCATCTCCGGTGTCCATCCCATCCCCCCACTTTGCCGCTCCAAAAGGGGCACTTTTCTAAATTTTGCTGATACCCCTCATGTGATATATCGTTGTAAAGGTCTGAGACCGCTTAATCATATTATGCATCTCCGGTGTCCATCCCCCTCTTTGCCACCCCCAAGGGGGTACTTTTCTAAATTTTGCACACAACCCTCTGTGATATATCATTAGAAAGGTCTGAGACCGCTTAGTCAAATTATGCATCTCCGGTGTCCATACCCTACTTTGCCCCTCCCAAGAGGGGTACTTTTCTAAATTTTACACACACCCCTCATGTTATATATCATTGGAAAGATCTGTGACCGTGTAATCATACTGTGCATCTCCGGTGTCCATCTCCCCACTTTGCCCATTAAGGGGGTACTTTTTTTAATTTGATTTGCAAGTTACTTTTTTTTTTAATATAATTTATAGGACTTGTCAGACTAAATATAGATGTTTGGAATTTTATGTCAATGGCCCTGTGTGATGTCGGCTTCCCCTACTTCTAAGTCTTAAGCGGGCCCTGCTTATAACTCGATAAGTAATATATTTATCAAAAAAATAGAAAACTCAATTCGATTCCAAATCACTTCAAGTCAGGCCTGCCAATTTTACGCATTTGTGTTTGAAAATGTGTCTAAAATCATAACAATTTGAGAACCACCTTAATGGTGGAAATCTAAGCGATAACATGCCAAAAATGTCACATATGTTCAGGTCAGTTATCCTCTTCTATGCATCCGACCTAGGGTAGGGGAATTCTTTACAGTCGTAAATTATCTCTGCCCATAAAGTGTTTCGCTGTTTGAGAGACAGAGGTCGCTTGCTGCACATCTGAGTTCGAATTTTTTCAATTAGTCTCCTTAATAGACAATTTTGTCCTAAATACTATATGAAAAAAATCAGTGTTCATACTCAATTTTGCAAATATAAAAGTAGATGTTTTACAGAGAAAAAAAAATATTATTTAAGAGTATTTTCAAAATCATAAGAAAAAATCAATTTATAACAGGGTCTATAACTGACGACTTCACGATTTTCCTGCAATCGATCAAAGAGTTTCATATTTTTCCATGAGTGACTGATGAATTTCGCAATTTTTTTCTCCATGATTGACTGAAGAATTTCATGATTTTTTTTTCCTCCTGCAAATGACTGAAGAATTTGATTTTACCCCTGATTGACCAATGATTTTCCTGATTTTTTCCCATGACCAATTGGTTTATTTTGTGATATTTTCCTGCTACTCATTGAAAATGTTTGCTTTTTCTTACGATTGATTGGTGAATTTCCTGATTTTTTTTTGTGGCAACTTACTGGCAAAACTTGCTTTTTTTTTTTTTACTCGATCAACTGAAGAATTCCTGAGAAATTTCACGATTTTTTTCATGAGACCAATTGACAAATTTCGCAATATTTTCCCACGATGGATTAACAAATATTGCAATATTTCCCTGTGATGGATTGATGAATATGTCAATATTCTACCTGTGACAAAATGACGAAATATAGGATTTTATTTCCCGTGACCGACTAACGAATTTCATGATTTTTTTCCACAACCAATTAAACTAACTCAGTCTCTATCAGAAAAACCAGAATTCCGGAACTGAAAAGGAAAAAAATACCGGAACTCTGATATATAACCGGAACACAATCAACCCTGTAAAAGGATAAGCTTCTGTGAGCTATTACTTTTGTTGCATACCTGATAAAATGCTAATTGAAGAGTCTAATGACATTAGCTGTTAATTTCAATTGTTAATAACAATTCATCAACTATATTATTGCTGAATATTAGGGTGAATTTCTCCAGAACAATTTTTACTATTAAGACAGATAAAGATGAGTGTATGGTAATGAGTAAATGGTAATTAGTGAATCCAAAAGTTGGAAGTGGTCTGAATGGTGCAATAAAACATTTTATGAAAAGAATACAATTAAAGACAACCCTTCCGTTTCTTTTTTTCCGGATCAACTAAAATGAGAAATTTTATAAAATAAAAGAATGTTGATAAATAACCTCATAGAAGCAAGAAAGATTTCATTAAGCAATTTTTCTGGTTAAAAATATTTTTATTTGATCTGAAAAACAGGAAGTTTGGCAGCTATGTATTACCACAATTGTTGAATTCCAGGGACAACTACAGCATTCCAGAAATTCCTAAGTATTAAAAATTTAGCAGATGAAATTCTTGTTTAGAACATACAGTAAGAAATGTTGTTTTGGTAAAATTAATGTTTTATTAATCATTCATTTGTTACATCTTGTTAATTAATAGTTTTTAAAGTATGAAATTCATTACATACTGTCACTCTGATGGTTGAGAAAATAGACAGATAATAGAAACATCCCCCCCCCCTCCTTTCCACAGACACGACAGATACTAGTCATAGTAATGTATACAATGTTTAACGCTATTTTAAGCAGGTCGCAATTAATAGAAGTACAGTACATTTACATTACGATATTTAGATTACAGATCATTTTCTGTAAAACAAAATAGATTTAACTTAAAAGCATAATAATCAATCCTTTATTGCTTATTTTTGGCATTTATATTTAATAAAATGTGAAATATTCATTAAATATGACAAACTTAATCGCATCACATTTAGGCACAATGACCTTATATGTAATCCGGCTACTATGATGTTAAATAACAGTATATATCTCATAATTATAATTTATAATAAATTTGATTTTTAACACCAGAATGCCTTCAGTTAAAATCAATGACACTACTAGGAGAAATTCGAATAAAATCAGAGAAAATTTTAGCAAATAAAGAATAATCATGCAGCATGCAGAGAATATGAAACATTTCCCAACGCTACCAGAATATTAAGAAATGGGTGAAAGTCGTAACTAGGTAAATAATTTTATAAATAAATAATTTAGAAAACACAATGTTATTGAAACTTCACTGAACACACAAGAAATTATGAAACTGTACAGATTATTATGGGAGCCCTCTACATGTCTTCATCAATTGATGAAATTTGCGATTTGTTTTCCTGAGATAATTGGATGAAATATGCGATATTTTTTCGTTAGCAATTGATATAATTTACGATATTTTTTCCATGAACAGTTGATGAAATACGCTATAATTTTCTGCAACTGACTGATGAAATCTGCAGTTTTTCCCCATGACCAATTGATAAAATTTGCACTTTTTTTTTAACGAATATACATCAAATTAGTATTTTTTAATAAGAGATATAGATAAAATTCATGTTCTTTCCTGAAATATATATGAAATTCGTGGTTTTTCTCCCTTAGCGAGTGACAAAATTAGATTTTTTCCCATCAGCAATCAACAAAATACACGATTATTTTTATGATCAGTAGATCTCATGTTTGAGATATGTAAAAGTGATCTGAGCAATGCTATAGCACCATTTATTAGGTGTGTTCATAATTATATAAATATGTAGCACCTATAGTCGTCATCTGTCTACATATAACAGCAGAAAAACTACCCAACCGAACAGTTTGAAATTTAATATATATAATTGTAGCAGAATTTTATCCAGTCATTTCAAATTTTATGAAAATCTAATCAAAACTTAAAAAGATACTAATAAAAGTTTTCTTCATTCTATTAAATCTTATACATAATTAATTCTATGATATCCCATGAATGGTAATGATTCTAGGTTGCCATGATGATTATGTCATATTAAAGATGGAATCCTATTACTTCTGTATTACTGAATTTAAAAACCGAATTTGTATACTAAAATTGTTTAATTATAGCAATCATATAATTTACTAACAGTTTTGGGGATAGATGTTTCCAGAGAAATAGATATTAAATGGAAAAAAAGAGTCTAAATATGGATTTCAAGTTCTGAAATTTCCAAAGCTAGGCTTAAGTTTCCTATTGCAATTTTCAGTAAATGTCAACAAAAGATAAAATGTTGGCAACTTAAAATGTACTTATTTTATTACGGAAATTAATCATATGATAACAGACGATATAATTCATTTTTTCAGTGAAATAATAAAGATTTTTTTTTACATTGTCATGTATTAGATATTTGCACACAGTATAATTTTAATGTAACAGAATTGTAATTGAATGATTGTAAGTGTATTGAAACTTAATTTCATAAAATTAAATTAATATCTATAATATGAAAATCTGCAGATAACAAATTTTGTATTCATGATTTTTGCATAAGAGTGCAACAACTATTGCAGCAAGATCTGAATGTTTATAAAGCTAGTTAGCACTATAAAAAACACTATGCAAAAGTACAATCACGATGGAGACAAACAAAACAAAAATAAAGTTTTCAACAATGGAAATGGCTATAAAATACAGAAAAACAACAATTTTCTCACTTACCTCAACTCCACAGAAAGCATTTTCTTGCCAGGAATGGAGACTTAAAAGATTTCTTTTTAATTCATTTTCAGGAAGAAGGCTATCACATTCTGAAACCAAACCCATTCTTTTTTTAGATATAAAAATCATGCTGATAGATCATCTTTTCCTATCGACAGATAAAATTTTGTGATATGTTCTGAAAACCAGGTCTTTTAATGAATGAGTGGTTCTGGTTGTTGTGCTTTCTCTACATATGTTTGGCTAGATGGGAATCAAATTTACCTGTCAAATGTTCATGCTGTTCCATGGTAATATTCACATTGTCTCAGTATGTCAGACTATTGTTAGCCCTCAAATGTTCATATCCCTAATGTTTGAGGCATATTCACATTGTCTCAGTATTCTTATGTCAGACTATTGTTAGTCCTCAAATGTTCATATATCCCTAATGTTTGATGCATATTCACATTGTCTCAGTATTCTTATGTCAGACTATTGTTAGCCCTCAAATGTTCATATCCCTAATGTTTGAGGAATATGTATGCCTTCAAACAATCTGATATAATAATGTATCCCGGCAGCATCTATTTCTTAATCAATGCAGTCAAACTATCGCTGATCATTTCTCAAAAGAACTTCAATGAAACTAATGGTAAAATCTGAAAAAAAAAATTGTGCTAATTCCCTATATTCGACCAATCAGGAAGCCGTAAACAAAAACAGAATGTGACAAAAAGTGCAAAGTGCTTCTCGGCTTTAAAAATAATAGGTTTAGCAGAATTAATGCATTTATCATCCCTAAAAAACTATCACTATGCATTGGATGAAACAACAACCAAGTAAGAATTAGATAATTAATCATTTCACTTAGATTTGATATAGTGGTGCACATATTTATTATTATTACTTTTAAAAAAGTTACCAAATTTAGTGATAATTGCTGTTATGGTACGTTATGTTTAAGTAACCCCTATTTTTACCCTTCATTACCAGAAGAGGAATTTTTCTTCATTTATACATATTTATTCGCCCCCTTACCAACCAGTGATGGAAAAATTGGAAAGTAGTTACTTTATTTAGCACACACATATTAAATAATTGACCATGAAGTTGATCATGATCAACTTCATTTTTTTTTTTTTCTATCTATATACTAATAAAAGTGTTCATGTGTGTCCGCAATGACTAGGAAAATATACTGCATGTAGAGGTCTGAAAATTTGATAATAGATGAAGGCAGAACCAAATGCACTGAGACTCAGATTTTTCGTTAACTGAAATATTAAAAATCATAATGAACATTGCAAAATGATGTGCTGTCGCAATTGTCTGGCCGGAAACTACATTTCTTAAGGTCTTTTAAACCAGAAAAGAAAGACGCGGGTAAAAACTTTCCATTTTGAAACTATCACATCCACTGTTCAGAAAGAAATATGGAAAAACAATTGGATACAAATTTGAAGGTATACGATGCCAAAGGCAGCAGAGTCCCTAAGAATAGGCTCAATTGGATTTCATAATTTTCATTTGGAAAGATTTGTTTAAAAATATAAAATCATTCAACACTGATTTTAGGTATATTTAAGTTTATTATCATGGGCACGGGCACTGCTGGGCGGGTCAGCTAGTTTAAAATAAAATTTGGAAAAACTATGTTTTTACACAATTTCAGGAAGTTGTCATTTGGGGATGTTTGTGAAACTTTGATCATTTTGCTTTATGCAGTGTTTCAGTTTATTTATTGACAATATTTTAAATTTTTCAAAGAACTTGTTGCAAGTACCTAATTTAATAAGTATAAATTTTAAATATGTATTTTATTTAAGCAATTTATTGCACAGTTTAAAAAAAAATCTTTAGATTTGAAATAAGTAGCAACCAGGTTTTATTTAATTTTTTTTTTTTTTTTTTTTTTGCCAGTCATTCTAAACAGAGCATTTTTTATAGGCTTTTTCAGGGGTGTGATGATTTTTTTTTTTTTTTTTACAGATTCTTTGTTCATTTTTTTCATCAGTGATGTGTGGAGAATGTGACAGATCCATGAAGACGATAGAATGTAACCAATCAGATGGATGAGCATTGTTTTTGCAGGAAAGACACTATTGACTTTTTTTTTTTTTTTTTTTTTGTAATTTATAGATTTTGAAAATTATTTGAATTTTGCTTCATATTTGTATCTTACATTTGCAGTTCCACATTTTTTTGTCTAGTTTTGTAGATCTTTTGCTTTTTTCTATTTTATTTTCACACACATACCTCAGGTTTCATTATTTTATTTATTTTTTTAGAATCTAAATTAATTTATTTTTAATCTGATACTCCTTCTTCCACAAAGAGATCACAGAAAATGTAAATAAAAAGTCAAATTTTTAATTTATATTACCAAATTTCATTTATTTTTTAGTTTATTTCACAAGACTGCTACATCCAGTGATTTTTTTTTTCTTTCACAGGCACGAAGCACACATGTGTTTTAATAATTACAGCAGCATTACCAAATTTCATACAATTTTTTATATTCCAAAGCAATGAAGCTGCTGTACCGTGATTTTTGTTGTTGTTGTTGTTTTCATGGGTGTGAAGTGCACATTTATGCATTTTTGAAAAAGTATGTTTTTTATAACCATATATATATACACTTTTTAAAAAAGTTATGAAATTATTTTAAAAATATATTATGAGTTTCCAGGATACAATTTCTTTCCAGATGCACTTGAAAATTATTAGAAAAACTTTTAAAATTGGAAATACATTAAACACAATGCATTTGAAATATAAAAAAATTGTATGAACATGACCCCAGCTGTATAAACATTTAGTGAAAAATCATTTAATACTTTTTATTGCTTAACCCTTTCAGGGGTGGTGGTTCAAAATTGAACCACCTATTTTCATTATTTTATAACAGCTTAACAATTAGCTTAATTTTCTTAAAAACTTGAAAATGTGTATCTTTTAGTATGCATAATACTCAGAAGACGGCAGCACTATGCAAAACTACCTTTTCAGTATGAATAATCTTTATTTAAGATTAAGATTTGCGATGTGTAGATTTTCCGAAATTTTGAGTACATGCTCTAAAGTTCTGAAAATTAACTTTATAATTGTCCTTTGCACTCAATATTTATTTCAAGCAGAAATGTTTAATTTATATGCATATTTTTTAATCTTTTTTTAATAATTTTAACATTGTTGGGTACATTTTTAAACCACTGCGCACATAGCACTTTCTATCCCTAGATGGCAGCACTACTGAAATTGTGCGCTACCTGTGTGTTGCTTTGAAAAGTTCCATAAATAATTTTTGGGGTACACATTTTTTTTTTTTTTAATACTACATAGTGTTTTTATATTTTTCATGGTAAATATTCTTTACTTTGCTTTTTATGTTAAAAAAATGTTTATGGATATTTTGAAAATATATGCATATAGATATATATACATATACTATTTCAGCTTTTTAAATGTTTTTCTTAATGTTTAACAATACATACTATTTCAGTTATTTAAATTTTCTATTATATAGCATTATATATACTATTATATATATATTTTTTTTCTATTATATAATACATACATACTTTTGAATAAATATAAGCTATACATAATGTTTATAAATATTTCTAATATTAACAACATATTTGGTGAAAGAGTAGGACTTGAAAAATGCCATTATATCTTCAAAAAGAAGGAATTATCATTTTTAAAAATATTTTTATAGTAATTTTTTATTACATTCTCATGGGCAATTCCATAAAAATGTCAACTTTGGTAAAAAAAAAAAAAAAAAAAAAAAAATTTTTAATGATTTTTATAAATTAAGTTAAAAAATATATTGAAATATATTCCAAGTTTTCAAATTAATGTTTTAGATTTATAATGTTTAGGTTATAGCTGAAAAATAAAATATTTGCAGTTTTGTACAAAGAATATTCTTGAAAAACACTGAAAAATAATGTAATTGTTGTTTATTTTGTATTTTCTTAATAAATGAATGTATCTAGTAAAATAGTTAATGGTTTAGAATAGTCTTAAAGCCATATACTTGATAATAATGCATGCTAACTAAACTAGGTAATTGTGCTCAATATGTTCTTGAAAAAGCTGTTACATATGAATAGTTATACAGTGGAACTCCAGATATACGTTACCTGAGTTGTACGTTTCCCTCAGTTATACGTTCTCAACGGTCCCGGCTGCTTGCCATTAAAAATTAACTGATTTATACATTTCCCTCAGTTATACGTTACATTTTTGCATCCCCAGACAAAAATTTTATCTCATTTATACCTTTTGTAAACAAAAACTATGACGATGCGTCCGATGAGTCTAATTTGAAAGATCCCACTCAAACTTTGGAGCTTCTCTGAGGGCTTTTGACGTAGTAAAGCGGTTTGTCAGTAGTAAAATCAGTAACTATAAGGCGGCTACATTATTAACAGAAATGCGAAGTTTGCTGTTCAATGTCGGTTCTGTTGAAAAGAAACAATCAAATATTAGTGATTATTTCAGCAAGATTCAATAAACTACTGAAATGTCTTTTGAAAAATTATTTACATGCCAAGGCGATTCCAGTGATTTCTTTTAAGTACTCTGTGTGAATTAAAAATATTTTTAATAAAACTTTTATGATAAAATAACTTTGTGTACTTTTCTTATTACCTTTTTTCTACTCTGTTCTATTTCCGAAAATTTATGTCATGGGTGCAGTGATACTTAAGAAATTTCCGTTTTCGATATAAAATGTAAATGAAATGCCATAGCGGAACAAAGTTTTTACGATATATATATAAAAAGGTTCCGGTAGACCATTAATTGAGTTGTACGTTTTGTTTTCCTGTCCCAGGCAAAACGTATAACTGGAGTTCCACTGTATAATTTAATTCCTTATGATCATTTTGGAAATTAAAAAAAATATGAAATTTATTAGTTTAGTCAATTTTCTTTTAATAAATGATTATGAAACTTTTAGTCATTCCGTCACGTCAAATGACAATTAATAACTACAACCCTAGGACAAGTAGGTTGCTCGAAATAAAAATTTTATATTGCTTATAAATCATACTTAAGACATGTAATAGTTTAAAAACTGAATGGCTTCTGTGAGTTTCCAGTTTTAAATACCAGTTATGGTAGCAAAAATGTCATTCCGTCACATAAGAAATTACTCAAAAATGAAAAAACAAGTTAAAAAAATTGTTTCATATATATTTTTTTAATCTTTTAATCAATAAGAGTTATCTGCAAACTGAAAAGTCAATTTTCATTTGAAAATAGCTTCAGGGTAATTGCTTTAACCAAATTCTACAACTCAAAATCTCATTCCGTCACATATATGGAATTACACTCATATTAAATACTTTTTCTTTTCAAGGTATAAAATTGCTGTGTTTGATACTTATTGAATGTCAGAGATGATCTGAAACATTTATATCCTTTTTACATTATTTTATGAACAAAAAAAAAATATTTTGATAAATATTGTCTATAAAAATGAATAAATCTGCATACATACATTATGTATATATAATAAACTATTTGCTACTGAAGAATTTTTATCTCTTTGCTTTATAACTGAATTTCTGAAGACTAAAATGACTTTACCCATCTAAATTTTTTTTTTGATATAGTGCCCCTGAAAAGGTTAAAATGATTTTTCCGTATTTTTAAATGATATGTAATGTTTTTTCACACTTTTTATCAGAATATTTTTTTATTTATTTTTTTACTTTTCTACTGCCAAAATTCCAAAATTTATTTATTTTACAGGATTGAATCCTTATAACATTTCTTAATATCACATTTAATTCAGATATAATGCATTAAATTATTTTTTATCGTGAGTTTCTATGCACCTAAGCAAAAAGTCCTTCTAATGCTGTATATCTGAAAACAAAGGGAGAAAATTCCCTCCAAGTTGAATTTCCATAGCCTTCAATTGGCAAAAATCGTTTGGTGCATTAGTAAAATCGCACCAGGAGAAATCTATACAGTGTTGCTGGGTTGGCCAATTTTTGCCTAAGTGGGGAAAAACCATATGGGCAAAAATACTTTTTGCCACAATTTTTGCCACTGGCAAAAATTACTAGTGTATTTTAAAACCGGGTTTTAAGGATTTTATTTTAATTACATGATTAAAATCAGTGATTTAAATTTCAATCTTGATCAACTGTTTCTTTTGTAAATCATTAAAAAATGAATTCTAAAATTTCTTTAAATGAAATTTTTAACATCAACAATTAACGTTTTTTTTTTTTTTTTTTTTTTTTTTTTTTTTTGCGCTTCTAAAAATAGTTCAACATTAGCAGATGCTTGTCATTTGTGGTGGATTCTGTATAGAATCCTGTTTTGCAAAGTCATACTGTCATAGTCAAGAAACGTTTCAAGTTTCAAACAAGCAGTTCTACCATATCATTTAGTCATATATTTATTACACCCAAATTGCAAATTTGCTGCACAAGTTCTGCTGCTGTTGAAAGAACATTTTCAAATTTTTCTTTTATTCATTCTGATATCAGAAACAAACTTTCTCTAAGAACTTCCACAAAACTTTTAAATTGTCATGCAGTGTTTAAAAAAATACCAGTGCAGTAATTTTGTGCTCTGTTTGACTTATGTAATATGTGAAATGTCTTCTTTAGGTATTTTACTTTAAATAAAAAAAAATGTAAATTTGTAGTTTTATTTTTATGGTTATGTCATTTATTATTAATTGATTAATAAGTTTTTAAGTTAAAAAATATATATATTAAGGTGCAAAATGTACAGGGTGAAAATTGAAATATAGTGTCATTTTAATTTTATTTTTCCACTTTTTGCCGGCAAAATGCCAACCCTGCAGTGCTGAATTCAGGGGGTGATCCAGGAGGGGGGGGGGGGGGGGGGGGTATATTAAAACTAGCTTAGATATGTTGGTTAGAGGTCTTCATTTGCCAAAATTTTCAAGCTGGGTCCAACCCCGTAAAAAAAAAATGTATGGGCTTGACCCGGTATAAAATCTAAAAGTTCGACCCGGCCCAGTATTAAAGCTTGGCCCGAGACGGACCCAGCTCGTACAAGAACTTAAATGGCTTAACAACATTGGCTAAACTTAATAAAAATCTAACACTGTAATTTATTGAACCAAATTAAATTTCTAAAGAATACGCTATTCAAATGTACAACTTCACCATAATTTTTACAAAAATAAATAAATATGGTCATCACAAAACTTCTCTATATATTAATTAAATCGTTTGTAACAAAAATTAAATTACAATCTATTTGTTCTTGAGATATAGCTTATGCGGAAATCATGAAAAACAAATCATAGCAACTACATCTGTTGCACGGTACATGCTCAAAACCTAATAAGGTAGTGTTGAATTCAAGGGGTGGCCCAAGGGGGGCATTTCCCCCCCCCCAATCCCCCGGAGCGTCAAAATGTCTTCCCCAGAAGATTTGAGATTTTATGATTTCAATGGTCAAAAAGTGGAATTCCCCCCCTTCCCGGAGCCACAGAAATTTTTCCCGGGGAAAAGTGTCCGAATTCAATACTGAATCTATGCATCACCATATCAAATCTGGTCTGATCATTTTTATTATTTCAAAGTAACCAATATGAATGAAAAATCATAAATAAATAATTTTAAATATTTCAAACTGTGCACTAGGGTGTAAAGGAAATTAGATGAATATATATTTATTGTTACACTTTAATGTAACAAATAGAGTATTATTTTTCTATTCAAAAAATTTTAAACATTACTTTGTGTGCTAGAAAAACAAAATGAAAAAATTCGAAGGTGAGGGGGGCATTTCGATTTTTTGTAAAGCAAAAATTTACTGAAATACTGACTACCTTATCATTGATACCACTCTATAGTAACAAAACATGGCCTGCAGAATTGTATCTGTAATGTTGCATAGATTCTCCCAAAAACATTATTTTTTTCCCAAAAATAAAAAAAAAATCCTTCTATGAATATATGGGTGGTGAATTTTATCATTTTACTCACCACTGGGGAGTGAATTTTCTGACAGGGCAAGTGAATTGTTAAGCAGCTTTTTAAAAACTGCAGGCTATAGAAAATATGTTTTTTACATGTTAGCTATATTTTGCAATTCTCCAAATTACCGCAATGTAAATACGGTACTAAGTTTTATCCTATAAGAAATATATACAGCAGAGGAAAATAGAAAAAAAAAAAAATGAAAATGTATTGTAGTAATAGTAATGAATTGTTTGCACTTGCATAAATTCTGTCATAAGTTTTCAACTGTATGTTGCTTCTTGCTGGCTCATAAGATCTTCTGAAATCTCCCCACCCCTGCATATGAATTTCAAGTATAATAATTTAAAAAAGATCAACAAACCATCACTTTCCCTGTTTGTTCACAATTTTCTGCAAATGTGTCCCATATGTTCCAAAATACATGCTTTCATTTCCTCATCATATTAATTCGCAGAAGGTCTGCAATTAATTCTTTTTTTTTATTTCCAATACACCTCATGGCTGATGATACAGTAAAATTTTCCTGCATGCCATCAAAGATTCTACTCTTGCCGGTCAAAATATGTTAATACATATTGACATATTTATTTCGTTTTACATTAATAAGATTTATTTTTGTAAAATAGTATTTTACACTTTTATCTTTAAAAAAACGAAGCCACTAGTTTAAAAATCTAATCACTAATAAAATTACTTCTACTGGTCAATAGAATTGTCTAATTTTGTCATTTAATATGCACCTCTTATAACAGATCAAGTCAGATGCCTAGTTAAAATATTTTTATTATCACTACTTAAATTAAATGACAATAATCAGGGTCTGATTTTTACTTAGGCCAAAAAGGCCCAAGCCTTTGGTCCCAGAAATTGGGAGCATCCAAATTATTTTATGGTTCTATGTATATATTATTTGAAAATATATACCTCAATCAATAGACAAATTATATAAGATAAATCATCAATAGAGACCCTCAGTATTCAAAATCAGGTCTCGGCAATAATCCAGCCAGAATAAACGTTATCAAGAGGGTACTTCACTCCGCAAATATAACAGCTTAGTCTGAAATATTATATATTTCAGAATAAAAATAAGCTCAAAAGCTTTTTTTTTTAATCAGTGCAATTGATCTCGACAGTTACAGCTATTACATATTGCGGAAGGATTTTAATACTTTATAGAAAACTTTATAATTACTTCGTAAAAATAGAACAGTTTTTTCTCGTTAAAGAAAAGCACTAGAAATTGAAGAAAAGAGAATGACGAAACCACTCTCTAATATTTTCAGTGTCATTAAATATGCATATTTTACATAAATTTTGCCTAATATATTTCACATAACACTAGCTTAAAAAAAATATTTATTTTATTATTTTAAATTTACTAATTTTAGTTAGAACAATTCCTTTTAATAGTGTACAATTTAGATGAAAAAAAATAAAATACTCAAAGTATCAATGTTACTTTATAGAAATCAAGCTTGGTTTTTACTTTTATATAGAAAAGCCAAAAGTTGAAGAAAGGGGAATGAAAAGATCACTTTTTAATAATTTCTTCATTGTCATTTAATATGCATATTTCACATAAAGATCCTTTTCCCAATGTACTTCACATGACAGTGGTTTTAATTTTTTTTTTCTTTTTCAAATTTACTAATTTCAGTTAGTAATTTCTTTTTTAAAGTTTACAATTTAGACCAAAAATATAAAATACTCAAAATAAATGCAGGCATGAATTTTGAAGACTATTTGTTCTTCATTTTATTAGTGAGATCTACATGAAATGGAAATACAAGTAGTTTCAACATTTCACGATATGATGATTTAAAATTGGTAACAACTGAACAAAATTGACAACAATATAAATACATAAAATGATTCCATGCAGCTTGAAAAATTTCAAAACAATAACTTCTTTGTCCCATCATTTCATTTTTAAATAAAATGCAATACATCCTCATTCAGCTTAAAAATGTATCCCTGTGATCTGTTATGAGAAAATGTTTACTAAAATTGGGAAAAACACTATTAATGAATGGCCGGTATATGAATGATATATATACTCAGTATAAACACTAACAAACTTTATAGCAGCAAGGGAAACTAAGACATATCCGGACAGTGATGTCACAGATATGCTATAACTCATCAATTACACAAAAAATTGGAAGAAGGATGATGCGTAAAACAAATTGTGATGGGTCTTTGAAGGATGTGTAACTTGTGCATGTAAAGAATAAAAATTTTGGTAGGTAATGTTAAGTGAGACATTTTGCATTAAAATTGTCATATTTCTAGGAAGAAGACTCACTTTTGTACAAATGCATATAGTACTGAAAGTGTTTCGGTTCTAGGGGCACAGAATTGCAAAATTTTAGCGATATCACTGCTAGTGACAAAAGATGAAAAAAGGCAAACTTGATTTGGAAGTGGGGGCCAGTATCAGAAATCCATTTTAAGAAACTTGCTGAATGAATACCAATATAATATTAATTATCAATAAATAATTTTTAAGTGATTGATGATAAAATGCATTGAAATGATAAAATTGTACTCATGACAAAAATTCTTGAAAACATGGAAAACAGCAATTTTCATCATTGTAGAGAACAAGAGATTCATATTCATTCTCAAACAGAAACATTGATAGATATGTAAAAATGTACATTAGAGAGAGTAAAACTGCACTGTAAAAGCAGAAATGTTATTTATTAAGATACGGTAACCTATACATACTATTTTCATAGTATCTTTGCCTAATTTTGTGTTTCCACTTTGTTCAATGATAAAATCTTTGCATTCGACCGATAAAAAAAGCATATATTTTATACAATATTTTTGTAGCTAGAATAAATATTAACAGACAAAGTTATACATATTGACAATAAGTACCCAGGTGTTTAAATGAAGCTGTAAAATAGTGCACTAGATATGTCTCTCCTACACACCAAAGTAATGAAAATCAAATTGTTAATTAACAAAACACTTTTAACAGGTGGTTTTGATTACCTAATAACTTTTTATGCGAAAGTAACTTAATTTTAAAAATCTACAATAAATGCCAAATTATGTTTGATGTACAGGTCAGTATGAAAACGATTTCCTTAGCAGATATACTCTCTCTCCCAGCTAGACAAACAATAGCCACATAAAATATATATACAGATTAATTCCCTTAACTGAAGAAACATTACATAGATATAGGTTAATGCATACAATGAATATAATGCATTTTGGTTGCTTCTATCATAACTATACCTAGACATAAAAGACGAATAATGATTACATATTAGAACAGTTTATAATAATTACTTACACTCTACACAACATGCTTCACCAATTCAACAGAATTTTTACCATCAATATGTGCATCAGAATTTTCTTTTTCTAATGCACATTCAGCACTTACAGTGTCCTTCTGTGCAGAGAAATCAAATGATGTATCAGAACGAACTGAGGAAATAGATTTTGTGCGGTACTTCATGGAATTATATAATTTTACATTAAACTTATGAATTCGAGAACAGCTGAAGATATCCAACTCTGTGTCCTTTATGCTACTTTTGGGGCATAAGGAGGGAATCGCATCTAGTAGCATAGACACACCTTCCGATTTCAAAGATTCAACTGAATTTTTTCGAAGCATTCTCAGTGATGGTAACTGCAATGTGGGTACCGCATCTTTCCGCAGGTTTCTTTTCGATGAATAACCCAATATATCATGATTAATGTCGCGCTGATAAGCTTCGTCAGAAAAGTGCAATGAACAAATAAAAGCACTCTTTGTGTTAAAGGAATCTTTCTTCATGCAACAACGCACCCAAATACGTGCATAATTAGTATCTTTAGGAAATCTGTACAAGGTTTTATCAACTGCTCTGTGAGTTGTAGCACATGTAGGAACTGCACACACAGGCATATTTCGGGCGTTTTTAGGTTCAAAGTATTAAAATACTTTTTCAAAACAAAAAGAAATTTAACAATATCGTAAAACTGAGGAGGAAACTATTTTTGCCGAAAAGCAATTACATACCAAAATTAAATTTACAGCGTTAATATTATTACTAACCTTTGTTTATACCAACATGAACACCCGACGCCGCTGAAATGCAAATGATTCAACATGATCCAAATCTAAAGCGACTGTAGAAAAAGAAATATGCATACGACTCGATCCGGATCGACCAATGAGCACAATATTCATTCTTTGGGTTCGAGGCTACGAAAATTCGTCTGCTTGGGAATAACATTGGGAACCTTGCTATTGAAAAGCATTGTGTTTAGAAAGTTTATGCTTATATTTTAATTTTATAAAGAGTTTTAGACCTTTCTAGAAATGGGTATTGTTTATACATGAATTCTCTTCTCTATTTTAATTAAATATCATGCATTTGCTTCATTTCATTTATAAAATGAAAATTTTACTGCCCTATATAGATATGAATATGTATTTATCAAAAATTATTCGTACAAAATAAAACTGAAGTATTTTACACATGCATTTATTTTGCATCAAATGAGGGAATAAGGTAAACAAACGGGCTAGCCGCTTATAGGACAGTTGCAATCAGCTGATCAATTCACTGTATTCACTTGGAGGTAAGGGTAATTCCACCAATCAGAACTGCCTATTTGTACTGTTTACCTTCAACGTGACGTCAATTGCAACTGCTCTATTGTACCACACACACACACACACGATTCCCACTGTGACGTCACAGGATTATTGTCCGTTCGATTACGAGTGGGTTTTCTGAAGTATGCTTATAAAAAGCGAATGTATTAACGAAGTTTTTCTTTCGGAGTAGAAAGACCCTAGAACTTAGATTGATCAACAAGACAGGACAGTAATTGGAGCAACATCTGTAATGATGGCGATACTAGCGTGATAAGTGACAAAGGGAAAAACTAGCAAGTTAAGAAAAATTACCTGTATATCAAATTTGTGTCTGTTCTATACTTTAAATATCTATTATATGTCTGTATGCGATTCTCTCCGAAAATGTCTTTTGATTGGCGACTCAAGCGCTGAATGCGCTATCTGGTGGAGAACAGTTGAAACAGTTCTCGCTTCAAGAAAACCCCGCTCAAGCGCATAATTTCCCTTTCCACCGCGGATAGACGATTGCGATTATCACGCTTTCTGATTGGTTGTTAAACCGAACGCTTCTTAAGTCATTTCGGGATAAACTTTATTTCTTATGTAATATCTATTAATTTCTATATAATCTAATTAATTTCTAAATATAATATAATATATAATATAATATATGAAATAATATATAATATTAATATATAATAATATTATATATATATTTAATATTTTATATATATATATATATATATATATATATATGTATAAATTTCTATAAAATCTAATTTCTGAAATTCTAATATTTCTATATAATCTAATAATATCTATTAATTTATTATATAATATCTTCATAGGCTGGGATTGCGATAATCCTCTCAAATACCGGAAATGACTTAAGAAGCGTTGGTTTTTACAACCAATCAGAAAGCGTTAACAATCCCAATCGTCGATCAGCGGTGGAGACAGAAATTATGCCGCTCAAGCACATTGCAGTGGTGAGATCTTGGAAACGCAACTAAGAGAGAGATATAAATGGGGAACATACTTAAGATGTGGTTTTCGGTATTGACTTTTCAAATCATTCGGAGGAATGGAGAGTGAATGGGAAAGAAGTTGCGTTCTGATACATAAACCCATTGCAATACGTGTAGTTTTAACTTGCCGATAATGATTATTTGTTTGCACACTTTCAAATTTCATGTGACGTTAGGTTTATGTGTTATATGACAAGGTAAAAATTATCCAAATTTAGATAGGTAAAACGTTCAAATGAGTTTATACTAAATAATGATTTCAACAACATTTTACCATTAGTTATGGTAAAATTTTTAGTTACGGACAATTTTCCGGTACTGACCATAGATATACTAGCGTGCCGCAATATGAGTGTCGCGCAGGGCTGTAGTTGGGTGGGAACGCTGTTCCCAGAAATATTTGGTTTGTTGCTTCAGAAAAAAAAATATCGCGTACGAGCACAAGCCTTTTTTTTCATTTTTATCCAGACTGTAAAAACTACGCCTATTTCAATGTCTGAATAACATCATGACCAATGTGAAAAATTCACTCCTTATTGAAAGAGCCAGTTCACTTATATTCATAAGCCGTGTAGGACCTCTCTTGTCCTGAACCATATTTGAAGTCTTGGTTGCGATCAGGAAGAAGATTAGCAGACGAGACAGCTTATCGTAAATCAGAAAGCACAGAAAACACCTCTTATTATCGTTCTTTATTGTAACTTCTAGGATAGATGTGCCAGTAAGTTATGTATGGATATATTTCTGTTATTTCAATTAAATTTTGATTTATAATGGAAAATGTTTCTATGAGATTGATTAAATATTGCTTTTAGATGAATGCTATACAAATACAATACGATAAAAACTAGAATATAATAATTATAACTGTTAATTAAAAAAAAGTCGGCTTTTGGCTAAATGATGTAAATTGGCTTTTGGCTTAGCAAAAATCCGGTAGCATCAATATCTACTCTTTGAAAAGGTGAGTTCCTACAAATATGTTTTTCCATCTACAGCACTGGTGTCGCGACATACGGGGTATAAAATTTGAGTTGTTGAAACGATTCTGGACAAAAGCGAATCGCCAAGCATCTTGGCGAGTCTGTCATTATCGCCAAGCTAATACATGTTAACTTGTTTTACTGGTATAATTGACCTCGTCCAGGTGAGTATCGCCAAGTTCTGGAACAGAAAGTGCTTAGGATTGTCAACCATAGTTTGGACAAACACGTTTGTCTAAGCAGAGTCTGAGCATCGTATGTCGCCACTCTCATATAGATAGAGTTGCAAAGACTAGAAAAACCCGGTTTAAACCTGGGAATAAAGCGGGTTTTTTGGGAATAAACCTGAGAATGAACTTTGTCTATTGGAAATAAACCTGGGAATAAAACGTTTTTTTGCAATTCTACATATAAAGCTACATATGTACGCTAGATTTATACATACTAATATAAATAGATTAAACACTCTTATTTATTCTCTTGATTCTACAGCATCTCGGTGACAACATCCATTATAGTGTCAGAAAGCGAGTGGAACTTGAGATTTGTTTTTATTAAAATGGAACGAGCCATGCATTCTTCTGTGTTAAGTGACCCCATGATGATGAATCAAGCTCTATCACCAGAATTGAAGGAGCAAGACATGGAATTTTCAGTATGAGCCAAAGAAGCACACGTTTCTAATAATGAAGTGTCACCCTCTTCCCTCTTCATCAAGACAGGATGATCTGAAGTTACCTTTTGTTTGTGGTGTATGCAGCAAATCTTTTTTGCGAAAAGAACATTTGGCAATTCGTTCAGGAGAAAAACCTTTCATGTGTGTCATATGTGAAAAAGCATTCTCTAGAAAAGCTATATTGAATCGTCATAAATTGTCTCATTTAATGATACCTATGATTTTTAATTGTGATATATTCAACGAAATGTTTTTACGGAAGTACCACTTATTAACGCATAATAAGATTCATAGGTCTGTCAAGCAACATAATTATGATATATGTATAGAACGAAATGTTTTAAGAAAGTATAACTTATTACAACATAAGAAGATTCACAAGTCCCCCAAGCAACAAAAATGTATTGTGAAGAATTTAATCGCAAATCTGATTTAATTCTACATGTGACTGCTTCACACGCAGCTTCGTTCAAAGTTGAGAAATCATCAGCTTTAAAAGACATGTTATGTGAAAAATTGAAGCATTTTAAAAGAGAAAATGCTCTAAATGTATTTACTAAAACTGTAATCGACTCTAATGAGGAGAATGATACAGATATTCACACATTTTTTAATAGTGTTTTATTGGGCATTTTGAATAAACTAAATTTTCAATTAGGAGAAAAAAGGTCAATGAAATTGTATGCAGCTGTCCAAGTTACCTTAAGTTGTCTAACACAAGATGGTATCTATGAAACTGCCACTCCCTATTTCCATTCAAAAACTATACTTGAATTGATGAAACAAAACTTATCTATGCATGCTGATAATGCCTTGCAAAAATTATTAGCTTATTTGTGAAGTTCAAGCAACATGGATCGGGTTGGACAGTAGAAAAAATGCTGAATTTAGAGCTCTGCACTGTTAAATATAGCCTAGTTTGAAATTTTTACACCTTTTTCAAATATGTTCGCTATTGTAACTATTTAAAATGATAAAAAGTCCTTCCGGCCTGTACCGGGAGGAAAAGGTAGCTTTCATAGTCCATGTTTTTAAAAATTCGACTCATTTTACTCAAACACCAGAAGCTAAAATGCTTGGAACCCGGTTATAGAAGATTCAATCCCGGTTTTTGTTAATACTGAATTGGAAAACGAATTTCAGCATGACAGTTACAGCATAACAAAAATCAGATTGTTTAAAAATGTCACCCACCCTAGAATTTCCAACTGCCATATCTCAGCCATTTTTTAAGATAAAACCAAAACAAAAAATGTTCTGGAATCTTTTTAACACGATCTAACACTTAACGGAAACAACTTTTTCAATTTATAAATTTATACATCTTTTTGATTTAAAAAAATTTAACTTGCCGCCATTTTGAAACAATATGGTGCATGAAGCTGACCAACGAACTCGGTCGAGACTTTGGTATGTCTGTACACATGATTAGTCACATTCATATCGGTTCATAAATAGGAGATTTACAGTATAACAAATATCAGATTGTTTCAAAATCTCAGCCACCCTAGAATTTCAAACTGCCATATCTCAGCCATTTTTTAAGACATAGCCAAAAAAAAATTGTTCAAGAATCCTTGTATCACGTTCTAATACTTAACAGACATAATTTTTACAATTTATAATTTTTTTGTACAACTTTCTGAATTTTTAAAAATTAAATTTTTTTTTAACTGGCCGCCATTTTGAAACAAGATGGTGGATGAAGCTGGACAACGAACTCGGTTGAGACCTTGGTGTGTCCTATACACATACTCAGTCACATCCCGGTCGGTTCATAAATAAGAGAGTTACAGCATGACATACGTCAGATATATATATACAGTGGAACCCCGATTTTACGTTTTTCACGGGACCAGCAGAAAAAAAGTACGAAACGGGAAAACGTAAAATCGGGGTCAGTTAGAGAAAAACACTTCAAGAAAACAAATTATACAAAACTAAACTTACCAATACCATATTAATGTTTTATAAAATCTGTTATTCTTTATTGCGTTTTCTTTTTAACTAATTTCAGATGTACTCTATTTTCAATACATGCAAGTTTTTGCAAATTTTTTTCTTAATTTTCATGTCTAGTTAAAATTTCTTTAAAATTTTTAAACTGGCAATGGCCTCTGCCGATGAGGGCACGATATCTTCTGGATCTTCATCAATACCATCCTCACTTCAATATTGCGAAATCAAATCGGAAATAGTCTGAATATCTGTGGTAGCGATAACATACTTATTGCAATCAATGTACTCTTCAACATTAATGCCTGCAAATATAAATTCATCCCCCTTTGTGTAGTCTTCCATAGATAACTCTTCCTGCGCCGCTTCACCGTTAATTTCGGATTTTGAAAATTCTCTCTTCAGAAAAGCATTTGACATGCATTTTTCATCTACACTATTCCACGCCGATGATATGAAATGAAGAGCATCCAGCACATTTAGCTTTGTTTTCCAAGCATCTTGAAGCTCACCAGAATAAAGTGAAAAAAGGACTTTTCTTACCAGTTGCTTTCTATAATGCATTTTGAAGGATGTATATTCCCAAGTCACATGGCTGAAGTAAACTGGTACAGTTGGGTGGGGAAAAATTCTATACGCATATTATTTAAATTCAGATTAACATGAGTGCACTGGTCTACGAATAAAATTATTTTTCGCTTTTGTAAGCTCATTTTTACATTGAATTTTCCTACAAAATCTTCAAAAAGATTTTGGATCATCCAAGCATTGTGGTTGACATTGTAATCTATCGGCAAACTTTTAATGTTTTGGAAGCATCGGGTCTTCTTGGAATTACCAATCACAAAGGGTGTTAGTTTCTCAGTTTCGTCTGCATTCGTAAATAACAAAACTGTTAATCGCACTTTTGATAGTTTCGGACTGTGACACGTTTCTCCTTTCACGGTGTGTGTTCTATCACGGAAGAGATTAACCCTTTATATCCTGAATAAATTTTCCAGCTACTTTTTAATTGTATTTTTGCATCATTGGATAAGTTTTGGTGCAGAAAAAACATAGGAAAGCGGAAAATAATTTTTATAGTGTTTTAGTGGTTAATTATGCAACTGTAACCGCCATATTTTTTTTACCCTATAATATAAAATAAAATAGTAAATTTCAAATAGTAAACTTCAAATAAAATATAGGAAATGTTCACCTGTAGAAACAATAGAAAATAATAGTACTAAATAACCGGTAATAAACCACTAAAATTACTCAAATGAAGAACAACATGCATGTCAATTCTATTGCAAAATGGATTTCGAATGTAGCGTGGCAAATGTAAAATCCCTACAATGCAAAGAAAGAGGATATGTGCTTGAATTTGCCATCTCCTGCTGTTGTCAGAAATATACTCTTTGTGCCAATGTGAATACCGTTAGGAAAAACGGTCATATTACGAATATATAGGTGTTTTATTAACCTCTTGGGGACGAGCGACACGTATACGTGACGCATAAGGTGCTCAGAATCCTCGATTATTCCCACCAGTAACTTTTTATCGTAAACTTTGCCTTATTTAATGACAGCATTTCTGAGATTCAATTAGGCGAAAATTTCTGTTTTGAAAAACCGGTGGCAAAAGATTAAAAATTCTGTAAAGGACGCTCGTTGCGAAGGGGTGAAAGTGGTACTTATAAGTACCGTCAGGATAAAATGGGTTAAAAAACAATCCTGTCTCATCTGTGTTAAAGATGTCTTTTTTGAGCAATCACACACAAGAGATGGCAAAGTTTATTTCCGGATACAGTATTATATACAGTATTTATTCCATCTGCCTCACCACAAATAAACTTGTAAGACAAATTATACCTCTTCTTGAATCGGTCGAGCCAACCGTTGGATGCCATGAAATTCTGCATTTCAAGTCAAGAAGAAATTTCAAGAGCCTTTGCTTACAAAACTGAGCCATTGATTGGAATCTTGGCTGAACGGGCTTGTTTAAACCACTCGTACAAAATCTTTTCCAGTTCCTCAAAAGGAAAGGTTTTCAATGTTTTTCTTTTCTTTGACAAATTTCCCAGTTTCTCAGATTTTAATTCCACAGAGACCTCTTGTTTTAGGATGGTTTGTAACTTGGAATAAGCGATACCGAACGATTTTACGAAATCCACTTTAGTTCCTTTGGAAGCTTTGGATTTTTCGATAATTTCTGCAGCGACCCCACTGCGGGTTGAAATGAATGAACGGCGAAAATATTATCCCCCCCCCCCCGATATCACGTGACGCAGGTTTGGTCAAGTGCTGATAGACAAATAATAGTTTATTGTTACTTTCTCACGGGAATATTAACGGGGAGGGGAAGAACTGTTTTTGATAAGAAACAACCAGTTGACCAAATGGAAAGCATTTTTGTTCTTTTGAAAAATTTTCCATGAGGGGAAAAATATTAAATTTCCTGAGGTACTTTGCCTAAAATGATGTACTAAGCGGGAAACGTTAAGAGTAAATAACGTAGAATCAAGGTAATTTTAACATTATCGGAATAGGAATTTTCCGGGATCGACGAAAAATAATGTAGGAAAAGGGATAACGTACGAAACGGGTTACGTAAAATCGGGGTTCCACTGTATATATATATATATATATACAGGGTGATTCATAAAAGATGGGCAGAACTTTAAGGGGTTATAGTACACTTAAAGACAAATAATATTAAATAGGAGACTAAGGGTCCCAGACGTATTCCCAAGGAGATAGGGGGCATTAAAGTTTAGGGTCCGAAATTTCAAATGATTATAAAACATGGAAAAATTGGTCGATTCGTTTGCGGTTTTTGCAAAAAATTTTCTTTATGCCAGTATTTTCTTGAAATAAAATTTTAAAGTTCAATTTCAAAAAATGCCGATAGGGGGCGCTTTAGACTTTGGAGTAACAAACAACTATTTTTTAACGTTATTTTTTGTATTTCTTTAAATGATTTCGAAAGCTTAGACTTAAACTTAAATTTTGATCTAAAAATCTGAGTCCTAACGAGTAGTTAAGTAGCGTAAACTGAAATTTGAAATTTGAAACCCTTCTCCCCCCAGAACAAAAATCAGTTATTCCCGATCTTTGTGTCGTAGATTAGGCTCTAACTACTGCCGCGTTTTGCTAAAATTATTCTTTATGTCAGTATTTTCTTGAAAATAAATTTTAAAGAAAATTTTCAAAAAATTCCGATAGAGGGCGCTTTAGACTTTGGAGTAACGAACAACTATTTTATACCGTTATTTTTTGTGTCTCATTAAATGCTTTCTAAAGCTTAGACTTAAACTTAAATTTTCAGCTCAAAATCTGAATCGCTGAGCGTGGTTCAGTAGCGAGGGGAGGGGGTTCAAATTTCAACTTCTGAACATAGTTCAGTTTGCACTACTTAACCATGCCCAACGATTCTGTGCTGTGATACGAGGCAAAAATACAACTTTCGTCAAGGACTGCATAGTCGGAATTCACTCATAAAGGCACTGGCACAGTTGGAAACGTCGCTCATGCAAACGTTAAAGCTCCATTCCTGACGCTAGTCACCGGGTGAAGAAGGAAACAGAAAGTATGCAAATGTCAAATGGGGAAGAAGAAGAACACGTATGCAAAATTTCGACACGATTCAGGCATAAAAACCACTGAACGGTGAGTCAAGTGTAAGTCGCTGTAGTAATGAATCGGAAGATGGAGCCCTTCACGAATAAGGAAAAGGCTGAGATGCATTTAATTTACGGAGCGGCAGATGGAAATGGTGCAGAGGCACAACGAATGTACGGAGAGCGATTTCCTAACAGGCGGTTGCCTAACCGCAAAACTTTCGAGCGCTTGCACAGACAGTTGTGTGAGACGGGATCATTTCTCGCTTCCCGGTCGAATGCAGGTCGTGCAAAAAAGGACGAATCAGTAGTTGTTGCAGAAGCCATTCTGGATGTAGTAGCGGCGCAGCCAAGTACAAGTACACGAACAGTGGCTAGCCAGGTGGATACCTCACAGTCCACGACTTGGAGGGTACTGAAGGATGAACATTTGCTCCCGTTTCATGTGCAACGAGTCCAGAAACTGTCTCCAGGGGATTATCCAAATCGTATTGAATTCGCCCGCTGGTTTCTGCAGCAGAACGCGCTAAATCCACATTTTGGACGAACTGTGCTTTTCACCGATGAATGTACCTTCACACGTGAAGGTACATTTAACACACACAATGCACATGTATGGGCGGATGTCAATCCACATGCTACGTATCCACATGCTCATCAGAGACGCTTTTCCATCAATGTTTGGGCAGGAATCCTCGGAGACCACCTAATCGGACCGTACCTTCTTCCTGAACGCCTCAACGGTAAAACATACCTCACATTTCTGCAACATGTGCTGCCAGACCTGTTAAACGTTGTTCCTCCACGCATCCGGCGGGTCATGTGGTTCCAGCACGATGGAGCGCCAGCCCATTACGTACGAGACGTCCGCAACTATCTGGACATCACATTTCCGAACAGATGGATTGGTCGAGGTGGTCCTGTTGCTTGGCCTGCTCGCTCGCCAGATCTTTCACCCCTCGATTTCTTTTTTTGGGGACGATTGAAGGCTCTTATGTATGAGACACCCATTGAATCCCCCGAGGAACTGGTCGCCAGACTTTCCGCCGCTGTAGAGGAAGTGCTCGAAAAGCCTGATGTTTTCGCGAATGTTCGCCGTTCCATTCGTCGCCGTTGTTCTGCGTGCATAACCTCTGGTGGTCACAATTTTGAACATTTATTGTGATTACATGTTAATAAATATGCTTTGGTAACATAATCCTAATTTGTGTCTTTTTACCTCGTATCACAGCACACAATGTGTGGACATGGTAAACTGAACTGTGCTCAGGAGTAGAAATTTCAAACCCCTCTCCCCAGAAACTTAACCACGTCTAACGATTCAGATTTTGGGCTGAAAATTTAAGTCTAAGCTTTAGAAAGCATTTAATGAGACACAAAAAATAACGGTATAAAATAGTTGTTCGTTACTCCAAAGTCTAAAGCGCCCTCTATCGGAATTTTTTAAAAATTTTCTTTAAAATTTATTTTCAAGAAAATACTGACATAAAGAATAATTTTAGCAAAACGCGGCAGTAGTTAGAGCCTAATCTACGACACAAAGATCGGGAATAACTGATTTTTGTTCTGGGGGGAGAAGGGTTTCAAATTTCAAATTTCAGTTTACGCTACTTAACTACTCGTTAGGACTCAGATTTTTAGATCAAAATTTAAGTTTAAGTCTAAGCTTTCGAAATCATTTAAAGAAATACAAAAAATAACGTTAAAAAATAGTTGTTTGTTACTCCAAAGTCTAAAGCGCCCCCTATCGGCAGTTTTTGAAATTGAACTTTAAAATTTTATTTCAAGAAAATACTGGCATAAAGAAAATTTTTTGCAAAAACCGCAAACGAATCGACCAATTTTTCCATGTTTTATAATCATTTGAAATTTCGGACCCTAAACTTTAATGCCCCCTATCTCCTTGGGAATACGTCTGGGACCCTTAGTCTCCTATTTAATATTATTTGTCTTTAAGTGTACTATAACCCCTTGAAGTTCTGCCCATCTTTTATGAATCACCCTGTATATATATATATATATACAGATGGGTGACAAAATAATACGAACACTCATGAAAAATGGTGAAAAGAGCAACATCTAGAAAAATACATGAGGAATTAACCTGAAACTGCAGGTGTGTAAACAGTATAGTATAGGTTATATATTTCCGCGAAGATTTTTTCCCGAAACCCCATAGGAAACTGTCAACAAATTGAAAAATAACGAATATCTTTTGGATAACCCTGTAAAAACTAAGGTAGCAAAAGCGTTTAAACTCGAGATTATTAATAAGTGGCTTATTGTAATATACTGTGTTCATTTTTATGAGGCTAGCATGTATACTTGTAGAGAAATTAAGGTTTTTATAAAAACAGTCCCAAATTTCGCCAAGTTTTTTGCTAATAATTTGCAGAATTCTTAATATCAAATAATGTGTTTTTCAGAAAATATGACTAACAACATTGTGTACAATACGCCGCAATCAGAAATAAAAAATAATAAATATTGGATGAAAAACGAGCAGGTTTATTAAATAATGTTTCACTGCGCATGCACGACTGTTATCAAAATATAATATGCATAATATTTTACCCAAATGTATACAGCAACTTTTACAAAAGTATCAAAAACAATACTTCAAAATTCTGAAAGTGATCGTCTATAGAATAAGTTCGAAATCCGTTGTTACCAAAATTAAGCAAAAATATGAGGGGTTGGATAAAAAATACGACAAGTACAGAAGTATTTCTTAAGAAATACTTGTCTACTTGTCATCATTTGGATACAGCCCCTGATCTTTTTGCTTCTTTTTGGGAACAACGAATTTCGAGCTTATTCTATGGATGACCACTTTCAGAATTTTCAAGCTATGTTTTTGAGACATTCACAAAAGTTGCTCCATGCACTTGGGTAAAATATTATGCACATTATATTTTGATAACATTCGCGCATTCGCAGGGAAACATTATTTAATAAACCTGCTCGTTTTTCATCTAATATTTATTATTTTTTATTTCTGATTGCGGAGTATTGTGCACAATGTTGTTAGTCATATTTTCTGAAAAAAACATTATTTTTTATTAAGAACTCTGCAAATTATAATCAAAACACTTGGTGAAATTCGGGATTATTTTTATAAAAACCTTAATTTCTCTTCGGATATATATGTTATACTCATGAAAATAAACACAGTTTATCACAATAAGCCTCTTAATCATGTGCTAAAGTTTCAAAGCTTAAGTGACATTACTTTTTACAGGGTTATCCAAAAGATATTCGTTTTTCTACAATTTGTTGACGGTCCCTAATGGGGTTTTTTGAAAAAAATTTCACGGAAATATATGCCACCAACAGTGCTGTTTACATGCCTGAAGTTTCAGGATAATTCTTTATATATTTTTCTAGATATTGCCCTTTCACTTTTTTTCATGGGTGTTCATATTATTTTGTCACCCATCTGTATATGTAGGATTTGAATTTAACCCATTAACTGCCGAAACTATATGGGCGGAGTCTTCAATGTCTTTACTGAAATTCGTTTGCCACCAAAAATTCTGAAAGATAATATTCGGTATTGTTAATAGCACAGTTTTTGTCATTAAATAAAGTATATTTTAACATATTAAATTAGTGGTAGCTTGGCAGGTTCTTTTTCATACACTTTTATGTTGAATGGTGCGAAAACGCACCATTAGCAGGGAATGGGTTAAACATACTTTATTTTCTTTATGACGTGCGTGATTATCAAATTAACTGAAGCTCTGGTATTTTTTATTATCCATGATTACAAAGTATCAGTTATGAAAATTCTCGATCACGTGATCAAGGTTTGGATATCTTCAAATTCAGAAAAAGGGCAGTTCTTTTAATTTTTATCATTCAGGAAGCGTCGAAATATGAAATGTCAATAAAGGCACTATTAGGCCTAATTAGACTATTCGAAAGTAAGTGTATTATATGTTTTAAGTGATAAATGTAATATATTTGAAGAAGTTACCAACGAAGCGTTGTAAAATTATCTTTTTAGAATTATATTAAAGTTCATGCGTTGTTATTTCAACGTCTAGTTATTCAAGTAATTCAATAAATTAACTTTTTATATATTAACTTCCTATAAATTTGGGTGCTCGGTGCCAGGATATTAAAAGGAAAAACATCTAGTAGTGGAATAAATAGTGAAATATGAATCAAATCGAAAATGTTGTAAATCGCCAGTATCAAAAGTTGGGTTATGAATTAGAAAGTATAAAAACCGTAATCGTATTACTCCAAGTACAATTTTGAAAGATAGACATGGGAACCCTAAATAAAGCTAAGAGAATTGATCTAATAAATCTCTGCGAGGAATGCGGAATTGAATCACCAGAAAAACCAACAATCCCGGTTTTAATACAGCTGATTAAACGCTGGGAGATTTACGATGTAGATTTTATAAAGGATCGCTTAGAAGTAGTTATGGCAGCTAGAAAGGAGAAAAGAAAGAGAAAAATCTACAGGCGCAATCGGAACTTGAAGAGAAGCAATTACAAGCAGAACTAGAAGAAAAGCAATGGAGATTGCAGATTGAAGAGAAGAAATTACAAGCAGAGATCAAAGAAAAGAAACTGGAAATGGAAATGGAAGAGAGAAAATGGAGAGTAGAATTGGAACAAAAAGATCGCGAATGAGAGTTCGAGATTGAGAAAATACAAATACAGGAAAATTCAAAAGAACACATCGATTTGAACCCAAGGACAAATCCAGGTAAGCAATATGAATTGCTTAGATTATTAACAAAATATGATAGTTCGAATAATATTAGTTTATATTTGGCTATGTACGAAAGGTAAATGGCACAAACGAGCATTGATAAAAAGAATGGGTAGACTATTTAATCTAATGCCATTAGATGTGATTAATATAATAAATAGAGAAAACAAAACCGAAATCCACGATTATGATTACATAAAAAATTTTCTTCTGTAACGCTACAAACTATCGTCAGAAGAGTTTAGGCTGAAATTTTTCTCCCTTAAAAAGGAGCCATCGTCTAATTGGCGCGATTTCGCTTATGAGATCAAGGTGTATTTTCAGCAATGGATTAAAAGTCTTCAAGTAGATATCTTTGAGGAATTATCGGAATTAATTGTAGTTAATCAAATTAGGCAGGGGCGGCCCGTCATATAGGGCACTTGGGGCACGGCCCCACCTATACTTCGCTATTAAATTTTCTTAAATTTAACATTATTTTTTAATAAAATATCAGCAATGTCAGATAGTTTCAACTCCAGACTTTTCCAGCCCAGTCCAAAATTTTCTCTCGCTCGCTCGCTTCCATCCCCGAAGAACGTTATCATTCCCTTCCACCGGATGTCGTAAATCACCCTTTTGACAACTGACCGCTCACTGTTCTAGTAGTATTCAGGAGGGCCCCAGAAAGCTGTGCCCGTCTCACGATAGAGCTCTATGGCATTTTGCACAACCGCGCATCTTTGCGTCTTCTTCGTATTTATCGCCAAACAGCGTGAAGGAACAGCTTGAATAGGACACTTTTGGGGCAAAGTCTGTCTGGCCCCATATAGAAAAAGACTATGTTTGTTTCGGAAGATATCAGCGTTTAAGAATTATCGACAAAATTGGCGACTTTTACTGATGGGAATCAGTCATTTTTTTAAAATTATCCGAATCTTTTTTTTTTCAATACCAATAAAAAATTCTACATTTATTTATGGTGCATTTAATACTTTTTGAATAATAATAAAAATATTTTTTAATTATATTTTTGAGTTTATGTAGTTGGTATTTTTCTTCAATGATGAATGTTTTTATTTTTTAATTTAACTAGGTTTTATAGACAAGTTTCAGCCAGAAAATCTTTTGTCATCTAATTGTTAACTTGATGTTAAATAATATAGCAGTGCAATTGGATATATGAGTTGAAAACTACATATTTTTAATTTATATAGAATCTGTTAAGACTCTTTCATTTACAAAATAATTATTGCCAAAATCGACAGAATAAATGGATATAAATAATTGAATTACTATATACATTACATTTAATCTGTGTTTTAAATAAAAATAAATAATGTTTGTGGTAATTAATAATTTTTAATTCAACAAAGATAAACTTATTTTTCAGTAATTTTCTTACGTGTGTTGCGTGATTTTTTCCCTCTAAAATTTACTTTAAACAATCGAAATTTAGTTTATACATGAAGATTTTGGATTTGACATCTTAATTGGTATCTGTAAAAATTACCATTGGCCTTTAAAATTCTGAACGGATCGCGTTGTTCCCGAACCGAAACTGAAAATTCTGCTTAGTCTTTTCGAAATACGACAAATAAAATTTAGTCAACCCGAGACCAGTTCACTTCAACGTGAACCCGGCCCGAACACAAATTATTCAAACCCGAACAAGAAAAAAAATTTAAAAAATCATATTTTAATTTGATTATAGAAAAATAGTGTACAATTATATATCTTCTCAATTTGATATTTTTTTTCTATGAAAATGAACACATTTTTCGTTCACTCGTTAATATTCAACTATTTAGTTTTGTTCAGTTCAAAAATATTCAGGATTTTCTTTTGAAAAATTGGGTCAATCCGAACCTGACCCGAAAGCTTCAAAACCTAACCCAAAACCGACCCGTACCCGAAACATTTAAAGACAACGCGATCCACAACAAAAAATAGCGTCAGCCCTACTCAACCCCATCCGCTGGTCCTGTCGGATTCGGGTTAAATCATTTTACCCAATCGGATGGAGGATTATATTGGTCATTTCACATTTACATTTCCGCAACAATGAAGGAATTATTTGTGACTATTCTGTAACTTTAAAAATGACTTTTACATTTTAACAGAATAAATTTTAAATGTTTTCTCTTATTATTTTTTTTAAATTTTCTCCCGAAATGTATTAAAAATTAGGGTGCACGTTTTACTTGAGAGGGCGGCAGACACAGGAAAAAATAGTAATGTTGATTTAGATTTTAAACCTTAAAATAAAATAATACTTTAATTAAACATCTATTAAGAATAGTCGTTTTGTTGGAGTAATAGCTTTACGTTAAACATGAGTAATATACATCTTTGGTAAGTTATATAGTGGCATATTAGCAGTAATAATTCTAAGAAGTAAAAAACAAAGAGTGTTTTATTAAGTGTGGCAGTGAGAACTTTACTGCATGACTGAAGATCTCATCTCAAACTTCAATTTCTTTTTCTATATTTTCAAAATCATCAAAACTTTATAAATTTTCACAGTATGAGAAATGTTGGTATCTAGATTTTTTCAATTATATAATACGTAAAATAAACACCCGCAATAATTTTAATAAAATGCAAAGTGTATTTTTTTTTCTTTTTTCAAAATTTAGTTGCTTTATTGTTGTCCAAATCTTGTTTTCGGCACACACAGTACTATTTGCATTATAGTAAAAAATATAGTATATATGACTCCAGTTTACTGATATCTACTACACTGTCACACTTATCATATAGGTGCCCCACCTGTGAAATAGGGCACGAGCCGCCACTGAAATTAGGCATAATTTACCTGCGGAAACAAAGACACATTTTGTAGAGGAATAATTATTAATAAAAAAAATTGATGACTTAGTTAATAAATTAGATTGGACAAAAGATCGAGAACGGCTGACTACGCCAATTCGAAAAGACGCCAAGTTGACAATAGGCACAGTGTGAATCACGGAAGAAAAGAGTCGCATATAATATGTTTTAGATGGGGCAATCTTGTCACGTGAGTGGGAAATGTACCATGGGGAGTAAAACACAACAAGAATATTCAAATTTTAACCCGCAACGTAATCGAAATTGGCGAGAAACAAAATACCAAGATGGGACCCAAAACGCGCAAAGAAAAATAGTTAATATGGACACGTTAAATGGTAAAAAAGGAAGAATACTAGATACTCACGGAATGAAAACAAACGTAATAATCGATACAGGGAGTGATATTTCAATTGCCTATTCAAGATATCATACTGCAATAAACGCGCCAAAGCTAACCATCGACAATATATCTATATCGGGCATAGGTGGAAAAGAAATTATGCCAACGGGTTTTTTTCTGGAATAAAGTCTATGTAGACGATATAGAAATACAGGATAAATTTTACGTGGTACAAGAGACTGACTATGATTTAATAATAGGTAGAAAAGCAGTCGAAGGCTTGACGTTAAAAGTAGTGGAGGATGTTGTTAGAATAATCAGTGACAACACAGTACGAGTAGGATACATTAAAATTAACGAAGTTCCGTACAAAACTGATGAAGTAGCTACATCAAGTATAAACAACGATAATCGAGGTTGGGAAGATATGGTTAATATCGACTGCGTAAATACCGAGGTGGATTTGACTCATGTTACAAATTCAGCTAACAGAGAAAAAATACGGGAATTAATAAAATCAAATAAACCGAAAAAAACAAAAGATACTGGGTTAAAGATGAAAATACTACTGGCGGATGAAAAACCTATCTGTGAACGGCCAAGGAGATTCCCTATAGTTGAGCAGGAAATCATCAGTAAGCAAATACAACAGTGGCTGGAAGGTGGGATCATTAGACGAAGTTACTCAGATTTTGCGGCTCCAGTAGTCCTGAGTAAAATAAAGGATGGGTCGCAACGGTTATGTATAGATTATCGGAAAATAAATAGAAAAATATTAAAAGATCGCTATCCACTATCGTTAATTGAGGATGTGATTGATAAATTACAAAAAGCAAAAGTATTTACAACGTTAGATCTCAAAAACGGCTTTTTCCAAGTCGAAATTGAAGAAAGCATTCGTAAATATACAGCTTTTGTAACGCATGAAGGGGAATATGAATTTCTGTGTTGTCCATTCGGATTGTGCATATCGGGTAATCAATTCCAAAGGTATGTAAACATATTATTGCAAGATTTACTGCGAGAAGGCACTATTATTGTATATATGGATGATTTTGAGAATCCCTCAGATGATGAAGATGATGGAATAAAGAAGCTGCAACGAGTAAGAAGTAGCAGCAGCATATGGTTTAGAAATTAACTTAAAAAAATGCCAGTTTCTTAAAAAGAAAATATAATTCTTGGGTTATATAATTGAAAACGGAACAATAAAACCGTCTGAAGCGAAAACAAAGGCTGTAAAAAATTTCCATGCCAAAATCGCCAAGCCTCTAAGTGATTTATTAAGGAAAGGAAATTGTTTCAAATTTCAAAGAGAGCAGCTCGAGGCTTTCAATAAGTTAAAGAGAGCATTATCAACAAAACTAGTTCTTCAACTGTATAAACAAGCATCCCCACTGGAGCTCCATACTGACTCAAGCAGCCAAGGATTTGGTGCAGTTTTATTACAGAAAGGAGACGATGGAAATTTTCAGCCATTACAATACATGAGCAAGAAAACTTCGCCACAACAGGAGAAATATTCAAGTTATGAACTTGAAGTATTAGCCATAATAGAAGCTCTAAAAATTCACAAATTACCTAATGGGAAATAAATTCAAGATTGTAACAGACTGCGATGCCTTCCAGAAAACTTAAAAAAAAAAAGATTTAACACCTAAAGTAGCAAGATGGGCATTACTCCTTGAAGAATATGACTACGAGATAGAACAAAGAGCATCAACAAGTATGAAATATGTAGATGCATTAACCCTTTCGTGACGGCATCCCTTACAGAAATTTTATTTGGTTGGTACCACTTTTTTAAACAGTTCCCTGTACTTGTAAAATACCAATAAATACTCTAATTAAAAAAGACAAATATCACAATTATTTATTAGTGGTGCCAAAAACATATTCCACATACAACTTTTGACAATGCATATATGCATCACCCGTCCCAAAAGGGTTAAGCCAAAACGTGCCGATAACGCAATCAGTATTAATTATAACTAGATCGCAAGGAGAAATAACGAAAAGAATTGCAATAGCGCGAAGACTAGATGAATCCATACAAGCCATCAAGTCGCTAGTTAAAAGTGGTTCGTCCGATAATTATTTATTAAAAGATGACGTATTGTACAGATTCGAGAATGGAAAAGAAATGTTGCGGAAGAGATGCAGATTCAGATTCAGATTTAACCAAGCAAGGAAGCCTACCATACGGCTTAAGCTCTACAAGCTCTGCTTGGCAAGTTTATTAAAAAAAATACAAATGAGGCCATTAGGCTTTTACATAGTACTAAATTGAACAATGAATAAGAATTATATATAATACAATACAATTTGACAGATTTACTCTCATTTGAGTAAGGTATTTTTACAATAACTCCAAGAGTTTAAATTTTTAGATTTGTGGACTTGAGTAATAGAACAATTATGTACATGTCTATAATTACTTGAGTAAATAAGGGAAATAAATATAATAATAAATATATTTACAAATCAATTCTAGTCCTTTAGTCCTGAATTAAAAATTTTTACGTTGGGTAGGACTTCTTTAATGTTCTGTAATTTTAAATTGTTTTAAGTCCAAAGCTTTTAAGTTCTTTCAAATTGACGGTCATTTTATTTTGTTTTTACAAGATTAGTCCTCATCAGTATAATTGTCATCATCATCATCATCTCACGTAGCGTCCAGAGGTGGTAGTTGGAACAATGCCTGATTATTTTCTATCAGAGACATGCAGTTGATTATTCTCTGTTATAATACAGGATTTTTAATTATCAGAGTGAACCAGTTGTGGAGTGGCACTGAGTTCGCTTTTCTTAGATGTAGAGTTGCTCTCAGCATGCAGTTAAGTATGTAGTGGAGAGAATCTCCTCTTTCTCCACAGGTGCATCGAGAGGATGTTTTGTTGAATTTTACTAAGTATGTTGGAAATGGGCTATGATTCGTTGAAAATATATATAGGTATCTGTGATTCAGAAGACAGTCCTCTGATATTGACGGTTTTAATGCGAAGGTGTAACAGCCAGTTAGCGATAAGTTCCATTCCTGTTGCCATGAGTTTAGAAGATGCTGTTTCAGTTTCCTTTTAAGATAGGAAGGTGGAAGTGGGATAAATTTTTGTGGAATTTCTGATGATGGGACGGTAGCTTCCTTGGCCAATTGATCCGCCCTCTCATTACCTAAGAGACTTGCGTGTGCTTTTACCCATTTGATATTAATTTGTTTAGTTGTTTGTTGAAGATATTTTATTATTTGTTTTACTATTGCATTTTTGGTTGAAATATCTTCCAGTGCTTGAATGCGAGATCGACTGTTAGAGAAGATTGTAAAGGAGTTATAAGATGAGTGGGATGACCAGATTATGGAGTCAAGGATGGCTAGAAGTTCTGCTTGAAATACAGAATTTTCTTCTTGTATTCGTTGTTGATGTTTGTATATTTCTATGGTTTCTCTATATGCACAAAAGGCATAGCCTGTCCCTGTTTCCGTTTTTGAACCGTCCGTATAGACTTCAATTTCTGAATCGGAATTGGTTTCCAGTATTTTTAGGTGATCACTTGAGGTATCTATATGATTTTTCTGCGATTTTGATTGGAACATGTCTGCAAAATATGGGGGATATGATATTCCTAGGCGTATAATTCTTCTAAATTCTGATACCTGTTCCAGTCGCAAACGAAGGGGAGGGATTCCCGTAAGTACGTTGAGGGCTGCCGTTGATGTTTTGCGATATGCTCCTGAGATCATTAACAGACATTGTGCTTGAATAGCTGAAATTAAGCGATAACCATGCGACTTGGATAGTCTGGTAAACCAGGTTGCTGCAGCATATGTTACCTTCTTTTCCAAGATCGCACTGTACCATATTTTTAAAATACTCTTTGAAATTCCATTTGATGTTGACGCAAATTTAAGTAGATTTTGAATTATTCGTTGAATCTCTTCTCTTTTCGATCTAAGATGTGGTAAGAAAGAGAGTGTGCTATCCAATAGTATGCCTAAGTATGAAATTGAGTTTTCTGCTTTTAGTGAGTAATTATCAATTTTAAATATTGGTGGGCGCTTTAGGTATTTTGGTTTTCTAAGATTAAGAGATTTGCATTTATTGTATGATATTTTTAGCTTATATTTTTCTGCCCATTTGCTGATTAGCTGAAGTTCTGTCTTTCCTTGATCTTCCAGTTTTGCTCTCGTTCCTGCTTCTATGATTAAGAGCAAATCGTCAGCATATGCAATAGCCCTAATTCCTTTTTCCCTAAGAAGGTCTAGCAAATTCTGCATGAAGACCTTCATAAGAAGGGGCACAGACAAGATCCCTGTGGCCAGCCTCTGTTAAACCAGTGGATTTCTTGAACTAGCTAGTTTGGGTATGCACCTCTTCTTGATAGGAATGAACTTGTGTTGATATATTGTAGATCAACGTTTAGATTTTCCATTGTTTCTATACTTTCCCGCCATGGCAGACTGTCAAATGCGTTCTTAAAATCTAAGGAGAGTAGGGAGATATAAAACTCTTTTTGTTTTATTATTTCAAGCTGCGAGAATAAGTCCTGTATTGCGGTTTCTGTAGATCTGCCCTCAGTGAAGCCATGTTGACCAGGAAAGTTTTCTCCATTCTTGTTAAGATTGTAGTTTATGCGACGTAGAAGTAATTTTTTATAGATTTTTCCAAAGATCAGAAGTAATGTAATTGGTCCGCAGGATTTCGTTTCCGTTGAGAGGTTTACCAGATTTTAGGAAGTAAAGTAATTTAGGCTTAACAGCTTATTATATATTGTAAGTAGAAATTGGCTTTGAGATTTGTAGATGTTTCTTATTATGTTGTGATCTATATCATCTTTTCCCGGAGCTTTGTTGACGTTAAATGAGTATATTGCATCTCTCAGTTCTGACTGCGTAAATGGGGGTGCTGTTTTAACTGGATGTGTTATTTCTGTTGTTGATGATTGAGAAATTCCAAAAATGTTTGTTGTAAGATTTCCAAATAATTGCTTTTCCGTATGTGTGATTGGTTCTGATGAGGTGAGCGAGTAAGACTCGGCTGTAGTGTTTCTGAAATGCCGCTTTCTGTAATTTACCGAAAGGATAGGTCATGTTTTTGCAGAAACGATTCCAAGTATCATTTTTCGCCTTTTGTATTTATTTTCTATATTTTGCACGTTCTTGTTTAAATTTTTCATAAGTGGCTTCTGAAAAGGGTTCTAGCTTTGACTTCCTTCTTAGAGCCCTTGTTAAGTTGCGTTTTTTGCGCAGTTCTTCATTCCACCAGTTGAGAGAGGGGCAGAAGCTTGCTTTTATTTTTTTGAAATTTTTGTTGCAGATATTTGTTAGTGTTGATAGGAACTTCTCATATACTTCGTCAAATTGTTTGCTATCATTTATTCTTTCAAAGTCAATTCTATCTTTTGCGATTTTTTGATTAGTTCTATATTGAATTTTTTAAAAGTTACGTTCTTTGTCCCATATCTCCTTCTGAGGAGAGGTGGAATTTGTGTGCTTAATGTTATTGTTATGAGCCGATGGTCTCCAAAATCCATATCTTCCATAACTGTCCATTCGGCTACCAATGGGAAAAGCGAGATTGATGCCATTGATACATCAGGCCATCTTTTATTATTTTTATTTTCATAGGTTGGACTGCAGTAAGGATTGTTGATTACAATGAGACGATGTAAACGTATTTGTTGTATTAGGTGGTGACCTCTATTATCTTCTGAAGAACAGCCCTATAATGGGCTACGTGCATTGAAGTCTCCCACCATTAGAAATTTTGGTGACATTCTTTTGATTTGCTGCCAGTCTTGAAGATTTTCATAAATATCTTGTGATGGTGGTGAATATTGACAGCCTATGGTAATGTTACCTTTTTGTGTTAGGATATTTACAAACACCGAATGTAAAGAGGTTTTAATCCTTATATGTTGGATTTCCGTATCCAGAATAACTATGAAACAGTTTTTTGCCGTTGAGGAATAGCATGGTAGGGACCCTGGAAGACCGTGTGGTCTATTATTAGAGAGTGAACAGTCTTGCAGACAGGCTATTTTCTATTTTTCTTTTAGCAGTTTTTGAAAGAGAAGGAAGATGCTGAGCGGACTTTTTGAAGATTTATTTGTGCGATTTTGAGGTCTTCTATCTTGCTGCTGGAGACTGAATTTAATACTTCTGTTGAAGAATTAGCATGTGAGATTTGTATGTTTGCCTGGTCATTGAATGTTTCTGTTTGAAAATAATGAAGTTAATGTGGTTTTAGAGTTCCGTCGTCTTTGTAGGTGACGTTGAAAGATTACACATGTGTTCGAGTTTGTACTATGGCGGTGCATTTTCCTCTTTGATTCATCATACTCTTTTTCACAGTTTATGTATCTGTGTTTATCTTTTCTATTTTTAATAGGACATGACGGTGACGAGTGATTGTCTGTGTAATACGCGCAGATTTCTTTTCGTCGACAGTCTTTACCCTTATGACCATAAATTTGGCATTTGTCACACCTGATTATTGGGTTATATGAGTCAATTCTGCAGCTGTTGAAGTCAATAGGTATTTTCCCCTTCTTTAGTAGTATTATTGCTATATTGTATGTCATATCTAGCACTACGTGTTGAATTTGAGATTTCGGGCTTTTGATGATTTTTAGAATTTCAATTTCTGAGATATCGTATGCAAGTTCTTCAATTTTTGATTTTATCTCTTCTTCTTCTAGTCCTCCCGGAATGCCCAGAATTATTATCTTCTTCCTCTTTTCGCCTCGAAGATCTATTTCTGCTATATCATCTATGTTCGGTATTGTTCGGAAATGATCCGCTAATTTCCCTGTATCTTTGTCATCTTCTGTTTGTAAGATTAGCATCCTTTCATTTCTGCTCTGTGTGCAGGAGATATTTGATACTGATATTTTGTCTTTTGTGTGGCGGTAGAGAATGTCGAGAATTGCTTGTAGAGACAGATGTGTTGTTAATTTTTTCTTCACAAGGACCGATGAGCTTTGTTGCTGTGGGTGTTTTTGTGCTGGTTGTTGTTGTTGCGGAAGATGGATTTTTGTTATTGATGCGAACGAGTGTTTGCCTTGCTGAAGTCCTGATATTTCTTTACTCGTTATTTCTTTTATCATATTGTACATTTTAAATACCTTACTTAGCTCTTCTGCTTTTTGCTCTAGTTGTTTTTCTTTCTGTATTGATTCCTTCACTAGAAATCTGAGTTTTTCAGTTAATTGAATATGTTGTATTCTTAGATCTTCTAAACTTAACAACGTTATTTCATCATATGGCAGACTTTCCTTTATTTGGTCTTGTTCTTTTATTTTATTATTAAGTGTGTCGTTTTCTTCTTGTTTTGACTTTAAGTCCTTTTGTAGTTTTTCTATTTTCTCTGTCTGTTGTTCTAATGATCTTTTGCTCTTTTCATTTTCTTCAAGTAGAACTTTTATTTGTTGATGGTCCTCGTCTTGTTGAGCTAGTAATATTTCATACTTCGCCTGGAAGGAATCCTTCTGAACGTCTATTGCAGTTTTTTCTGACTTTTGAGCTTCCAGCTCATCTATTTGTTCTAGGAGTGTGTTAATTGTTTCCTGTTTTGTCTGGATCTCTGTTTCCTGTTCCTGACATTTTAACTGTAGGTCTTTAAGGTTTTGACTATAACTCTTTTTGCTTAAATCCTGTTGTTGATCTTTTTTAATTTGTTTTTCAAGGTTTTGATTTATGGTCTCTAGATTTTGTATAACTTCTTGTAGTTCAAGGCATCTTTTCTCACTCTCTGCCAGTTTCATTTGTAACTCATGAGTTCTTTCTTCATTTTCTTTTCTGCCAACGTCTTTGTTACTCTCTTCGTCGGAGGTGTCCATTTCGTCTGAGCTTAGTGAACTGTTTTCTAGTTCTTCGTATGAGATTTTTAGGCTTGGTGACTCATCTGAGTCCGTGCTTGCCAATTTTAATTTTCCCGACAATGCTTGTTTATCTGGAAATGTTGCCAGGTTCTCTTTAAATGCTTTTATACTCTCTTTGAGTTGGTGTTTGAGTTGTATGAAGTACTGATGTGCTTGTGCACTTCTTTCTCTCTCTCCTTTCGTTCTGTGCGTAACTATTTGCTGCAACAACTCTTTCACTGACTGTGAACTTGCTTGTTCTTCATTATAGATAATTGGAGTTCCCTTTTCTAGAATTTCTGTTGTTTGTTGTCTTACTTGTTCTGAAGGTGGTTGTTCCCAGGTGTCTTCCATCATAAAGTTGAAACATTGTTGTAACAATAAGACTTCTGTAATTAGCCAGTCTATTAGTAGAAATATTTGGGTTGGGTTCTGATGTTTTTGTTTTATTTGGGAGTATAGTTTTTCTGCTATGGGGAGAAGTTTTGGGTTCATTTCTACACCATCCTTATTAAAAAAAATTGTTTGTGTCTTTTGAAGGTGTTCTATTGTCTTTGCGGACGACTGAAATTGCCTTTTGAAGCGGATCTTGTGTTATTTGCTGTATGCTGCAATGGGAACTGAGTTAGAGGATGTGCTGGTGTTGTTGGGTTTGTTTTTGCAAGCCATTCAGTTTCAAAAGAAACTGAACGGCTTCTTTCGAAATCTTTATATTTCTTTCTTTATATATTAGGCCCTTCGTAAAAGTGAAATTAAATTCTGTTAGGTTTGTTGTTGGATTTTTAGATAGAAAGTTCAGAATATCTTGGCGAGAGCGAAGTATTTTCCCATCGGGGGGAAAAGTAATAGACATCTGATTTGTTCGATTCCTTCGAGGATTTTATTACGTGTTCGCGCTTCCAGTCTTGTTGAAATGGAATAATTACTAATGAAGAATCGTACTCACTTCGGGGAGCCTCAGAGTTTGTTGACAGCTGCAATTGAGAACTGGACATCTCTAGATTGTTTATTCAACACTACAATCTGCTAGTAAATTATATTTTGCTTTATGATTAAAACTAACTGTAGCTGATTAAGTAACGGTAGATAGTAACTGAGTTACAGATTTTATCTCTATTTAACTAAAATATTTATAGTAATATTATAATTAGTTGCGAGTGGGTTTGTAGGATGTCACTCCGGCCAGGAGATAAATGTACTATAATACTCCATAAAGTGTAACATTAGTAAAACCACCAAAAAATTCAGTAAATAGTCAGATAAGGGAATATAAAAGATGTGATAACCAGTACTTTAAGATAACTTAGCGGGAAATTTAATACTTATATTTATTTAACTGTGAAATTGGCAGTCTGCATGAAAAACTTTACTACTTGAATATTTATAACAGGCAATAGTTAAATTTCTCAGATATAGGATATAAGCCCATGTATATGGGGATGCGGGGTAATTGTAGAGAGATGAACAGTAAAATGTTCAGAAATGTGTTACCAAATGTTATACAGTTATACTATAATTCAATTACCATAATTATATCAAAGAGATGTTCAATCATATATTATTTATACCAATATAGTAGTTCAATAAACGAGAAATTATACGAAAAATTCATGAAAGTGGACACTTCGCTGTATCAAAGACGGAAGATCTAGTTAAGCAAGATTTTTACATAGCTGGATTAAGGAAGAAAGTAGAAACAGTAATCGCAAACTGCGTTGATTGTATCTTGTATAATAGGAAGCAGGGAAAAGCTGAAGGTTTTTTAAACGCTATACCAAAAGAAGACAAACCATTAGAAACCTATCACATCGATCACATAGGTCCATTATCTCTCACAAATAAAAAAATATCAATATATTTTTACCGTATTAAATGAATTTACGAAGTTTGCATGGTTTTATCCAGCGAAATCAAAGTCGGCCAAGGAAGTAATAGACAAATTGGAACTACAGCAAACAACTTTCGGGAACCCAACTAGACTTATAACAGATAAAGGAAAAGCTTTTACTGAAAGCGAGTTCAAAGAATATTGTACAAAACAAAGAATTGATCATTTAAATATAACAACTGAGATGCAAAGAGGAAATGGACAGGTGGAAAGAATACACAGAGTGATGATATCCGTTTTGTCAAAATTGTCTAGCGATGACGAATCCAAGTGGTATAAGTATGTACCAAAATTACAAAGAATTATCAACAGCACAATAACGCGAAGTACCAAGTATAGTCCCTTTGAATTAATGACAGGAGTTAAAATGAAGGACAGTGACACGCAAAACATCAAGAAGATTTTCGAAGAAGAATATACCGAATGCATCACGGAAGAACGCGAAGCCATGAGAGAAGAAGCAAAGAAAAATATACTGAAAATACAAGAAGAAAACAGGGTGCAGTTTGATAAGAAAAGTAAACAGTCACGAAAATACAAAGTAGTTGATATCGTCTGTATAAAGAGGACGCAATTTGGCAATGCTATCAAATTTAAAGAAAAATATTTGGGGCCATATGAGATAACGGCAGCCAAAAATCATGATCGGTATGAAGTAGAAAAAGTAGAAGATCATGAAGGTCCAGGAAAGACGTCAACCGGGGTTAAATAGCTGAAGCCATGGTCTATGGGTAAAACTCCTGGATAAGTCAAATAGATTAAGTATATGTGTATGTGTGTTGAACATGTAATCAAAATTTTATGTAAAATAAAAATGTATAAAAATATAAAAAATTTAGGTGTTTAAGGGAGAAAAAATAGTAAGCCAAGATGCTGATGTCGAGACGCCATCGTGTCAGAATGACCGATTTGTAGGATTTGAATTTAAACATACTTTATTTTTTTATGACGTGCGTGATCATCAAATTAACTGACGCTCTGGCATTTTTTATTGTCCATGATTTCAAAGCATGAGTTATGAAAATTCTCGATCACGAGATCAATGTTTGGATATCTTCAAAATTAGAAAAAGAGCAGTTCTTTTAATTTTTATCATTCAGGAAGCGTCGAAATATGAAATGTCAATAAAGGCACTGTTAGGCCTAATTTGCCTTGAGCTCGGGGCTTGTCCCGACCATATGCCACAAGCGGGTCCTCAAGGTGGGTGACGTCAGGTCTAATTAGACTATTCGAAAGTAAGTGTATTATATGTTTTAAGTGAGAAATGTAATATATTTGAAGAAGTTACCAACGAGGCGTTGTAAAATTATCTTTCTAGAATTATATTAAAGTTCATGTGTTGTTATTTCAACGTCTAGTTATTCAAGTAATTCAATAAATTAACTTTTTATATATTACCTTCCTACACACACACACACACATATATATATATAAATCAACATTTGAACGGAGGGTGGTTTGGGGGTCTGGGGGTCATGATCGATGAAAATATACCAAATTTTTTTGGAATTGCTTTCTTCCGAACGGCTGCAATAGGTAGCTTTTTGAAATGAAAAAAGCTACCTTATAAACAGTATGTGAATGAAAAAGCTTAGAGTTTTTATTTTTGTATTTCAATATGTTATTTACAAATTACATGGTATATCTTACATAAATTACTTGCAATATATTGAGATTTCATATAACTTACATTTAGAATATATTATTTACATATTACATAATATACCTTACATAAATTACTTTTAACATATTCAACATCTTACATTAACTACCTTTCAGGATTTTGATTGGCTTAGAAGAACTAAAATGTGAATAAAACATGAAAAATCCGTAACTTCAAAAGAAAGTTTTCTTTGCGATGAAATGAAAATGCTGTATTTTATTATTATTATGTAGTACTTAAATTAAGCGAGAAATGTTCTTATCTGATGATCACGTCATATTTCTAATCAATGATATGATAAAACATGATGTGATGAGTTATTGCTGTGTTATCCCCCACAGATGACGTCACCGATAGCATACCCATACCTGTTAACATTGCTCTAAACTTCCGTACAATGTAAGTTAATTTAACCGAGGTTAAACATGTTTCAAACCAGAATTTTTTAAAGAAATGCAATCAAATATGTTCTACGTAAGAACATGAAACTAAATATATATTATTTTTTCAGATATATTTTCTGTTAAGAAAAGTCTCTAACCTGGATCAAATCAACTCACTTTGTACGGAAGTTTAGTTAAAAGTTGGCAGGTATACATACCATTATTTACATATGTAGTGCTAATTCAGAATGTACAGATAAATTAGTACAAACGTTTGCATTTAATGGCTAATTATTTTTAATAATTTTCCAATATACTCTTTTATATATAATATATATATATATATATATTTACTAATTCATTATTAATCCATACGTCTAAACAAAGTGATCCTTATCATAAATTCAAACCTACAACGTCACATTTTTCATTAATTTTAGAATAATGTGATTGGATTAAACAATTTGAATATTTAATTTTACCCGACACTGTTTTTAATCTAGATAAGTAAATGTTTTTATACTGCACATTCATCTTACTGTTGACTTCTATTGTACCTTTATCCCTAAGTCTTTACTTGTCAAATCGTATGAATATTGTGCTTTCAACTTTAAGTCTTTACTTGTCAAACTGTATGAAAATAGCTTGTGAATAAATTTGCGGAAAAGATCCCACGAAGAAGTGTTTTCGCCTTCAAAGCGTCAACGTAGATGCACTTATGGAAAATTCAAATACCTATGCGAATGAGTTAAAAATTTCAAGATTTCAACTTTCTGTAATAGACGATGACTATGTGACAATATCATGTGATATATCTTCAATCACCGACTTGCCTCCTACAGAACCTGGAATCACCAAGGATTATTCAAACCAAATATTTACGACCTGTGATGATGGTGATGGAACACCTTTCCCTGATTCCTGCTGCGACTTAATTTCTGATAAAAACTTTTTGAATAAATTTTTCAAAGACTCTGATTTTCAGAATTTGGAATCTGCTATTACATCTACCCTAACTAGTAACTTAATTTCATTAGATAAGCCATTGTAAGAACCACCAAGTAACATTTCGCATACTAGTGACAAATTCCAGAGCATAACTCCACCCACGAATAATATTCTTCAATTCAAAACCGATAAATCATGCAATTCTTATTTTTTTCGGGAAACACTCAGTGTTGGCAACCTTTTAACTTTAAAGCTACATAATAAGAAATATTATGTGCATATTTCAGAGTTTAAACGCAATGTGCTTACTAGTGAAGAAAATCCAACAATAAAAAGGAATTGTTATGGATACAATTTCCTGGTATGAATTCCAGTATAAATTTTTTGCATTTAATTTAAGATATACTAGCTCATCATTTATTGCCAATAATACATCTTACGATACATTTGTTTATCCCTGCGACCATTTCTTTACCCATTAACCAACTGACTACCCAAGCAACCAGTTGTTTACCCTATCAACCACATAATCTCTATCTGCACATGCGCAGAAATTTTAAGTAACTAGAGAAAATACATGTTCAATCGAAAAAATACTGACAAAACAAATAGGCTATCTCCTAACTTGAATTAGACAGCTACCTATGATATGATAAGTTAAGACTTGAAAACGCATTTAGCACATAGTTTGAAAGTGGATAGTCAAACACTTTACATTTCCTTTAATATTTTACTTAATCGTCATAGTTTTATACTAAATTAAATTAAATTGTCAGTATTTTGCATTAGTTTATTAAATTACTAAACTAGATAAATTTCAATATTACCACATTAACATATGGCTGTGCAGTGGGGAAAAAAATTAGACACTCCTACATTTTAATCGCCAAGTTGTCGAAAAGAAAAACGAAAATAACCATTCGATTAAGCTGTTATCACACGGACTACCATACGATATGAAGTATATGCTATTGCCTCTCGCTTGCTTGGAGCAACACTTTCACTACGGTTATTTTCCATACTGAAAGTTATCTGCTAATGTACGGAGAGGGCGTAACATTTGGCGAGTAATTGCAGCAGGTGTTTTAATATTTAGTGTGGAGCTCGATTGATAAACAGGAAGCATTATCGCGTATTAACATTTTATATATTGCAGTTTCTTTTCGTGTCTGTTCTTATATTAATCTCTATATATATTATTATGATCATTTTACTTAAAATTCCAAAATTATAAAAACAATACTCTTGCTAATATAACATTAAAATTCTAAATTCTAGAGTCCATAGAAACTGAATCTTCACTTTACGTCTTTCATTACCTGTAAATATTAAGAATTCTCAACTATTAGTATTAAGTGATTTAGAAAAAAAATAGTATATTAAAACTAGTTTTTTGTCACATTTATTGAAACCGCACTTTATCGCTAGGCCGAAATCTGTAACGCAAAGAAAGATTTTAAATCAAGTTTTAGTTCTTTTGCCAAAACCACTATTATGATATTTTTAGTTAATATATTTTACATAGTTTAAATGTAATTCATGTTACATATTGAATGTAATGTAAAATTGAAATACGTAATAGAATTTAGATATAGTTCCCTTTCTTTTGCATTGTTTTCTTCCTTGGTTTTGATGATTTTAATCATTTTTCGAAAGTTTAAATGAGTTTTTGATATTTTTCGTTTCAGAAACACAATCCTTATTTTTTTACATATCGTGTACAGTCTTGGTGGGGGGGGGGGGGGAAGTTATACCCTCTACTAACTTTGCCGCAAATCACTGTATAAAAAGTAAGTCTAAGTCTAACGTAAAAGTTTTGTCAAAAGTAACAATAGATTAGTAATAACATCTAATAAAAATGCTGCACATAAATTTTGTTGGGGTGGGGGGGGGGGAGGAAGTTACGTATAGCAATTGTAACATATTCTAAAACTTTTAGTACTAAACCCTAATTTCGACATCATATTTTTCGGTAAATTTTACTTTCGTGTATCAAATTGAAAGTCACCCATTAAAGTAGTTTAGAAATTACACAGGTTTTATGTTTGCACCTCCTAATGTTAAATAAATGTTTGATCGTCGCAAAAGCAGATTACAAGACAAGTGCATTTTTAAGCATAACTTAAAACTATTTGGCGGAATGAGCTTTAATTTTGGGTTCGCATATTTGAAAATTCTAGAAATCTATTTCTGTTAGGAAAGTTTTACGTTACAATTCATTTTTGTTTTCGAAAATATATAATTTTTTTTAAGGGAAGCAAAATATTTTAACTGGAGGGGAGGGGGGGGGGTTATATGCATTATTTATTATTAATACAAAGTAACAAATGGCACAATTTGCTTAACAAATTGAAAAACATATAAAGGTTTTAAATTTATACACCACTAGGAGGGGGGAGACAAAATTTTAGGGTGGTTGAAATTCAATAATTAAAAAGGAAAAATAGACTGAAAAGGACTTTCTCACTTCTGAGTCTGAGGGCCCTTAACCCTCAACTGCTGGGACAAAAATTGTCGCTTAACTACTTGAGTGGTCTATGCGATCGCTTTATTGAAATACGAATGAAAGTCTCGATTAACTTGTAGGATACTGTTAATGTACTAAACTTTTATAGAAGGCCAATTATAATTAAAAATTACCATTCAACTGATTATAGCGGTAGTTCAAAAGCTCCAAACGAAACAAAGTGTCACTAGTATCTATATAGTTAAACTGGAAATTTTTAGTGAATAGTCGTTTTTTTGAAAGGTTAATAAATTATGTTCAACCTTTAACTGCTGTTAAAGGTCTTCCAGACCACTGCTATTTTCAATTTTCACAGTTTAACATATAATTTTAAGTTTAATTACAGACACTAGTGAATTTTTGTTTCATTTGGAATCCATGCACTATCGCAAGAAACTTCTGAATGGGTGAATTTTGATTATAAATATCTTGTACATAATGTTTAGTACAAAAATTGTATCTTCTGAGTTAATTTCGCCTTTTATTCACATTTCAATTAAGCTGTTTTAGAGACCGCTCACAGTAGTTATGCAACCGTTTCTTGGACAGTAGTTAATAAAAAACTGAATAGAAATATTTGAACTAGTGTAAAAATGTTTCTCAAGAAATTTGTGTATGATGAGATCTATTAGATGTATATTTCTTTCATTCGGTTTTCCATGATCTTAATTTAAATATGCTGAAGAAGTTTAATTCTAAATTTAAGTATGACGCACAGGTTTAATTATCGCTTTAATTGTCCCGTGAGTTAAAAAAGTTTGAGAAAAACTGCCTAAAACAAAGAATCTTTTTTTTCTTTAATATCATAAGCACGGGCCGTAATACACCGGATATTATTTTTTTCTACGAAAGCTTACAATTACAAAAAGAATATGCATATTAAGTATCTTTCTAAAATTTATAAGGGATTATCAAGATTGTTTTAAAAGAAAATTATTAAAAGGGAAAATATAATTAACTAAGATAGCTGATAGATTAAATTTTCATTTATTAAATTTCATTTTTTAAAAAGTAAATGAAATTTTTTTGTTCCCCCCGTCCACTACAAAATTTAGACTCTGAACGCTGCATGCTAAAAGGAGGCTAGAATAATTTGTATTGCAATACTGCCTTGGGGCATGTTTGCTTGCATTTTTATCTTTGGCGACATAACTTGGCAACAAGTACGAAATAACACCTAATACAGCTGCAGAAAGTAATTAAACGAGTATAGTTTGAGAAGTAAATAAGTGACTACGACAGTGCAATTATAACATATAGCAAATAATTGAAATAATTGAAATAAAATAATCGCAATAAATAACTTTAAATTAGTAAATAAAGTTCTTATCGGTAGTGGTAAATAACGAACTCCGAGGGGACAATCGGCGCATACGTAATTCTTTAATTTCAAAATAACTGCAAATTTTTAAAGTTATTTTCCTGTATAATTGGTCCCTGTGTTACCAAAGATATTGTTTTTTTCTTAATTATTCTGTATTATCGGTTTCAATATCTGCGACCACGCTAAACATAACATGTTTACTAACTGACGGTAGCCATCTTGGAATTTTTAGAGAGCTCTGATTGGTGGATTTCGAGCTGATATCTATCGTAGGGGATACAAACAGCTGTAAGTTAGCGCTGGACGAAGTTACGAGAGGCAATCTATCACACGGACCGTTTTCGAGAGTTTTCCTCTTGAAAAACGTGTTTCGGAGGAAATATCTGATCTTGACTATGATAGGAGAGTACGTCTGATAGCTGCTTTATGAATAAACAATGTCTTCTTCAAATTTCATTTTTAAAAAATTAGCTTAGGAGAGCATCTCCATATTAAAATAGCACCAAACTAAAGAAAAAAATAATCAATGCTAATACCCAAAATGGATTCATATTTCGATTTTAGATTATATTTTAAGTTTGGATACCAAACAGGATGCCATGCGCATAGCTGCCAAACCTCTATTTTTTTTTCAAATAAAATAAAATCAGATATTTTTTAAATAAAAGGAGTTAATAACCACATAGAAACAAGAAACAATTCATTAAATATTTTGTTCTGGTTCATTTTACTTGAAAAGAAAACTGGAAAGTTTGTACCTATGCAATCGGCAAAGAAGTTTAGGAATTATAAATAATAACTTCATAATGTTAAATTAATTTCTAATATTTATTTTCTTATCTCCTAGAAAAATGTTTTTTTTTTCACCCTGATTTTCACCTGTGGTGTTAGTATTAACCATCTCAAACACAACTATGTAATTTTCGTACATTTTACAATTTTTGTATGCAAAATATGAATTATGAAATTAGATTTTTAAAAATCATTATTGTAACCTATGAATTTTTTTTAACAGAAATTGGATTTTAGAAGCTTCTAATATGCAGAATTATAGCTGGAACCAATGAGTAGTTTTGAGTTATGCTTAAAAAAACATAAACACAACAGTTTGAGGGACAACATATTCACATATTCATTGAAAAAAGGCCAATTTCATTAAAACTTTGAATAAATGTAATAGCGGTCTTAATTATTTGTTGTAATAGTTAAACGATTTATTTAGCGATTTTCTAACGTTTTCCACTTTTGATACAATCTTTCCCCTAAATTAGCCCAATTTTAATTATTGAATATTCCTGATACTAATTATGGAAACTTCGTGAAAAATTATATCTAGACTAATTTGAGGGCTTAGATTCATTATTATGGTGTCAAACTTAGGTGTTGTTAATGAAATATTCAATTTCCAACTGAATGGCTATTTCCGTTTTTTTTCTGCGATAGTTTGGCGAGAAAAATGTATCAAGTTTTTTTTTTTCTCCGACCGACAGTAGAACGTGTGTGCTCTTCTAAATGTAGAAAATTTGAAAAAACGAAAGTGTTTGTTTCTGACGAATTAAAAGGTTCAACTTGTAGAGACAGATATTTAGAGGTAAGACGATTCTACGAAACGTTTACCCATTACCTATGTATACCCATTCAACGAAAATTAAAAATTGCTTCTGGAAGAAAAGTATATAAAATTATGAATAGGAAGGAGAATACAAATAATTTAATTTTGAAACTTTTACAATTACAAGATTTAATTTGGCTGGTATTATTCATACATCTATAGATAGGTTGTCCCAAAAAGTTTGAAAAACGCTTTAACTTTTTTACATTTTTGAGATAAGTAGGCCATATAAATAGAAAAGGTGTTCAAAATAAGGTAGGAAATAAGATTATGTTAATGAATGCCTTCAATTAATTTTCATAAAGTTATTCTTTTTATATACGAACACCTAGACAAAATTGGTCAATTAGAAAAAAAAATCTTTTTGTTGCAAGAATATCAATACAAAACCTGTGCACTCCCATATCTTTATAATTAATTGAATTAAAATGAACGAAAAAAGCTGACTTATACCGCTTTTTCGTACAATTTAAAATGTTACTCATCAGTGGAAATCGGGACCGGATACAAATTGACGATTGTGGTCTGTTGATCACAAATATATTGGCAAGTATGAAATAACTGCATCACATATACATCTAAATAACGTATTATACAGGAAGACATCATGTAAAGAAACAAATCTAGTTTTAAGATGGAAAAACATATGAAAAAAAAAACAGTTCAAAAAGCATTCTCAAAGTGTTTGCCCTCAACTCCAATAGATAATGGGGCTTTTCAAGTGATTCTTCTTTAAATATTTTGGAATTCTTCGCCAATACTATCGCCATTATCACCGATAATCTTTTGTTTTGTTAGAGGTTGTTTAATCTAAGTTTTTATATCTAAATTTTCTTTAATATGTTAAAACATTTCCTTTTTATAAACTCATTCTTTTTTAATATTTAAACAAACCACCCCCCCCCTTTTTTTCTTTTATTTCTTAAACATTATTAATTAAAACTCTTATTTTCAAAATCCAAATATCTTTATTTTTCTGCAAGTAAAGAGACCACCCAAGTTTTGTTTTCCTTTTCTTTAAACCCTACTAGAAGTTACCACGCTTGAAATTCTCACGTAATTTCAGTGATTGTAAATTCGGAACACACACAGGCAGATTGGATAGCGTTCACAAACAACCTTTGTCAGTTTTCATGAGAATATCAGAAAGCCTCGATTCACGTGTATTGTACACAACTTTTATTGCCCTGAGAATATAGAATTTTATGACCAGGAGACGGTGCTTGTATTGTTTACAAAAAATAACAGCGGTACACTGCTCTCCAATTTATTTTTTTTACGAACGAGAGTGGGCGTAGTACCCATTTCAGCTATGGGCTTGTTTTCGAAGAACCCAGCGTACAGCTGTTTTTCAGCGAAATCCAACAGGCAGTTAGTTTCCGAGAATTTAAGCGGGGATTTTTCACTTAGTAACAACTCATCCAATAAACACGTTACACTATCCCCCTCAGCCAATAAGCGTTGAGTTTTTCTGTCTCTACGTTACCAAGGGAACGGGAGTATAGCTAGTAGAGTCAGTAATGTCTTAAAGCAAGAGTGAGAGTGTGTGTGTGAGGGTGAAGGGTCCCTTCCCCCACCCCGCCTGTTTAGGCAGTTGCGAAATTTTCAAGAGGGAGACTCATTCTTTCCAGCGGTAATGGTAGCGATTGGTCGTTGAAAAAAAAAAGATATTAGGATGTGGCATCCAGATTATGTTTTCGTGCACCGCGGGTTTTGTAGAACGATTGTTTGCGTTGCTGATGAGAAAGTTTTTTTTAGATGTCAAAGTGCTAAGACGTCCAGAAATAGTGGTCTATCTAGAGTGTTTTGAGATGAGTGTATGAGAGGATGACCAGAGATGATACATCCCAAGAAAGACACTATTTGCGTCAAGTCTCATTTTGCAAGATATTTTCGTACACCGCGAGTTGTGTAGAACGATTATGTGCTTTACTGATGAGAATAGGTTGATCCAAATCAGTCTTTAAGTTGTTGCAACCCATGTCCTGCGAAGCATATCTCGTGGATTTATAGACCCCAGCACCGACAACAGTGAATAAGTGATGTAATGACTGAATGTCTGATTTAGCTTAGTCTTATGGTCGACTCCGTGTTGATTTTGCGTCATAATATGCTGTGATTTTCAGGTCCCCATGTGGTGTTCTTTAATGCAGTGTTCGGTGGATCAGTTATCAAACTGATAATAAGAAATACACAAACATTTATACAACTGTTAGTGAGTGAGTCATTATAACTACAATTTTGTGGACTCTTAAATCCTCGGACTCGCATTGGAATGATAGCAAAAAGAAACTAGCCCGATCAAAGAAAAGTCAAAATCATCTGTAGCATCTTTATACATTACCTGTGGTAAATATATAATTAATGTTTTTAATTAAGTATACGTTATTATTTATATCATAATTCTAATTCTAGAATTAATCAATTTGTCAATGTTTGTTCCTGTTATATAAAAGAATGGTATCATAATCTCAACATATTAAGTTGTTATCCTAATTAGTGGAGGATATGAATGGTATGTTTCTGTTAATAAACAAAGTATCTAAGTAATTTCCTTCTCTGTTTTCTTTCCACTATTATTTTCTCAATTATTTCAAAAAAGTCTTCTTTTCAGCATTTTTTTTTTATTTTATCTTTAAGAATTAATTTGGAAATACTATGGATAGTTTGAATTACTAATTTAAAGATATATATATATATATTTATCTTTGACTTAATTTCTTCTATTGATTTAAATTTTAATTCTGAAAAAAGGGAAAAACTTAAAATTTAATTAAAGTAATTTATTGTATTCCCTAATAATGAAGTTAATCTTATACTCAAAATTTATTGGTTTTTACAAAATGGAGTAATTTACTCTTTTATTGATTTTTTTTTAAAAATCTACTTTGATTTATCTCCTTAATTTCGATTCATAAAATGCTGAGTTTCTAAATGATATTCTAAATACCTAAAATGGAGAAAATAAACTTGTGTTTCACTGAAGACAAAAAATTAACATTCAATTGCTTTGTTTTTACTATGAGACCTTTTTCTCTCTCTTTAAATGAAATAGATATGAATACATATATATATATATATATATATATTATTGTAGAAAGTGAATTTAATATTTTAATTTAAAATCTTATTAGAAGCATTGTTTTTTTTTATAATGAATCACTTTATTCAAAATTTAATTATTTACTAATGGTCTCTCAAATTAACTTTTCAATATACGATCATTGTCCTAATACCTGTGAATTCAGAAACTAATATGATATCTCTTATATTTATTGTTTGATATTTTTGTTTAATTTATGTCACTAATCATCACCTCCCCCTCTTTTTTTTGCTTTCTCTAAAAAAGAAAGATTCCAGGGTCCTTTATTCAAAATTTTCATTTATTCCAAATTCTTATGTTTATGAAGATTTTCAGTAATTAGATACCATATCAAACCTTGAATTCACAGGGTTAGTTGTTGGAGACTTAGATGTTATGCAAAATTTAGAATCTTGTCAAATTTTGGTGTATGATTAATTCTAGTAATTTTGTAAATTTAAGATTTATAACTCAGGTAATATTTACCTTTTAAAATGTTTTGGTTTAGTTTATTTTATTTGGTTTCTTTTCTAAAATTTAATAAAGTCTATGAATAAACTTATAAGTATATATGTTGACAAGATTCAATGTAAAGTCTTGGTAATTATGCATAGCTCTAAGGTAATTAAAAAGTAGCAGGTTTCTTAAAATAAAACAACCCAACAAGAAATTGATGCCGTGACACTTACCTGTGTGGCACAAACCAATTGTTAATGTTTATTTGTGTTTACTTAAACAAATTTCAGGGTTTAAGGCAACTATTTTTTTCATGTATTATACATTATATCTTTTAAGTATATGTTATGAAGTGTTGACCCTCATATCTGTGCTGTTAAAATTTTTTTTTCTCATAATACCCCACCCGCACTGAATTTTTAGATATTTACATACCTTTCCCATTTGTATCTATTTATTTTCAATTGCTAATATATTTTGATAGGGGTAACTAGTGTATACATGGATGTAGCTCACAACAATTTTATTTAGATTGTGTAATTTTTTTTTTACCTTTTCTTAAGGGCTAGGTAGGGTTATTTATAGAAATTTTTATATCGCTGAATTTGTTTTTTAAAACATTTCATAAATATGGCGGATGCCCTTACCAAAGAAATGGCTGATTTGCAGAAAAAAACATCCCTAATGGATAATTTATCCACCATCCCACCTTTTAGCGGGGACTCTGCAATTTCATTTTTAGATTTTATCGAGAAATTCACAGATATTTCTACCTTCTTTAACTGGGATGAAAAGGAGAAAATCTTCGCCCTTTTTAACAGATTGTCAGGAAAAGCAGCCAAACTAATTAAGGCTAATAAAGACAAAAATTATGCGGAATTGGTAGAAATTCTAAAAGGAAGGTACACTGAGCAGGAGTCGCCAGATGTGGCCTTATCTAAGTTCCTTAATTTCAAACAGACAGATGTCTGTTCAAGACTTTTTCGACAGAGCCTCTGATCTGTCACACAGAGCTCTTGTCATTGATGGAATTGCGGAAGGCATTGTAGATAAGAGTAGAGATGCTATACTGCACTCTATGCTTTTAGGTAATTTATCCCCAGAAATTAGGAAGGGTGTTATTTCAAAAGATCCAAAAACCCCTCAGGAAATCCTAATGTTTGCCTTACTTGAGGAAAAGGCTTGTAGGAGTGTTAACCCCTTCTACAGCTATGAGCCAGCTAACAGTGCCCCTCAGATACCCTCAGGTGTAGCTTGTGCTGCTGTTTATCCTCCAACTCCCCAAGTTAGCCATCCCAACCGCGAAATTGTAGAACTCCAAAACAAAATGGAACTCTTAACTGCAAAAATTGATAGCCTGGTTGTACAACAATCAGCCGCAGTGAGACCACCAGCCCAGGAAAATGCCCAGTACAATCCTTTTTTCTGTTTTGGATGTGGCGACCCCAACCATTTTTTCAGGACTGCCCCCAAAACCCCAGAAATCAAGGCTGGCAAATTTACAATGAGAATTCCTATGGTCGTAGAGGTATGGCCAGGCCTAACAACAATTACAGAGGCAATTATAGCAACAGGGGATACCAGAATCAGAGGACTTATAGGGGAAATGGCAACAATCATAGAAACAGAGGTAACAACAATGGTCAGAGAGGAAACTATAGGAGTCGAGGGTATCAAAATAATGGGACCCAGCAGACTAACACCCCTGCTACTGATAATAATGTTCAACAAAATTTAAACGGGTAATGGCTGAGTCTGGAGTAGTCGGACTGACTCATGAGAAGCCGAACGACAAAACCCCCTCTGTATATAATGTTTTCTCACCATCAGCATGCAGTCTCCCTACTGCCAGGATTGCTGTCGGTGATATTTTTATTACTGCATTATGTGATACGGGTTCAGGTATTAATTTAATTTCTCGACAGGGATTAAGTTTATTCCCTGATGTAAAAACTGAGGCATGTAATATACCCATCCTAACTGTGACAGGTGAGTGTGTCCCCCTCACTGAAAAAGTTAAGTTATTTTTCAATTTCAGTAATGTCAGCTGCCAAGCTGAATTTTTTGTAGTAGCAGGTAAACTCGCTGATGAATTTACTGCTATTTTAGGTATGCCCTTTTTGAGCGAGTACAAGGCTATTATAAAGTGTAGCAACAAATCTATTGGTCTTGATATTAACGAGCAAACTTTGTGTAAATATGTTCCAAAAAATTCAGAACATAATGTAAATACTAAACCGCCAATTATTGTAAATAACAAAATTTCTTGCCTTAAAAATGTGTCATGTCAAACTGAGTATAATGTAGAATGTTTCTCTAATGGTAATAATATTTCTGAGAGGAATAAGAACAGTGAGAACAATTGTATGGTAGTAAAAGCCAATGTAAGGGATAGTAGAGAACAAATAGAGATTCGAGATAGTAAAAAATGTAGTAGCGAAGATAGAAATAATGTAAATTTAGATAAATGTTAAGTTAATGATAGCAATTCTTCTGTTCAAAAATCTTCTGAGAATATTTCAAAGTTAGGAAATGTTAATAGTACAAATGTACATGAGACTTGCAGTAATATATGTAATGATAAATTAAATGAAAATAAGGCAATTATGAGAGATAATGTACATGAAAATAATATTTGTGATCTTCGTGTAAATACTGTCAGGGAAGTGAAAAATAAAAATTGTGAAAATGAAAGTAATGTCCCTGTATGCCAAGTGAATTGTAATGACAGCGAAGAGTCACAATCTAATGATGGCAAAACTGAAGTAAGTAATACATGTGAAAAGTCGAAGAATATTAAAATTAGTTTTGCTGTTTTGAAAAATTTAGTAACTATCCCCCCCCCCCCCCAATCTAAAATTTTAGCTCAAGTAAACTGCTCGAGAGGTAATTTTATTGATAATAATGATGTTGTAATTTTGGAACCCCTTGTGAAAAAATTTGGTAATGGTGTTTTAACCTCTAGAACAATCTGTTCTCAGGAACACGGGTTATATATTTCATTTGCTAACTTTTCGGATGATGAGGTTACTTTGAATAAGGGAATGAGGGTTGCTAAAATTCAAAAGTGCATCGATGATTCTGAGTGTAATTCTAGTAATTGTAATTATGCCCTTAATGTTAATGTGCCCACTCCACTAGCTGATTTTGATCATGCTGATCTCAGCTGGAGTTCAGATATTAATCTTGACCAGTTAGACCCCCCTCTTAAACTTAAAATGCAGGATTTTCTTAATAAAAATAAAGATGTGTTTGCAGCATCAGTCCTAGACTTGCCCGGCTGTGACACTATTCCCCATGTCATAAATTTAACTTCTGATAAACCAGTAAAATGTAAAGCCTATAGAGTGCCCCATAATCTTAAACAAGAAATGGAAGATCAATTAGATATCCTGTTAAAAGCTAATATAATATCCCCCTCCATTTCTGAATTTGCGGCTCCAGTCATTTTGGTTAAAAAAAGTGATGGATCGTACAGACTGGCTGTCGATTTTAGAAAATTAAACAAAAATTTAGTTAAAGATGCATACCCCATCCCTAATATCACAGATTTGGTTGATGCACTATCCGGTTCAAATTTCTTTTCTACACTTGATTTAACAAATGGCTTTTTCCAGCAAGTTGTGCGTCCTGAGGACAGACACAAAACAGCAATCATAACTCATAAAGGACTATATGAGTGGTCGAGAAATTGTTTTGGCTTATCAAATTCAGGAAATTCTTTTCAACGACTCATGAGTGCAATATTTGGAGATTTGGGAAATATGGGAATTCTTGTATATATAGATGATATCGTTATTGCTAGCAAAGATGTAGAATCCCACCTTGAAAAATTAACAACTGTTTTTGATAGACTTCGCCAGCATAATTTAAAATTAAAACCCAGTAAATGCCTTTTTCTGTCAGATAAAATTAAATATTTAGGTTTTGAAATCCATAAAGGTAAAGTCTCCCCCATTAATAAAAATATAGAAGTAATTGAAAAATTTCAACCCCCTAATACCCGCAAAGCAGTTAGATCTTTTATTGGTACAATTTCATTTTACAGGAGATTTATCTCTGATTTTTCTAAACGAGCTAAAAACTTAATTGAATTAACTAAAGATAATGGTCGCTTTTCATGGAACCCTGCAGCGCAAACAGAATTCGAAGATTTAAAAGCTGCTTTAATTTCAAAGCCATGTATTGCCCTCCCTGATTTTTCGAAGGAATTTTATCTTTATACGGATGCGAGTGGCGAAGCTTTAGGCGCAGTTTTATCTCAACTAGATGATAATAATTTTTTACACCCTGTGGCTTTTGCCAGCAGAAAGTTGAAAGACCCTGAAACAAGATACTCAGCCACAGAAAGGGAACTTTTAGCTGTTGTCTGGGCAACCGCCCATTTTAAGTGTTACCTAGCTAACACCCACTTTTTTATTTTTACTGATCATGCCCCCCTAACTTATATGCTTAAAATTCAGGACCCAACTTCACGCATGGCAAAGTGGATTTGCACTTTATCTGATTTTACTTTTTCAATAAAATTTATCAAGGGAAAATGCAACAGTGTTGCGGATTTTCTCTCTAGATACACTACTTCTAATGAAATCTCTGTAAATACAGTAAGTTGTAATTTTTGTGTACAATTAGCAAAGGAGAATATTTTTATGCCCCACACTGATCTTCTTAAAAAAATCCAAGAACTTCAAAAGACTGACAAAAAGTGTTGCCAAATTGCTCAGAAGCTAGATCAAGGAGTGGATATAGCACCAAAGTATATGCAATTTTTCTTCCGGGATGATATCCTGATGTGCGAGGACACTCGAGACTCTCCCATTTTAAATAAATTGCCCAAACTGGCGGTGCCAAAAGAATTAATCCCCCAAGTGTTCGCACTAACACATGATTCTCTAGCAGCTTGTCATCAAGCCTTCCAGAAAACTATAGATCGCATTCGCGAAAATTTTTACTGGCCAGGTATGTCTGCAGATGTCAAGCATCTAGTAGAATCTTGCATTAGTTGCCAACAAAGAAGAGTTTATCGACCTAAACATCTAGCCCCTTTACAGAGAATGCCAACACCAGAATTTCCATTGGCGAAAGTGAATTTTGACATAATTGGTCCTTTACCGACAACATTTTCGGGTAACAAGTTCATCGTGACATATATCGATGCTTTTTCTAAGTGGCCTGAAGCATATGCTGTATCCTCTATCACCTCAGACGTTGTAGCGGATACTCTAGCGGATTTTGTTTCAAGGTACGGTGCTCCTAGCTATATTGTTTCCGACAAGGGTAGAAATCTTATATCAGAAGCCATTGAGAGAGTCTATAAAAACTTTGGAATGAAACATATTCACACGTCAGCTTACCACCCAGCAGGAAATTCTCAAATTGAACGCCAAAACAGAACCTTAATTAATGCCCTATGCCATGTCCTTAATGAAAATCAGTCGGACTGGGATACAAAATTAAAATTTGCTCTTTTAGCTCTCAGGACAGCCGTGCACTCATCTACTAAATTAACTCCAGCTGCAGTAATGTTTGGCAGAAATTTAAATCTCCCCTATAAACTTTTTTCTGCCCCCCAAACTTTAAATTATAATGACGCCCCACCTATTGTGAACTTTTATTCCCTGCTTAGAAGAAAGTGTATGCTGAAGTGCACAGTAGTTTAGTGGAAGTTTCAGAGAAACAAGAAAAATACAGAGAAAAAACTGCTGTATCTAAAAATCTCAAAATAGGTGATTCAGTTTGGCTCTTTACACCAGCTGTCAAACCAGGTCAATGTAAAAAACTTTCCAAATTTAATAATGGTCCCTATACAATAACTGAAAAAAGAAATGAGGTAAATTTTAAAATCGCCCTCCAATCAAATTTAAAATTAACGCAAGTTGTACACGTCGATAGGCTGACTGAATTTAAAAACAGGCATGTTGATTTCCAAACAAACGCCCAACTGCCGCAACAACAGTTCGATGATCAATCGAATAACCAGGATCCGACTACTCCCACTCACCAATCGATTAACGATAACCCAGAACGGCGGACGAAAAAACGCAGGCGTCCGATTATCATACCAACAACATCAGCAGCGAACAGGGATGAAGCATTGCCCATGCAATCAACAGCCAACACTTTGCCTTCACTAGCCACCAGCAACGAACCCCTTTCCCCCTCTATTCCTTCAGCCGAGTTCGAGAACTCACGAGCTGAAACCACCCCCTCCCCCTCCACAGCTGCAAATCCAGTTACGGACACGCCAGACATCTCTGTAGCTAACGAAGTTGCGACAATTCAACCTTCTGATATTCCTTCAACCAGTCGTATTCCGACTTTAATCGAATCTCAGCGAAAAACGAATAATTCGATTTCTTCATCCAGAGATACTTATGGATTCAGAAATAGGGACAAGCGTCCCAATTATAAACTTTAAGTTGTATTAGTACAGTATTTTTATTTAATAACCTTATATTTTGTTTGTATAATGTATATAGATAGTCTAGTGTTAGTTTTTATTGCATTTTATTTTGTAAAATAAGCTTTTTTGAGTACCTCTACTGTTTGTTTTGATTAGCGGTAACGGTCTGAGCAGTTGTGTTTTCATCACATTTAATGTTCTATATAGCTAATTTTAGTGTAAATAAGGTAGATTTAGATAATTGCCATCCAAATAACCTCTCCGCTGGTATTTTTTTGGAATTAAATTACGTTTTTTCTCGATTTTTGGGTAATTTCGAGACTTTGAAAATTTTTTGAACATTTTGAAAATGGGAATCCAAATTTTCCCCCCTTCTTTTTTCATGTAGTATTCCCTGTCTGTGTAATATGATAGTACCCATCGATTTGCATATTATTTATATTTAAATTGATGTTCTAGTTAAGTTTTCAGTATATGGGTATAGGTGAATTACAGGATAATACTATATTTGAGGGAAATATTAATTTTACTCATTACTAGATATAATGTGTAGTTATCTTGTAGTGTAAGGTAGTATTAGTGTACTGTTTTTGTATATATTTTTTTTATATGAAAATTTTTGAGGTTATTATTTTTTTTTTCTTGAATTACAATACTTCATTAATGTGTAGCGGTGTGGTTATATTGAAAAATTTATAAATTTTGTCTGGTTCTGTGCTATTTTTTCCTTTTTTTAAAGGATTTCTTTTGTCAAAATTTTTACTTTTTACTGTGTAAATTAAGTTTCTGCTGGTGATAACCTTCACCATGGCTTTTGGGTCTTTTTCGCCCCATTATGCTTTTATTTTGGCAATTTTATAGCACAGATAAATGGGTTGCTCTTCGAATATGCACAGTGTCGCTGTAAGTGCATATGTAAATAACTTATTTCATAGTTCAACTTGCATATTATTGAATGGAGAAAGTGTTTCTCAATTTTTACACATTGATACAATTAGTGTCAACTGAACTTTTAATTAATGAAATGTATTTTATTATGAATTAACTGTATATAATGCAAGTTGCCTTTTACCCATTTTTATTCTTTTTGTTTGTGTTTTTATATGCATATACACTACTATTTAGTATGATTTTAGGTATCTGTATACATTTAGCTAACAATTTATACCTATATTGATATGCATTATTATTGTAATGGATTTGGCGATTCTTTCGGTTGGCAATGTTTTCTTCCAAAAATTTTGTTTGGCTAAAAAAAAAAAAAAAAATATTTTGGCTATTTTCAAAAATTTTTTTAACTGCAGCAAACAGTGTTTAGGTAAGTGAAGTGGTTGCAACCTTCTCGACTGATAAGGTTAGTGGTGACAAAAGCAGTTTCAAGCCTTATGTTCTTCTTTAAATTTTTTTTGTTATTCTACAGGTGTGTTTAGTACAGTTGTTGACGAGTGAGGAGAGTTTTATGTATGCAAACTCAGGTTATGCATTCCGGACTGTATGCCTTGAGGGGTAGGCTTGCTAGGTGTTTCTTGATAATTCTTCGGACCGAAGTCTGGTTTGTTTGAAATGTTAGGCCCCATTTAGTGATCTCTCCCGCATCCATTGAATTTTTACTCGCACTTTTTACTTAAAAAACAAAATTTTTTTTTATTTTTCAAAAAATTGTGTTTTTTTATTAGAGACGGGGGATTCTTGTTAGAGGTTGTTTAATCTAAGTTTTTATATCTAAATTTTCTTTAATATTTTAAAACATTTCCTTTTTATAAACTCATTCTTTTTTAATATTTAAACAAACCCCCCCCTTTTTTCTTTTATTTCTTAACATTATTAATTAAAACTCTTATTTTCAAAATCCAAATATCTTTATTTTTCTGCAAGTAAAGAGACCACCCAAGTTTTGTTTTCCTTTTCTTTAAACCCTACTAGAAGTTACCACGCTTGAAATTCTCACGTAATTTCAGTGATTGTAAATTCGGAACACACACAGGCAGATTGGATAGCGTTCACAAACAACCTTTGTCAGTTTTCATGAGAATATCAGAAAGCCTCGATTCACGTGTATTGTACACAACTTTTATTGCCCTGAGAATATAGAATTTTATGACCAGGAGACGGTGCTTGTATTGTTTACAAAAAATAACAGCGGTACACTGCTCTCCAATTTATTTTTTTTACGACCGAGAGTGGGCGTAGTACCCATTTCAGCTATGGGCTTGTTTTCGAAGAACCCAGCGTACAGCTGTTTTTCAGCGAAATCCAACAGGCAGTTAGTTTCCGAGAATTTAAGCGGGGATTTTTCACTTAGTAACAACTCATCCAATAAACACGTTACACTCTTCCCCTCACCCAATAAGCGTTGAGTTTTTCTGTCTCTACGTTACCAAGGGAACGGGAGTATAGCTAGTAGAGTCAGTAATGTCTTAAAGCAAGAGTGAGGGTGTGTGTGTGAGGGTGAAGTGTCCCTTCCCCCACCCCGCCTGTTTAGGCAGTTGCGAAATTTTCAAGAGAGAGACTCATTCTTTCCAGCGGTAATGGTAGCGAGTGGTCGTTGAAAAAAAAAAGATATTAGGATGTGGCATCCAGATTATGTTTTCGTGCACCGTGGGTTTTGTAGAACGATTGTTTGCGTTGCTGATGAGAAAGTCTTTTTTAGATGTCAAAGTGCTAAGACGTCCAGAAATAGTGGTCTATCTAGAGTGTTTTGAGATGAGTGTATGAGAGGATGACCAGAGATGATACATCCCAAGAAAGACACTATTTGCGTCAAGTCTCATTTTGCATGATATTTTCGTACACCGCGAGTTGTGTAGAACGATTATGTGCTTTACTGATGACAATAGGTTGATCCAAATCAGTCTTTAAGGTGTTGCAACCCATGTCCTGCGAAGCATATCTCGTGGATTTACAGACCCCAGCACCGACAACAGTGAATAAGTGATGTAATGACTGAATGTCTGATTTAGCTTAGTCTTATGGTCGACTCCGTGTTGATTTTGCGTCATAATATGATGTGATTTTCAGGTCCCCATGTGGTGTTCTTTAATGCAGTGTTCGGTGGATCAGTTATCAAACTGAGAATAAGAAATACACAAACATTTATACAACTGTTAGTGAGTGAGTCATTATAACTACAATTTTGTGGACTCTTAAATCCTCGAACTCGCATTGGAATGATAGCGAAAAGAAACTAGCCCGATCAAAGAAAAGTCAAAATCATCTGTAGCATATCTATACATTACCTGTGGTAAATATATAATTAATGTTTTTAATTAAGTATACCTTATTATTTATATGATAATTCTAATTCTAGAATTAATCAATTTGTCAATGTTTGTTCCTGTTATATAAAAGAATGGTATCATAATCTCAACATATTAAGTTGTTATCCTAATTAGTGGAGGATATGAATGGTATGTTTCTGTTAATAAACAAAGTATCTAAGTAATTTCCTTCTCTGTTTTCTTTCCACTATTATTTTTTCGATTATTTCAAAAAAGTCTTCTTTTCAGCATTTTTTTTTAAATTTTATCTTTAAGAATTAATTTGGAAATACTATGGATAGTTTGAATTACTAATTTAAAGATATATATATATATATTTATCTTTGACTTAATTTCTTCTATTGATTTAAATTTTAATTCTGAAAAAAGGGAAAAACTTAAAATTTAATTAAAGTAATTTATTGTATTCCCTAATCATGAAGTTAATCTTATACTCAAAATTTATTGGTTTTTACAAAATGGAGTAATTTACTCTTTTATTGATTTTTTTTTAAAAATCTACTTTGATTTATCTCCTTAATTTCGATTCATAAAATGCTGAGTTTCTAAATGATATTCTAAATACCTAAAATGGAGAAAATAAACTTGTTTTTCACTGAAGACAAAAAATTAACATTCAATTGCTTTGTTTTTACTATGAGACCTTTTTCTCTCTCTTTAAATGAAATTGATATGAATACATATATATATATATATATTATTGTAGAAAGTGAATTTAATATTTTAATTTAAAATCTTATTAGAAGCATTGTTTTTTTTATAATGAATCACTTTATTCAAAATTTAATTATTTACTAATGGTCTCTCAAATTAACTTTTCACTATACGATCATTGTCCTAATACCTGTGAATTCAGAAACTAATATGATATCTCTTATAATTATTGTTTGATATTTTTGTTTAATTTATGTCACTAATCATCACCTCCCCCTCTTTTAAGATTCCAGGGTCCTTTATTCAAAATTTTCATTTATTCCAAATTCTTATGTTTATGAAGATTTTCAGTAATTAGATACCATATCAAACCTTGAATTCACAGGGTTAGTTGTTGGAGACTTAGATGTTATGCAAAATTTAGAATCTTGTCAAATTTTGGTGTATGAGTAATTCTAGTAATTTTGTAAATTTAAGATTTAGAACTCAGGTAATATTTACCTTTTAAAATGTTTTGGTTTAGTTTATTTTATTTGGTTTCTTTTCTAAAATTTAATAAAGTCTATGAATAAACTTATAAGTATATATGTTGACAAGATTCAATGTAAAGTCTTGGTAATTATGCATAGCTCTAAGGTAATTAAAAGGTAGCAGGTTTCTTAAAATAAAACAACCCAACAGTTTAAGGTAAGCTGCATAAGTATAATTGCCAGTTTTTAATTTTTTTTTTTGCAATATCTCGCAGGTTTACATTTTTACTTTGATATATGGATCTCATTCACAGTGGTCAATTTTCAATTAAGCGTAACTTATTCAATTTTAAAGATACAGGTATGCAATTTTTAATAATTTTGTTACAGCAAAAGGAAAAAAAATCTGACTGACCAATTTTGTCTAGGATGTTGGTGAAAGAATTTAAAAAGTGTGACTTTTTTAAAGTCAATGGAAGGATTATTTCATTAACATAATTTTACTTCCTATCTTATTTTGAACAATTCTTCAATTTACGTTGCCCATTTAACTCCAAAAGATAAAAAATTAAAGTGTGTTTCAAATGTTTTGGGATACCCTGTATAATATAAGTAAATAAAACAAAGTTTTAAGCATCAAATGATTTACCAAGTATTGCATACAGATATTGGTAGCGATAAGATTCAGAGTAACATCATCAGTGAAGAATTGTAGCCAACTATAGAAACAGATTGCGATATTTCACCCCCCTCTTGGTTGTCACGTGATCAAGACAGGCTACGGCTTTCACTAATTGTCGAACTGTCATGTGATCCAGGTAGGCTGAAGGAAGTGAGTTTGGTGGAGTATCACAGGCTATTTCCTTTGTCGGCTACGGTGACTGTTTTGGCACTGAAGACAGTATATTGACAGTTACCAGAATCGATAGGCAATAGGAGATACCGAGGCTGGTTGTAACAAAAATAAAACTTTTTAATTTACAAATATTTAGGTACCCTCTTATTAAAAATATATTATTACAGTCGAAACTATTATATTTAGTGCACATTCTCAGTTTTGTAGATTTCCAATTTTTTTAGAAATAAACTTTTTACAATATGGAAAACTTTAGGAATATTGTGATTACTTACCTCAGTCATGGTTTTTGTTGCCACAGTGTGTAGGGTTGATTGTCATATGGAATATCTATGAAGATTTAGCTGGGGAGTTTAACCTCTTGACTACATCTACGTACGATGCGTAAGTGGTTAAAACTATGCAAAGTTCGTTACGTTGACTTTGGATACCACTATTTTCTAATAGTAATATTCGTCTTATTTAATGAGAGTAGTTCTGCATTAAATAAGTCGAAGATTATTATTCGGAAAACAGGTACTTTAATGTGAAAAAGTCTTAATCCTGGTACGTGGTTTCGAGAGATACACAGTCAAGGGGTTAAATATAAATACTTCCGTTTTTTGATGTATTTACATGTTTTGGGATGTCCTGAATACGATTTTACTATTTTTAGAAAATGTCTGTTTGTATTTTAGTTTGTGTGTGACACAAATTTTGTGGCCGCTCTATCTCTAACTTCATATTCAGCGAATAAGGCAGATAAATTGGTGCTGATTAGGTTTATGTGTATATTGCCCAACAGGTGGCACCGCTGTTCTGTGTATTTCACGATTTCCGTGATAG